>CM051012.1:839015-889015 GCA_027704905.1 Muraenolepis orangiensis | reverse complement strand
AACACACACACACACACACACACACACACACACACACACACACACACACACACACACACACACACACACACACACACACACACACACACACACACACATTGGTACAGATTAGCTTGGTACCGATTAGCTTGTATTGCCGAAATTCCTCGACATACTGATAATGTTTTCCAAATGTATAGGTTTGGTCCAGGGGGGCAACATGGACAGCCCTCCCCTGATCCTGCGGGGAGGGGGGGAGAGAGCCTGAGCTGACCTACATGGCTACTGGACGTTACATCATAGAGCTCTGCTAGCTGCTAAGATGCTCTTCACGGTTTCTGTCTGTCTGTCTGTCTGTCTGTCTGTCTGTCTGTCTGTCTGTCTGTCTGTCTGTCTGTCTGTCTGTCTGTCTGTCACTCACTCACCACGCGGGTTTCATAACCCCCCACAGATGTTGTTATTCATAGGTGTGTGTGTGTGTGTGTGTGTGTGTGTGTGTGTGTGTGTGTGTGTGTGTGTGTGTGTGTGTGTCTATCTTATTTTGTTTATTTGATGTATTCATATTCCAGCATTGTATGCAGAGATATGGTTTCAAACAAACAATACAAATATTGCACACAGTATATAAATAATTTTAGAGCAATACAAAGGGCCACACTTGCTATTATGATTATTGCTCCATTTCATCTGTGATCAATGTGTTGTGTGAACTTATGAAGGTTGATGAATTTCAAATTGACTCCCTTTCTTCTGAAGCAAATATTCAACGGATGGGGAATTATAGGCAACATATCATCTGTGACATTTCCAGCTTAAACTTTACTCAAGACAGAAGAGGGAGGGACAATAGAATCAAACGTTGTTATTCATATTGACAAATGACCAGAATAATTGCAATATCTGAATCGCCAACGTTGAAAGAATAACCAATGATGAAGTCCTATAATATGAGACAGAAAGAGAGAGAGGGAGAGAGAGAGAGAGGGAGAGAGGGAGAGAGAGAGAGAGAGAGAGAGAGAGAGAGAGAGAGAGAGAGAGAGAGAGAGAGAGAGAGAGAGAGAGAGAAAGAGAGAGAGAAAGAATTGAATCTGCAGCTCATTCATGCTGAATGGTTTCCAGTGTGACTCATTGAGAGTGAACCTTCTCCTTGATCATATTTACATAGAAATAGTCTTGGCTGTGTAGGAATAAACCGGCCCAATTTGTCTTTCTAAAGCGGCCAAATCCTTATGGGACTGGAAGCCCCCTAGCCTTCTTTGTATAATGCAATCAGAATCCAGCAAAAAATAATTATATACAGTGTGTATGTAAATATATATATATATGCAGTATATGGACTACATGCTTGTGTTTATGGAATGCATGAATGCTTCCTCCTATGAAAATAATGACCGCTTGGAAAATGTGTCGCATCTCCATGTAAGCTGTAACTTTTCTATGAAAAGTTACAAAAAAGATCCACCGATTGGTCCATCAGGTACTTGCCATGGGTGTCAGGCTTGTGTTGAAGTGTACATGCTGTGCCTCTTGTCCTTGCTGAGTGGGCGGTGGCTGTGTTTTAAATACATGCGGCTTCAGTTCACCCAAAGTGCTGAACGGTACCAACTGCATGATTTGAAGTTTGACGTGATGCGGAAGCGTGTAAAAACCGATGTAGAGTATTAATACTTTACCCACTGACACCCGCAAGTGTCAAATTAGTCCTATTTTCAGTCTTTAAATTATTTGGTTTTTAGTTTTCTACAGTTTAGCACATTTCATCCGAACATAGTTTGAATGTCACAAACAAATCTTTATGGGCGTAGTTGACTGTTGTAAGTCCTGTGTGTGTGTGTGTGTGGTTGGTGGCTGGTTTATGCAGCCTCACCTGGCCACCAGACCGACTGATTTAGAGTCTGGAGGCTGCTGGGTAAGGCTGCACACCTGTGGGTCTTTAAGGCACATGACCGGTTGAACCGGGCATCACCACACTCACTCAGGAGGAGCGCTTACATGTAAGCATGTATGAACTGTCTGTTCAAAAGATTCTCTCTACAACTCTACAACAAACCGGTCAAATAACCGGTCATCCAGCCCCACAAAGCCATTGTAGTGGCGTGTGTATCAGCCTCGACTGCTACACATACATCTGATGTGTGTAGTAGTGAATTACTGAACATGTCAGCACGTTTATGATTTAGTTTAGGTTCATGTCAGCACCCCGTAGCACGGTAACTCAAGAGCATGCACTTATGGCACTCTCCCGAGATTTGAGGTGTTCAATTATATTAACCATTGGCCGCTTTCGCACCTTATAGTTGGGTAGAAGACTCTCGGGCCGATTCCGGGGGTGACGTTCATACTTTATGTCGCATTTTTCATTTGGTTTACACTGGACTGTCAAGAGAACCAAACCCTATTCACACATGTCAAGCTGTTGCTTGTCTATTGGAGAGAAAATCGGACGCTTTCTTGTTGTGGACAATAATAATGGAGTCTTTCGGAGGTTTTTTTTCTTGTTTACTTTGGCGTTCCTACTAATTAAAAACAACAACCCCCATTTCAACCCAATCGGTCAAACACGGTCAAAAAAAACGTCAGCATCATTTTCTGAGCGACCACAAACAAATCGCTTTCATCCTTCGACCATATTTGGACGAGTGCTTTCACCTCCTGATTGCACCACGTCTGACTGTGACTCATTTTAATCTAGGAAAAGTGAATGTATTCCTGGCTGAATATGTTTAGTGTATCAATTTAAAATGGACCGAACACCTCGGGTGACAAGGAACCCTTTATACACGTAAAATCAAAAAAAAGGTGTGAAATATGTACAACAAAAGTCCAAACCTTGGATAACCGTTGTGCCTCGGTGGACCCATTGGCTCCACATGGACAAGCCTTTGGTTCAGCGCCGTCCTGTCGAGAGTCGGGTTTGGGTTCCCTCGGCCAATGAGATACAAGATACAAGGTTACACAAGGTACAACGTTTTATTTGCCATTTGCCACAAGTACAATGGAATGCTTCCCTCCCGCAGTATGCATTTTTTAAATAATACTATAAAAAATACTACATACAATAAAAATGAACATGAATAGAATAATATAGTGACGGATGATATTTACATGTTTTGAATTGTGCAACAATTTTTTAAAGCATTTAAAGTGCCAGTAGGGCAGCAGCATCCTCAATACAGTGCAGTACAGTGCAGTAACTGATACTGTAACTGTTACACTCTCAGTTCAGACGGAGTCAACGGGAACACACACACAGAACACACACAGAACAGCCCGGTCGACGGCTTAGGAGGAAATCGGCTGTAATGGCTTCAGGTATCTCTGTGTGTGTCTGTTGTATCTCACACTATCCCACTTGGCTCTCCATCCCTCGACACGGGGAGGTTAATAGAGGTTAAGTAGTAAGTCAGTCACAAGCCAAGCCTTGTGACTGATGTTTTAGCTACACACACACACACACAAGTGCACACACTCGCTTGCTAACACATTCGAAGACATGTGAATGACATAGCGTAAAGTATGCTTACTGAACTGCTAGGAGTACTACTACTACTGCTGCCACTATCATAACATTGTCATTAACATTACACTACCATACTTTGCTAGACTTTCTGGACTCATTACAGTTACTGCACTGTTCTGCACTGTACTGCACTATGTTTATGATGCTGCTGCACTATAAAATGCATTTAAAAGCCTTATGCACAATTCAACACCTGTACATCATCCATCAGTCACTTTATTACATTACATTACATTTAGCAGACACTTTTATCCAAAGCGACTTACAATAGTGCGTTCAACAAAAGTAGGCAAGAGATCAACTCGTCACCAGAAGTCAAAACTGAATTTTATCACATAACTGAGCCAGTGCTCAGCTAAAAGTACAATAAGTTCAGGTACAAGTACAAGTCATTTTCTTAGAAAGACGCTAGTACGCTAGTAAAAAGTGATAACAGGATGCGCTAGGAGGAAGGATCCGGGTAGTGTTGTTCTTTTTATTGTCATTAGTGTTGTGTATAGTATTTTTTATAGTATAGTCTTGTAGAAAAGTCATACTGTGGGAGGGAATGAGGAGTAAGCATTCCGTTGTACTTCTTGAATCTTGAATCTAAACACACATTAACTGGCGTTGACTTTGTGGTTGTTCATGATTTATATCAAATGCATTTCATAAGGTCTTTCCATCCTTCCATTTATCCTCCATTAATTTTCTTTACCTTTTGTGTCTTTGTCAGGGTCACACTGTGCTGTGTGGAGGCATAGTGCAGGGAGACACCAGGGCTGGGGTGCTACTGATAGCAGGTCTCCTCTCTCTCTCTCTCTCTCTCTCTCTCTCTCTCTCTCTCTCTCTCTCTCTCTCTCTCTCTCTCTCTCTCTCTCTCTCTCTCTCTCTCTCTCTCTCTCTCTCTCTCTCGTAAATAGGTTAGGGTGGATGTCTGGAGGTGAGCAGGACCTAGAGCCTGGCCTGAATGGCATCCATGTTGGATCTTTGGATCCTACTTCTCCGTCTTGCTCTCCTGTGAATATCTGAGCCAGAAAACAACTTACACAAAGACACTTTTCTTACATTGAAGAAAACAAAACAAAGTATTAAAAAAAGTATATATATATAAATATATATATAAATATATATATATATTGTGACACCGGCTGAAGAGGCCCATGAGAGGAGAGAAAAAGAACGGTGAAAGAAGGTAAGGAAGACTTAAGAGAATAATAGAGATGACTAATACATGTACTTTGTTTAGGGAGGAGGACCCTGCTGGGTGCGGATCCCCCTGCCCATGGGGACGGTGGAGGGCTGCTGGCTGGTGGACTAACCCCTATCCCTCTCCTTCCCCAAAAACCAGAGAATCAAACGTTTGGTGTTCATTTCGGCGGCGATTCCATTATTTTCAGTCCTTTGCACACTCCATACCCCTCGAGTGTGTCACAATATAAACACACATGCATCAAATCAGATGGTGGATGGAAAAGAAAAGGACTAAGCAGAGATGAACTTAAATGTTGTATGAATGAATATATGAAAGAACGAGGGTATGGACATGTGGAGTGTGTGTGTGGTTGGTGGCTGGTTTAAGCAGCCTCACCTGGCCTGAATTGGACTGATTGGCTGGTGAGGCTGCACACCTGTGGGTCCTTGTTAATCAATCCCCACAGGTTAAAACAGCCACCAGAAAGAGCTCTAGTATGTACCATCTGCTCTGGTCACAATGATTCAAACTCCTGCAATAAACCGGATCACCCTGTGTCCACCCTGAGGAGACTTAAACAGCCTTTTTAATGGCTGGTGACAGCGTCCTCTGCTACAGAACAAATGCTGTGCCCACCTCTGAGTATTGAATGACATTGTAGTCTATTGATTTACTTGATCTGTTTCTGTGTTCTGCGGTTATGCTTCTTTTATTGCATTATATTTTTTTATTTTGTTGTCTTTGTTCTTCTTTATTTTGTTTGTTGTTGTCGCACTATTGGAAGTCTCTTTGGATAAAAGTGTCTGCTAAAGGACTAATTGAATGTAATGTTGTTTGTTTTGTGTCACAGCTATGTTTGGGTGGATAATGCTTTGTTAAATGCTAAGGGTAGGCACAATAAGCTTCCACTCCAGCCTACACTCTTTTCCCAGTCAGATAACATGGTTTGCTTTGTTTTTTTGCTCATTATGATTTTTCATAGCTTCCTTGTTATTGACTGGAAGCATTCAGACCAAACTTAACTTAACTTATGTGAATAGACCGTACTGGTCAGGTTGCTTTTGAGGTTTGAATGTCGGGAATGTTCAGTACATGAACGCCTGCTTTGGATCAGTGAAGAAAAAATGGCAGGTTCTACAGGTCCTGGTCTGGTTTAATATGCTGTGTCTGTCACTGACATTTATCCACCAAAACGCCAAGAGAATACAAAACCTCAGGATACAGCAATGATGGATTCGTCTGCGGTCACAGACACACGCAACCACACACACGCAACCACACACACACACATATATATATATATATATATATTTGATTTCTCAAATGTTAAAATTTCTTGAAAGTTGTACCTCTGTATTGATGGCTGTTTGAAACACACCATCAACCCTATGCTTCAATGACCCCCTGGCCCACATACACACACATTTACCATACACCTGTGCACACGCACACACATAGACCTTCCCATTAGGCTGTCACCTGTCCCCATCAAAACACAGACACACACACACACACACACACACACTGTGAGTGACATGTGCTGGACCTGTTGGTGGGCAGTGTGCGTCCACACAAGCCCTTGGTTACTGTCTGATTCCTCAAGACCCCAGAGGCCACAGGGTTAAATGACACGGTTGCTTAGTAACCCCGACACCACCTCCTCCTCCTCCTCCTCTTCTCTCACGGAGTGCACAGTGATATGGGGAGAGGCCTGGCGATGCGATACAGTCACTATTCACTCCTGTATGAAAATAGCTCCATCCCCTCCATGGAAGGGCATCATCATCCAAAACTAAACACAGCTTCAGCTGTACTAAAACAACACCCAACTGGATTAGTGTTTTACTGCATGTGGGTGAGCAAATTACTGAGCTGACGCCACCAACGCTGTGTGTGTGTGTGTGTGTGTGTGTGTGTGTGCGTGTGTGTGTGTGTGTGTGCGTGTGAGTGTGTGTGTGTGTGTGTGTTCTCTTTGTCTTTGGATTGCCAAAACAATCTAGGTCATTAAAATCAATTTCCCCAATCCCCTTCTCACACGCATCCATGTGTCCGTATTGCCTTTGACTTTGATCCGGAGCAGTATTTCAACCACCTCACGGTGTGTGTGTGTGTGTGTGTGTGTGTGTGTGTGTGTGTGTGTGTGTGTGTGTGTGTGTGTGTGTGTGTGCGCAGTTCCCCCTCTGTGGTCCCAGGCTGGTGGTGCTGAAGGCCAGGGAGGTGACCCTCTTAGCGGGGAACTGTCACGCTTGGGCCGCTTGCTGGCAGTCACCGAGGTGCTGCTTCTTAGGCGCGTGGTGGAAAGAATCGCTGTCGGCAAATCCCGGCGCCGATGTTTGATGTTGGTTCAGGCAGCAATTGTCTCCACAATGTGCATAAAGTAAAGTGCTCTCTTATGTTGGGAAATTGACCACTACAACCCGCGTCTGCATCGACGTTGCGGGCGGCAGTAGCTCAGTCTGTTGGGACTTGGCTTGGGAACCCGGAAGGTCGCCGAATCAAGTCTCTGAAACACCCGGGCATGAGGCCGAGGTGCCCTTGAGCAAGGCACCAGACCCCCTACCACTGCTCCCCGGGAAGCTGTATATACAATAGCTGCCCACTGCTCCTAATACTAGGATGGGTTAAATGCAGAGTGTTTACAAGTATATGACCAATAAAGAGGATTCAATCCTCCAGATTTAGATTTAGACTTGGTCACAGCCTCAGGGGGCAGGGCAGCATAGTGGGTAGGTTACGTAAGTGTTCAAGTCCCGGTCGAAAGGTACTCTGTTCGATGCCCGATGGCCGCCTCCTAGTGCATCCTGTGAAGCCTAACCCCCCTGCTCCTCAATCTGAAGTCACTTGGATAGAGGCATCTGATTCATAGTATGCATTCATGAGGAAAGAAACACATGCACCCACACGCACACACACACGCACACACACACACGCACGCACACACACACACACACGCACACACACACACACACACACACACGCACCCACGCACGCACACACGCACCCACACACCCACACACCCACACGCACACACACACGCACACACGCACGCACGCACACACACACACACACTGATATGACACGACGTGTGAGCAAATAGTGTGGTGGTATATGGAGCGAGAGGGGTTTCTCGTTGTCATGACGCTGGGAGAGGGGGTCAGCCATTGGCTCCCGTCTCTCTAATCACTGTGTTGTCATTACGGGGACAGGAAGTACAGAGATAAAGAGAATGGAAACATTGACACATGGTTCACATTTGGTTCATGTTGCTTCCTGAAAGGAAGCATATCAAATAAATATGAAATTTCTATGAAATGTATCATTACTAAAATCCATGATCACAGAAACAAATGCTGTCATGGGTATAGAAAAGCAATTATTTTAGTCTTCCATAATATATAATAGGTATAATTGAAACAAAGACGGGGATAACAGTAGCTCGCTGCTGGCGTTCTAGACATCTAGTTTTCACACACACACACACACACACACACACACACACACACACACACACACACACACACACACACACACACACACACACACACTCACACGCACACACACACTCACACACACACACACACACACACTAGTGGAGGCTTGTCCATTGAGGAAAGGGAAAACCATCCTCCCTAAAATTTGAGAGAAATGTAAAAAACAAACGGTTTCATCCGTGAAACCAGAAGAGCTCACTAGCCAATCCGAGTTCAGGGGAGGGCAATCCTCATCCAAGGATCTATCTTCCCAATCCGAGTTCAGGGGAGGGCAATCCTCATCCAAGGATCTATCTTCCCAATCCGAGTTCAGGGGAGGGCAATCCTCATCCAAGGATCTATCTTCCCAATCCGAGTTCAGGGGAGGGCAATCCTCATCCAAGGATCTATCTTCCCAATCCGAGTTCAGGGGAGGGCAATCCTCATCCAAGGATCTATCTTCCCAATCAGAGTTCAGGGGAGGGCAATCCTCATCCAAGGATCTATCTTCCCAATCCGAGTTCAGGGGGAGGGCAATCCTCATCCAAGGATCTATCTTCCCAATCCGAGTTCAGGGGGAGGGCAATCCTCATCCAAGGATCTATCTTCCCAATCCGAGTTCAGGGGGAGGGCAATCCTCATCCAAGGATCTATCTACCCAATCCGAGTTCAGGGAGAGGGCAATCCTCATCCAAGGATCTATCTTCCCAATCCGAGTTCAGGGGAGGGCAATCCTCATCCAAGGATCTATCTTCCCAATCCGAGTTCAGGGGGAGGGCAATCCTCATCCAAGGATCTATCTACCCAATCCGAGTTCAGGGGGAGGGCAATCCTCATCCAAGGATCTATCTACCCAATCCGAGTTCAGGGGGAGGGCAATCCTCATCCAAGGATCTATCTACCCAATCCGAGTTCAGGGGGAGGGCAATCCTCATCCAAGGATCTATCTTCCCAATCCGAGTTCAGGGGGAGGGCAATCCTCATCCAAGGATCTATCTTCCCAATCCGAGTTCAGGGGGAGGGCAATCCTCATCCAAGGATCTATCTCGTGGCTTCCATTTATTCCGCCTTCCAGACAACTTATGAGTCGAATATTTCAGACTTGAAACTTTCAAGTTTCGGCCTCAAAGCGTTCCAGGTGCATGACGTCAAACGTAACCAGGAAGCAGGGCTGACCGTGACAAGGCAGTGTTTCTTTGGCTCGCGATTAGACCTTATGTGATTTACATGCATAACTGGTTTTACTACTATGATAGTATGTCTTATTTTAAATTAAATCCCTTAAATTTCCCTCGATTTCAATAGTTTGGTTGAGCTACCCACTGTGCATCTGACTTCTATTTAGATGTTTGACATTTCAATTGTTAATGAAGATATGGCCTAATTATGGGGCATTAGGGTCTTGGAACACAAAAAAGCTTCTTCCTCAAATGTCACTCAATTTAAATTCCATTTGGTTTGTTTGAGGGCACTAGCCACTGTGCATAGGACTCCAGATTCTGATTTTCATCATTAATGGATGTAATGTAATCACTTTATAGCACTATGGCACTATAGCATCAAAACAATGCTTCTTCCTCCTCAGATCACAATCGATTTCCATTCTGTTTGGCTTGTCTGCTAACCCAAACCCACTAATATACTGTCAAAATGTAAAGTGAGGCCTGATGAGTTACTGCGTCATTGACGCTATCTTTATAGTAGGCCTATATTGTCATGTGAAGAGCAGAACACAACTGTCATTCCGACTAGCCGCCCTGGCTATGCGTTCTGTAGTTCTGTGGTCAGACCATCTCTTGAACATGGAAGAAGAACAGCTTTCACAGCACAAATTGACAACTTTATCTCAAAAAGACATAAATTAGAATCCTAGCGAGCTTTAATCAGCGCCTACTCCCAGAGAAAAAGACAATTCTAAATAAGATCTCATCTTTGTCTAGCCTGTTGGTCCTAGACAAACACTGAGCTCAATTAAAGATCATTATGAGCTTTTCACGGTTTTCTTAAATTCAGCTATATAGACTTAAATAGACTAGAATTCTTGTTTCACCCCAATCCCAATTAAAGATCAATGATTTCTCTCACTGCACTGATCTTTATTTTGTCTGAAATAATCAGCCCTTGAGAGAGCAGTAAGATCTAAAAGAAAACTTGATTGGCTTATTCATCTCTCAAAGTATGATATATTATTTTGCTCCTTACTTCTCTTAATGTTAAGGATACCAGGTCAGACTTCAGTAATCTCTAAATAGGAGCTGATTTATTCAAAAGAAGAGACGGTTGATAGCAGTACAATGTTCCTCTGGGTATAGCAAACTAGTTGCACACAATCTCCTTATGCTGCCTCAAATGTGTCTGGGTTTTACATGCCCACATACGCCCTCCCTAACATCCACACCCAAACTGCACCAAGCGCACCTTCCTTCCTCCCCTACTTTTACAACAACCAGCCGTCACTGACACACACACTCACACACACCTGTGACACACACACACCCACCCACACACCCCCACACCCACACACACACACACACACACACACACACACACACACACACACACACCCCCCACACACACACACACACACACACACACACACACACACACACACACACACACACACACACACACACACACACACACACACACACACACACACACACACACACACACACACACACACACACACACACACACACACACACACACACACACACCTGTCACAGAGTGACATCTGTCCAAGGGAGTGTTTGTCTGGTAATTGGAACTGACCAACTGCTATCAGTGACCCCCGCCCCCAACACCACACGCACACACACAGACACACACAGACACACACAGACACACACACACACGCACACACACAAACACACACACACACACTGAGGCTTGTATCTTGAATCGCAGGGAACCATCTGGCAATCGGATGAATATTATGTCATGTTAATTGCTTGTTTTAATTTGTTAAATTAATTTGATTGGCTGTTTTAACAGTTTTACCAGTCACAGCTGTTGGGCAGGGGGCTGGGGTGTCGTGTAGTTCCCCTTTTACCCTCCTGCCACCGTCTAAGCAGTTTAAACACGCCATAGGGATGGTCCATTATTACCTTCTTAATGCTCTCTTCCACATCCTGTACTCTTGGAACATTTCAGCATCTCTCTCCCTTCCATCCAGACAACCATCACAACGCTGGACAGCCCGTCCTCCTCTCTTCCTCCTCACCGCCGTCCTGTCTCACATATTCCTGGCCTCTCTCTCTCTCTCTCTCTCTCTCTCTCTCTCTCTCTCTCTCTCTCTCTCTCTCTCTCTCCAAATGTGCTGGCAGCTGGCTGTTTTCAAATGATGCCCAATTCCCCACTAACAACTGTATATGTGTTTTTATTTGTCCTATGGGGGCAACAGTTTCCACTTTGTAGGAAATCAATCTACATTGGACTATCACATTGATCAGGCTATATGGAACATAGAGATCCCTCTTATTATAGACCCTATATATTGTATATGAACAAAGAGGTCCTTAGACACTATATATATATTGTGTAATAGGACATAGTGGACTGCAGGGATCTCAGTACCTCCATGTCATCCAGACCTCAACACCCCTCCCATGTTGCCCCCTCCCAGGCCGTAGGTTCCTCCCTCTGCATGTGCTGATTGTATCCCCAGTGATTTGGGACCAGTGGCCTGTGACCTGTTGTTTGTGCCAGTAGCTGAGCTGAGCAGCCACCCACTACCACACCCTGTGTGTCTGCAGCCCTCCACCCTACTCCATCTCTCACACACACACACACACACACACACACACACACACACACACACACACACACACACACACACACACACACACACACACACACACACACACACACACACACACACACACACACACACACACACACTCCACCCCCGTGTCTAGGAATGCCCTCTTTGATCTGCACTCTGTCAGCAGCTGCCCCTGCATAGACAGCCTCCTGAAATACACACCAATACACACTCATGGCATATGTCAGGACCCCCCCCCCCCCCCCCCACACACACACACACACACACACACACACACACACACACACACACACACACACACACATACCCACACAAACACACACTTCTCACTTTTCACTCTCAAGTTGCAGTTTAGAGTGATTGGAGTTCCTTCCTTATTGATCACCGATTGGCTGGCTGTTTGGCCAATGGAAGATTTAGATTGATGTATGAGTGATTTCTTTATTGGACTTGAATCAACGCGTTACGATTTTGAGATGACATGATTGGTTGGTTCATTATGGTTTATTAAAGCTGCTGGTAGAACACTATGGTAGTATTAAAGACAGAGACCAAAATAAAAGGGCATTTATCAAGCCTGAGCCAAAGTAATAAATATAACAGTAAATACTTTAAACCAAATGAATCGACATAATACCTCGAGAAAACAGGTAAGTCTAGTTCCCTAGCTGAAACATATTTTACTACACTGAGGAAGAGAGTTAAATTAAAGATTAAAGATTCAAGATTTTTCTTTGCCATATGTAATGGGAATTGGGATGCCTACTCCCCATTCCCTCCCGCAGTATGAATTCCTTACAATTGAACACTCAATGGTATACTATGTTCTATACTTTACTATACGACATACCAATATATGCTATAACAGGTCAAGGACGTTCGGAGTGGCTTTTAAGAACACAGTGATGTCTTCTGTCTCTTCTTGACAGAAAGTCGTTCCCTAACCTCAGCCTGTCCCTCAGCCTGTCCTTCAGGTTCCTTGAAGCCGTGGGGTCTTGCAGCGTCGGCATTCATCACCACCAGGCACGGTTGTGTCTGGCCGTGTCACAAAAAGAGAAGAGAAATGGACTACGACTGCATGAGGGAAGAGGAGTTTGGAGGTTGTTCTGCTGTGTGTCGAAGGTGAAGGAAAGTGGACAATGGGACGTGATGGAAGTGATCCTCATCTGCAGACACATGGAACAAGGATAAAACATGGGATTTAGATGAGGGGCTAAAGTCGTCTACCTAGACAAACACAAAACAAAATATACCCCAAAACTACTGCACTTTCGGGGCATTTGTCACATGCCTGGATCCAGATAGTCAAGGCATTTGGACCAATCAGCGCACTGTGGTAAGCTGTGCGTTACAATCACCTGCCTTGGTTATGTTATGGGGGATATCATTTCATGATCACCATGACAGACTGGAGGCTGGATCCTTTAAAGAGAAAAATCTATAGTCTTCAGAGACGTTAGGGTTTAAGTGAGAGATGCTAGCGCAAGGAATAATCATATACTCTAGGGAGTTATGACCATCGGGCTCCCAGGAGCTATGTTCTGATCAGGAAACCATTTTCATTGGGTAACCTTTTCCACTGACCCCCTACAGGCCTTTTAACATCTGTATGGACACTGTGTGTATATGTGTGTGTGTGTGTGTGTCTGTGTGTGTGTGTGTGTGTGTGTGTGTGTGTGTGTGTGTGTGTGTGTGTGTGTGTGTGTGTGTGTGTATGTGTGTGTTTGTGTGTACAGTATGTGTGTGTGTGTGTGTGTGTGTGTGTGTGTGTGTGTGTGTGTGTGTGTGTGTGTGTGTGTGTGTGTGTGTGTGTGCTTGCTCAGATCACTCTCCACCTTTGGCTCTCATTCTCAAGAATGAGATATTGATTAGATCGCACCATACCACTGCACAGTAATCCCGCCATAATGAACATGTGTTTTAATCCTACACATACAGACAAACACACACATAGACACTGCACACACACACACACACACACACGAGTATGTGATGGTGTGGTAAGGGAAAACATTTATCAGAAGAACAGTGAAATCAATTATGACAGGGACAGATGGTGTGTGTGTGTGTGCATGCGTGTGTGTGTGTGTGTGTGTGTGTGTGTGTGTGTGTGTGTGCGTGTGTGTGTGTGTGTGTGTGATGTGTGTGTGTGTGTGTGTGTGTGATGTGTGTGTGTGTGTGTGTGTGTGTGTGTGTGTGATGTGTGTGTGTGTGTGTGTGTGTGTGTGTGTGTGTTTGTGTGTGTGTGTGTGTGTGTGTGTGCGTGTGTGTGTGTGTGATGCGTGTGTGTGTGTGTGTGCGAGTGCGTGTGCATGTTGGGGCCAGTTTTGCATAGAGGGCAGTGCTGTTTTGTTTCATGTGGCGCTTAGGGAAGCGGTGATGCAACAATGGTGCACTAACACAACAGTTCACCATCATGGTCCTCATTGACACACACCGGACACCCCAACAGTTCACCATCATGGTCCTCATCGACACACACCGGACACCCCAACAGTTCACCATCATGGTCCTCATCGACACACACCGGACACCCCAACAGTTCACCATCATGGTCCTCATTGACACACACCGGACACCCCAACAGTTCACCATCATGGTCCTCATTGACACACACCGGACACCCCAACAGTTCACCATCATGGTCCTCATCGACACACACCGGACACCCCAACAGTTCACCATCATGGTCCTCATCGACACACACCGGACACCCCAACAGTTCACCATCATGGTCCTCATTGACACACACTGGACACCCCAACAGTTCACCATCATGGTCCTCATTGACACACACTGGACACCCCAACAGTTCACCATCATGGTCCTCATCGACACACACCGGACACCCCAACAGTTCACCATCATGGTCCTCATCGACACACCGGACACCCCAACAGTTCACCATCATGGTCCTCATCGACACACACTGGACACCCCAACAGTTCACCATCATGGTCCTCATCGACACACACCGGACACCCCAACAGTTCACCATCATGGTCCTCATCGACACACACCGGACACCACCGTACGGATGGTGATCATTATTGCTCTTTTTCAGGAACATGTGTATCATGGACTCTGTGATGCAACAACATGCACTGTTACGTATGAAGAAGTATGTATGTATGAAGAGGCTGGACGTATGAAGAGGTGAATGAAGATGCTAGACGTATGAAGAGGTGGATGAAGATGCTAGAGGTATGAAGAGGTGGATGAAGATGCTAAAGGTATGAAGAGGTGGATGAAGATGCTAAAACTTAATAAACTTGACTTGACTTGACTTGACTTGAGGTGGATGAAGATGCTAAAGGTATGAAGAGGTGGATGAAGATGCTAAAGGTATGAAGAGGTGGATGAAGATGCTAAACGTATGAAGAGGTGGATGAAGATGCTAAAGGTATGAAGAGGTGGATGAAGATGCTAGACGTATGAAGAGGTGGATGAAGATGCTAGAGGTATGAAGAGGTGGATGAAGATGCTAGACGTATGAAGAGGTGGATGAAGATGCTAGACGTATGAAGAGGTGGATGAAGATGCTAGACATATGAAGAGGTGGATGAAGGCTGAGATGTCCGCCAAAGGTCCTCGTTCTGGGAAGCCCTGTGTCAGATGTGTGGGAGGAGCTATAATGTGGAGCATTTCAACCATTGGAATTAGAAGTGGATTCCTGAATAGCGGACGGTATACTGTGTTACTAATTTCCCCAGGCTGTTGGCGAACACGGATGTTAAGTGAAAAACTAGGATGTCTGAGGCGATGATGGGCAGCACCAGTCACAACAATGTAATTCTGTAAATATATGTATTTGTGTATTCCTTTAGTATTTTTGTAAATTAATAATTTTTGTAATTTTTGGTTCATTTTTCAAATGTGTTATTCTTATACTTCTGTAACTTTTGCACATCTTCAGAGCTGGTGATAACATTTCCCTGACCATAATAAACTGTACCTCATACATGTGACAACAAATCTGAAATCTGAATCTGAAGCAGTACCTTGCACCAGTTCACAACTGATCACCAAACGCCCCCTAGCCCCTTCATCTGTGTGTCCATTCAGAGGCTGGCCGGGAATCGAACTTTGGTCCCTGAGAGTAAAAGGTCAACAATCAAAGCTGTTGTTTCCTCCCATACAGGAACAGGAAGCCAGCGAGCTCAGAAAGACAGACGCTGCGTTCTCTTCTGATGAGGTTTCAAGCCCAGGCCCCGGCAGTTGCTTCCGATGCATTGCTCAGGTAACCGTGACGACTGGAATCAATACGACCACCGCTCTGAACTAAGTGGCTCGTCGCCAGGAGCCGCGCCTGCGCTGATTTGTTTTTTTTTCCTATATCTATATTCCTATATCTCTATATATATCGTTTTATTTGATTGCGTCCCTGTTGGTCTAGATAATGAACCCGCGGGTGCCGCCGGCAGCCCTTAGCGCTGCGGGTGGACGGCGGGACGGAGCTGTTCAAGAGGAGGCCGTCCTGTTGGTTTGTCTGTCGGCGCTACGCTGCTTTTCCATTTTTCAGAAAGCAATGCGGTGGATGAGGTATAGGGCCGTCTGAACCAGAGGAGTATCAGTTAAGTGGCCCACATACGGACACACTCCTGTGTGCCTACATGTAGCCCAATCTGTAGAACGGGGTGTTAACACAACAAAGGGTTCAGTGGGGTTCAATTCCCACTGGTGCCACGCCGTGCTGAGAAATGAACGCACTCACGATATCGGATAACGCTTTAGATCAACACGGCCCCCTCCCCCCCATCACCCCCCCTCCCCCCTCCCCCTCCCCCCCTAAATGGTGCGTATGCACATTAGCCTCTCTTTCTTTCTTTTTTTCCCTCTTTCCCTTCTTCCTCTTCCTCAGTTCCTTCAGAGTGCGCCCTCCTGTGTTTCCTCCTCCCTGCATTCATCACCGTCGGCACGTGAATCCACCATCACAAACATTTCAACATTTATGATTCAATGTAATCAAGTTCTCCCAGGCAGCTACTTGCTGCCTCTTCCAATACTTTGACTCGGATTCTGATTGGTACGAGTAAGTGTTACGGCCCTATTTGTGTTGCTTGTTCTGTACGCTATTGTACAACTCGTGTGTTGTTCTGGTGCAGGGCGAGAGCTCTGTTTTTTTGTCGCTGAGCTAATGGTCAGCTACCGGTTCCAGCGCAGATTGATTGACCTCCAGTGACACGGGGCTGCAGAGCGGCTGATCCAGGGGCTGGCCTATTCACCTCCCCAGGGTTCCCCAGGTGACGGTGGGAGGCTGTTTATGATCACATCAGCAGACGTTGTACCTTTTGGGGAGGCATAGCTCAGAAGGTAGAGCTGGAGGTCGTCTCACATCCGAAAGGTCGCTGGTTCGATCCCCCGGCTTCTTCTTCTAGCAAAAAGTGTCGAGGTATCCCAGAGCAAGACACCCTAACCCCTAACTGCTCCTGACCTGCTGGCTGTCTCCTTGCATGGCTGACTCCACCGTGGGTGGATTCATGTGTGAATGTGAGGCATGACTTGTAAAGCGCTTTGGATAAAAGCGCAATATAAAAGGCAGTCCATTTACCATTTAACACTTTGTGTTAGTATCGACTGTGGTGCCTTGGTTTCATGGCTAAACATTATTTGGGACCGTCGGTAGAGATGACTCACTGTGGTGTGTGTGTGTGTGTGTGTGTGTGTGTGTGTGTGTGGCATGAAGCGGTAGGGGTCTGTTTTTCTCTCGTTTGGTTCAGCAGGGAGTAAGGTGTTAGTGGACGTGTTTTGGTTTGTTTTCTTTTGTTCATTTCGGGTTGAGGTCGTCGGGAGGATTGTTGGGATTTGTGTATTGTTTTGGCTTTTGTTCCACCCTGAACACCAGCTTCACTGACAATATAGTCTTTATGGATTTTTTACACAAATTTCCCCCCTCTCCGCTCGTTTGGTTTGGAACAAAATCCCTTCCATAGCCTCCTCCTACCCCTGGGCAGGACCGGATGGGACGGTGTCGGTGTAACTCTTAACGGGACACAGTGACAGAGTGTATATGTCATTCAAGCAAATATAGCCATGGGGAAAACCATCAGCACTTTGATGTGTGTTGTGAATCCACAGACACACGCTAGGAACGTATAGAGCTGGCAGGAGGACCTCAGGGAGAGTCAGCTAAGTGTTCATATGTGCTCCTCTCAGAAGCTCACACGCACGCATGTATCCATGCACCAAACACCATGCATGGGACATGCTTACTGGAAGGAGTGGCTGGTCCAGATGGTGTGGAGTAGCACATGGTATTAGAGGATAAAGCCTGGAGGATGGAAGAAGGGGGAGGCGATGGGGTTAAACCACCACACTGATTGAATTCCACACAACTACATTTCCACACACTCACACACACACACACGCGCACGTGCACATACGCACAGGCACACACACACATGCGCACGTGCACATACGCACAGGCACACACACACACACACACACACACACACACACACACACACACACACACACACACACACACACACACACACACATGGCACAGCTGAGTATGTGAAGACTCTGCAGTTTCTACTACGGCCTCAGTCTGACTGTGCTCCAGTCAGCACAGTCAGACTGAGGCAGGGGTCTACCATCGACCTGTCTGCTTCTCTGTCTGACTGTCTACCATCTATTTGTCTGTCTGCCTGCTTACTATCTGCCTGTTTGTCTGTCTCTCTGTCTGTCTGCCTGTCTACCACCCACCTGTCTGTCTGTTGCTGTAGCCCTGTCAGTTTATACATTGCTTTTTATACAGTTTATACATCCCTCTCTCTCTGTCTCTCTCTCTCTGTCTGTATTCTTTTGGATGTGTTCCGGTATGTACCGGTTTTATCTCTAGATTTCTTGACAGACACATAGCGCTTTTCTCATGACAGCATTTCATTTGGGGATATAAATACTGTATATGTGTCCTTTTCTGTTCAATGTATTTGTTATGAAATGCAATAAAAATGATGGACCAGTGGGCTTATGTTGCCTTTGGCAGCGGAACGTACTGTATATTTATACATATATACGGTATTTATATTAGACTGCATACAGCATTGATTTGACTCATATAGAGTCATATCAGTTTCATAACCCTATAGTTTTACCATTTCACCACAATAAACATGCTTAGCCTGCATGTAAACAGTCTGTTATGAAACTGAGGCGGTCTGTGTGTGTCTTACTGTCACTGTGCTTCTGCTGTGTGTGTGTGTGTGTGTGTGTGCGTGTCTGTGTGCATGTGTGTGTGTGTGTGTGTGTCCATCTCTCTCTGCCTGGCTGTGTGTCTTTTTCTCTGTCTGGCTGTGTCCCTGTCTGTCTGTCCATCTGTCTGTCTATCTGCCTCTAAGCGTTGAGCTCCATGTCACATCCGTCCATTGAGATATCTGTACCTCCACCCACCCACCCTGCTGTCTCTCTATGGCATGAATCATCACTGTACGTCTTTTACTTTCTAAAAATACCCCCCCCCCCCCCAAACACACACACACACACACACACACACACACACACACACACACACACACACACACACACACACACACTCACACACAACACTTGTGTGTGTGTGTGTGTGTGTGTGTGTGTGTGTGTGTGTGTGTGTGTGTGTGTGTGTGTGTGTGTGTGGTGTGTGTGTGTATGCATGTGTACCTGTGTGTGTGTGTGTGTGTGTGTGTGTGTGTATGCATGTGTACCTGTGTGTGTGTGTGTGTGTGTGTGTGTGTGTGTGTGTGTGTGTGTGTGTGTGTGTGTGTGTGTGTGTGTGTGTGTGTGTGTGTGTGTGTGTGTTCGTGTGTGCATCTGTACATGTGTGTATGTGTATCTGCGTGCGTGCATGTGTGCATGTGTGTGTGTGTGTGTGTGTGTGTATGTGTTCTCTCAGTAGATGAAAGCTATGGAGGCGGTGGCCAACACAACAGGATGACTCTATGGGAGGAGGAGGGGCTTGGGGGGAGGGGGGAGGGGGGAGGTGATAGCAGGGGAAATCAAACAGCCGCCCACGGTAGAGGAGCCAACCTGCAGTGTCAGGTTTGACAATACCTGGGTTTGTTTGTTTCTTCTTCTTCTTCTTCTTCTTCTTCTTCTTCTTCTTCTTCTTCTTCTTCTTCTTCTTCTTCTTCTTCTTCTTCTTCTTGACCCCCACGCTGCGTGTCTCATGTGACGTGCAAACTACACGCATGGAAAGGCCCTTGGAATAGGTTGAAGCATTGGCTTTGGAAAATGTCAGGTTTGACATTTAGCGTCATCATTCATCGACGACTTGAGGGTTGATGTGGTTTTCGGAATGACCCCGGGTCAACGTATCGTCATCGCTTCATAATGTCCACAACGGGCAGACTCTTTTTTGGCTTTGATTTTCAAAACTGGAGCGTGATTCAATAACAGACTTGGGTGGGCGCACTTTCATTCCAAACTATCGGGGGGGGTTGGGGATGGATTTGCTGTCGAATAAACACAGCAATAAAATATATATACCTTACACTAAAAAATCGGATGCACTCACAACAGCTCAATCGATTCGCCCCGCAGCAGAAATACAGCAAGAGTTTCTCCTTGTCCTTTGGAGGGCTTAGGGTGAGGGCCTGTCGTAGGTCTGTGGAGTCACTGTGATTAAGGGGGGGGGGGGCTATGCAGAATCAATTGGAACTAGACTTGCCACCACCCAGACTGTCGCCATCCTGAACAGCAGGGACACCGGAGGACAATATCCTGTGTGGCGATCAATTAGAACTGGGCCATATCTCTATGTATTATTAATATTGTAATAAAGCTTGGCTGGATTTCCATATCTGTCTTCGAGCACAGATAGGAGCGTATGTCTTCTCTGTATCTGTCTTATCTGTCAAGTGTCTGATGATATGACGAGGCCTACCCAAGTGCCTCTGATCTGCTCTGTCTTCTCTCGTGTCTGCATGACGCGTGACTGCTGCACTCATGTACTACATCATTCCTATGTTGTTGAGGGTAGGATGCAGTGTTGTAGTGCTCGAGTCCGATCTCCACTATTTTCAAACTTTCAAACACAGGTTGGACATGCTCTCAAAATATTTAATTATACATATTAAAAAAACTGAAATTTTAATGAATCCGTTAATTCACTTTGTAATTCGCAGAGCTCCTGTGAAGTGTCTTTGTCCAACCGAAGATATTTTTGAACAGTCTGGTCCTAAGTGCGCCAAGACCAGTGAGCAATCAGCTGTCGTGAAATTAGCTTTCTTGAATCACAAAACTTTTATTTGCAGCAAATGTTCAACAAGGAAACACAAGCGCATAATGCAAATTCTGTATTATATATTTTTTATTATATGTACTGTATATTTTTTAGTCTTGGTCTTGACTCAGAACCGACCCTTTAAGGTCTTGGTATAGGTGGTCTGGTCCCTATCACTGGTATGATGTGTTAAGTGCAGAGAATTAATTTCCCCACGTGGATTAATGAAGCATATCTCTATCTTGATTTGATCAACAAACCCCCTGTCTGTTATGTTTAATATATAAAGTGTAGAATTTCTGTGACATCAAGTCTTACTACTAAGCTGTCTTTGAAGAAGAGCCTTGCTCTTAGGGATGAACCCAGACCACAGCATGTCCAGTTGGAGGCCAGGGTGTGGTTGGATTACGTAGGCACCACCATGGGCATGACCTCACAGTGACACAGACACACACACACACACACACACACACACACAAACACACCACACTATTGTCCTTGATGAGTGTGACTTATACTCTCAAGAGTGATATGATCTGCATGTGATGATGATGTCGTCATCATCATGTCATGTGTGTCTGTGTGTGTGTTTGTGTGAGTGTGTGTGTGTGTGTGTGTGAGTGTGTGTGTGTGAGACTGTGTGTGTGTGTGTGTGTGTGTGTGTGTGTGTGTGTGTGTGTGTGTGTGTGTGTGTGTGTGTGTGTGTGTGTGTGTGTGTGTGTGTGTGTGGTTATGTAACTGTATCCTCCATCACAACACAGTAAAATTGTTGTTTCCAGATCCATGAATATCTCCGTCTCTCTCTCTCTCTGATATACCAATTAGAATGGTTATTTTAGTGCCCCTCAAGAGCAAAAGAGTCAACAGTCATCTTTGAGCTTTGCTTTTGATCCCTTCCTCCTACCATCTCTCTCTCTCTCTCTCTCTCTCTCTCTCTCTCTCTCTCTCCTCTCTCTCTCTCTCTCTCTCTCTCTCTCTCTCTCTCTCTCTCTCTCATGCCACCCCCTTCCTTTCTATCCCAATGACTCTCTCTCACTCCCTCCTCCCTCCTCTCTCCCTCTCACCATCACCCCTCCCTCTCCATTACTGTTGGTTCTTCTATCTACGCCTCTTCTTGTAACTCCTAAGGTCCTGTGGCAAATCGTGTAGAACGCATCAAGCAAAGCACAGAGTCTACACAATGGAAGCCCAGGCTTTCTTTGGCAGAAAGAGTTACCAAGTGGAGAAGTCAAGGTGGGAGAGATCGCAAGTGACGACCCTGAACTTAAGAAGGCCCAGGTTCTCAACACCCAGGCGCAGTCGGAAGTGATCTTTCCTGTGGAGGCCAAGGACCGAAGTTATTGTATTTAGTTTTGTTTACTTTCTATGCAGTATGTTGGCTCTAAGTCATTGTAAAATCATATACAATTGATATGTTTGGTGGGAGTGTAACTGCCTCTGTGTTCAGTTTGAGTTTTGGTTCCTACCAGTTTGTGGTTCCTACCTAAATGCTGTAGATTAAGGGCGGAACTAATGGTTGAAGCGCACAGTGTTCCGGGGACGTTTTATGCCGACGCACACGCGTGTCAAAATCTCCGTATATAAGAGAAAGTTCTGTCACAGTCAGTCAGTTCGGTCGGTCAGTTCAGTCAGTGAAGTTCCATAATTTCCTCTCTTATTGCATGCAGCCAATAAGGTACGTTTGGTGTTGTGGTTGTTAGCTGTGTGTAGGCTCAAGCCAGGTAGCTAAAGTGCTAACGAAATGTTTGCTAAGTGAGTTTATTGTTATTATTATTGCAGAAGGATTTAATGTGTTTTGTAGGTTAAGTTCATTTTGGTTAACAATATTGTAAAGACATGTGACACTAAGAGACGAAGTAGAAATAATATGGATGTATGTTGTTATTGTTTGATCTGTGATTTATTGTATTTCATGTGTGTGTTTCACAGTTCTCACGGTCTGGATTTGAATAAATCCTACCAGTATCATAAAGAACGCATTGCTGTCATCATTGCATGAGAGGGAGTTACATTGTATATCTCGACTTCAATAATACATAATACCTATGCATATTTGAATGGCCTTGAGCAAGCATGCGCACACACACACACGCACACACACACACACACACACACACACACACACACACACACACACACACACACACACACACACACACTCAAACACACACTGCTTGGGGAAAACCCTTAGCATGAAGGCATGAAGGACCCTCCTTTTCTGTGCTACGTCAGCAGTGAGGTTACACAACGAGAGAGAGAGAGAGAGAGAGAGAGAGAGAGAGAGAGAGAGAGAGAGAGAGAGAGAGAGAGAGAGAGAGAGAGAGAGAGAGAGAGAGAGAGAGAGAGAGAGAGAGAGAGAGAGAGAGAGAGAGAGAGAGAGAGAGAGAGAGAGAGAGAGAGAGAGAGAGAGAGAGAGAGAGAGAGAGAGAGAGGAGAGAGAGAGAGAGAGAGAGAGAGAGAGAGAGAGAGATAAGCCAGACAGAATGGAATAACGGCTATCCCTTTTTCAGGTTGACATAGATCGGCCACCATTAGACTGAAGTGTGAACTGTTAACAGCTCAGAGGATCTGTTGCCACACAGCTGTTGAAACAGAAAAGCCGCCCGCATGGAGGTTTAACATTTCACCACAACTGGGTCGGTGCACGCAATGAGGAAAATAAAAGATGCACAGTAAGCACAACACTGGACTCTGACGCCACGGTGCATAGGTTTGTTCCATTTATCAACGGCATAGGCAGGTATGCATCTATACACACCACACCAACAACAGCTGAGGAGACGCACGCTTTTCAACGACGATATCCCTCAATGACATGTACGCTGTATGGGAAATAATACCAATACTGCAGTTGTAATGGTCTAGTACGCAGCTTTTATGTCCTCCACTAGAGTCATCCCTTTAGTAAGCAACAAGAAAGGGATTTGTGGTGTGTGTGTGTGTGCGTGTATGTGTGTGTGTGTGTGTCTGTGTATGTGTGTGTGTGTGTGTGTGCGCGTGTATGTGTGTGTGTGTGTGTGTGTGTGTGTGTGTGTGTGTGTGTGTGTGTGTGTGTGTGTGTGTGTGTGAAGGGGGTGGGGTTGAGGGACAAAGAGTGTTGACAAAGACGTCACATTGATTATCTGCACATGATGCGAGAATGTATTGATTGAGAAGAGTTCACGTGTAGGGTGTGATGTAAGTGAACGGGGTACGGGGTAGAAGCGTCCCTGATGGAGCCACGCCTTCAGGAGACGTGTGTGCACTATTCACACGGAGATTGCGATTAGTAACAAGATTCAAGATTTTGATATGCCATTTGCAACAAGTACAATGCTTACTCCCCATTCCCTCCCACAGTATTACATTCTAAAACTTAATCCAATAAAAATACTATACACAATAAAAAATAAAATAAAAACAACAATAAAGTGACGTACGAGTATGTACATGCAACGGTGAGTTTGTCTCACCGTTCTATCTGTAAATCTTACCTTGAATCTAGCAAACTGCAGCCAGCTGCATTATGACCATGGTTTGGTGGAAGCAGCGCTGCAGGCTGCAGTACTCAGGGGCAGAAACTATTACAAAGTAACTAACACTTACTTTGTAATAGTTTCCAAAATAATAGTCCAAAATGCATGTTAATTAAGATGGCCGTTGTAAATTAAGCCAACTGTGAGTGTATTTGGGCGGCAGGATTGGGCGGTCAGTTGGAACTTGGCTTGGGAACCGGTAGGTCGCCGGTTAAAGTCCCTGAAAATGCCTGGGCACTGCTGATGTGCCCTTGAGCAAGGCACCAGACCCCTGGGCGCTGGATATAAAATAGCTGCCCACTGCTCCTAATACTTGGGTGGGTTAAATGCAGATAAACTAATTTTACTGTGTGTGTGTACATGTGAGCAATAAAGAGTATTCTATAGTTTCGATGTATTTCCAAAGGCAGTCTACTGATTTGGTTCAGAAAGGCCCACAGAGAAATGTAATTGCAGTATAACCAATGTTGTGTAACGTAATCGGTTTAATCAGAAGACTTTTTGTGTGAAATATGCAAGAATGCTGGTGCTGAGGGAAAACCTTGTCGGTGTTGCTTTGAGCGAAATTTAGGCGAGGCTTCGTTGCTCTGAACAAACAGCTGAGGAGAAAGTGAACCTGGAGCCAACTGTAGAGCCACACGGGAGCCATTTTGGAGCCATAGCTGAATGGGAAGCAAATGATGGTACGATTTGATCTTCTTTTTGCTGAGTAAAATCCACACATGGAGAGAGATATTTAGGCCTTGATAGAAAGATACTCATATAAATACAATCGTACATACGTACAGTACATACATTCATGCAAACATATTTATGTACATACCTAGATACATACCTACATACATACATACATACATACATACATACATACATACATACATACAGTACATACATACAGTACATACATACATACATACATACATACATACATACATACATACATACATACATACACATACATACATACATACATACAGTACATACATACACACATACATACATACATACACACATACATACATACATACATACATACAGTACATACATACATACATACATACATACATACAGTACATACATACATACATACATACATACATACATACATACATACAGTACATACATACATACATACATACACACATACATACATACATACATACATGCATACACACATACATACATACATACATACATACATACAGTACATACATACATACATACATACATACACACATACAGTACATACATACATACATACCTACATACATACCTATATATACATATATATGTACATACTAAGAAAGCCTCCTGGTTTATTCAGCGCTATGACTCAAGCACACACACACACACACACACACACACACACACACACATACACACACACACATACAAACGCAAACTAATCATCCCGCAGACTTTTCAAGGTAAGGTCGTCCATTATTCTGTGACCGCTTAACCACGATAAAGCTATTAGAAGGAGCTATCGAGCTCCAATGCTTTGTCATTAACCCCCATATGCCTTTTGTCATTTTAGTGAGACAATATGTTTATCTCTTTTCATATTTCATATCTGAGCAATGAGCCCCTCATGCCAGACAGAGAACACATGGGATTTAAACTTCACTGGCAACCACAGCTGAACCCTTCACTTCCAACTCTAACTGTGAATGCCTTTGGTTTGTGTTCTGCTGTTTCATTTAAACCAATCCCTCATTTTCACTCACTGTCTACAGCTATCGCCGTGGCTAATTACCCCATAGCGTCTCCTTGGTGACCGCGACGTGACCTGCTAATCAATCGAATTCTGTGTCCATGACAAGATGAGGCTTTTGATTGACCCTGGGGGGTCCTTCTGTTGTGCATTTGTTTTCATCCGGAGTGCCTCTGCACTTTTCTTGTCGGTTCGTAAACAGCGCTGCCCCACACTCTAAACCTCAAAAGTAGTGAAGTGTTTGCAACCTGTCATTTGTCACACACAATATTTTTTCTATATCTTTCATTTATCGACGCTCTCATTGGTCAGGCTCACGGGAGTGACCGGGGCCAATCCCACTTGCAGTGCCCACATCTTAGTGTAGGGCAGGGAAATGGGAGGGACGCACACACACACACACGCACGCACGCACGCACCACACACACACACACACACACACACACACTCACACGCACACACACAGAGTGTGTGGTAGGTGGTGGATGCTAAGCTCACTGGGTAGAAGGATAGCCGTGACCCAGTTCAACTCCCATCTTGAATGTTGTTTTGTTGTTCTCTCGCTCTGCTCCTTGTGGCCAATTCATGTCATGTCCCTAGTTCTGACCCATGGGATGGTGTTGATGTCAGCACGGCGGGTCAGCGGGGGGCTTGGCAGCCCGGGGCCCAGGAGCAGCGCGCTTTGCCAAGTCCTCGGTGGCTCGCTCTCTATATGTCACCCCCACCCTACCAGCAGGGCTCGCAGTCCAACCCTCTCTCTCTCTGTCTCTCTATCTCTCTCTCTCTCTCTCTCCTCTCTCTCTCTCTCTCTCTCCTCTCTCTCTCTCCTCTCTCTCTCTCTCTCTCTCTCTCTCTCTTTCTTTCTCGCACACCTACACACACCTACACACACACACAAATAAACACACACCTGCATGCACTCACACACACACATAGGCATTCACATATAGACACGCACACGCATCACACATTTCTTATTCGATTCGGTTTGGTTGCTTAATGTTCACTTTATTGTTATTTTTATGTTCATTTTTATTATAGTATTTTTATAGTATTGTTTTATAAATTCATACTGCGGGAGGGAATGGGGAGTAAGCATCCCATTGTACTTGTTGCAAATGGCAAATAACAATGATTGTATCTTGTTGTGGATCGGTCAGGCTTTGGTTGGGCTCCACCAAAGCGTTCAGAGATGGAAACGCCATTGTGTAGCCTCACATCAAATCTTGACCGGAACACACATGCTTAACAAAAATATACGACAGAACTAGAAATAATACCGTCTTTTCATGGATACACAAAGGTAGGCCTACACGTATATTCTCTAGCCGTCGTATTTCGGCCATCGGCTTTTCGTTCGTTCCCCACGATCCCGTGACTGCAGAATGCAAGATGATATATATTTAAATACACTTTGCATAGTCCTCCAATGGTGATGCAAAATGTTCCTTCATGTGTTTTGTCTTTGTGTGTGTGTGTGTGTGTGTGTATGTGTGTGTGTGTGTGTGTGTGTGTGTGTGTGTGTTGTGTGTGTGTTGTATGTGTGTGTGTGTGTGTGTGTATGTTGTGTGTGTGTGTGTGTGTGTTGTATGTGTGTTGTGTGTGTGTTGTATGTGTGTGTGTGTGTGTGTGTTGTGTGTGTATGTGTGTGTATGTATGTTGTGTTGTGTGTGTATGTGTGTGTGTGTGTGTGTGTGTGTGTGTGTGTGTGCGTATGTGTGTGTGTGTGTATGTTGTGTGTGTGTATGTGTGTGTGTGTGTGTTGTATGTGTGTGTGTGTATGTGTGTGTGTATGTTGTGTGTGTTGTGTGTGTGTGTGTGTGTGTGTGTGTTGTATGTGTGTGTTGTGTGTGTGTGTATGTTGTGTGTGTGTGTGTGTTGTGTGTGCATGTTTGTGTTGTGTGTGTGTTGTGTGTGTTGTGTGTGTGTGTGTGTGTGTGTATGTGTGTGTATGTATGTGTGTGCATGTGTGTATGTATGTCTGTGTTTGTTGTGTGTGTTTGTGTGTGTGTGTGTGTGTGTGTGTGTGTGTGTGTGTGTGTGTGTGTGTGTGTGTGTGTGTGTGTGTGTGTGTGTGTGTGTGTGTGTGTGTGTGTGTGTGTGTGTGTGTGTGTGTGTGTGTGTGTGTGTGTGTGTGTGTGTTGGTCTACTCAGGGGAGGGAGCCTCTACGTCTCCAAGTGGGCGTCACGTGTCACAGCGCGCAGTCTTGGCGAAGTTTGCAGCGTCAGATCATCTCGGAGCTCCAAGCCTACCGCGCGTTAAACCAGCGCCTTCCGAAGGATGGATGGATGGATGGAAGAAGAACACTTCCATTCAAATAAACAACCCTACCGGAAAAAAAGGACAAAGGACAACTAGACATTGAATCTCGTTCTCTTTCTGTTTCTCTTTAATTGACTTAACTTTGATTGCGGATTATATTTTTTACCGAGGAAAAAAGGAAGGACCCAAAAAAAAGAGGACATTTGGCGCAATCGTTGGATACGTGGAAGAGGACCCGGGGTCTCTTGAGAGAGACCAGCGAGAAGAGAGAGACCAGCGAGGAGAGAGAGACCAGAGAGCGAGAGAGAGACCAGAGACCAGAGAGAGAGAGACCAGCGAGGAGAGAGAGAGAGACCAGAGAGGAGAGAGAGAGACCAGCGAGGAGAGAGAGAGAGAGAGAGAGAAGAGGCTTGAGTTGAAGTGAACGGCTGCCTAACGCCAAGCCACGGAGCATGCGTATGGGAACTTCTCATTCCGTCTCTTTAAGGTATGTTCCTTACATGTTGGATATAAATATATATATATATATATATATATATATATATACAATTACAAATACAAATTAAATATCCTTATAGCTTCTTTTAATGAACAATCTTTATTTTTTTTTAAGTAGGCAATTTTTCTTTTTTTGGGGAGGGGGGGGGGGGGGGGGTTAAAAATAAATAAATAATTAGAACCACAGGTAATACATATCCTATTCGGTTCACTCATCGAAATAGGGATATATATATTGTTTATCGAATAAAGTATTGGAGTATGTTATGAAGTACTTTTTTAGGATTGCTGTTTGTGCTAAAGGAGGTCTCTATATTGTTATATATATATATATATATATATATATAATTATATATATATATAATTATTATTATATTGCGGTGTAATCGCTGATATATAGCGTGTGAGAGATGCGCGTTCCCCTCACAAAGGGAAGCAGCATGGGAACACAGAAGCGCTATACAACCCACTCCTGCTCGGTGGACTTTACACAAGGTGGGGCTGGACGCACTTCTTTGTTCTACTATCATTTGGTTAGAACTAATGGGGTTTTTTTTGAGCGACCACATAATAGTGCTATATATCTATCTTTATATAAATATATATGTATATATATATAGATATGTATATCTATATATATATATAGCCTTTTAATGTCTAAAGCTTTAAATGACTAAAAGCTCCGCTAGACCCAGCAAGGAGTCGTGTCCATCTGTTCAATCACACAGAGAGAGAGAGAGAGAGAGAGAGAGAGAGAGAGAGAGAGAGAGAGAGAGAGAGAGAGAGAGAGAGAGAGAGAGAGAGAGAGAGAGAGAGAGAGAGAGAGAGAGAGAGAGAGAGAGAGAGAGACATAGGGTGAGAGAGAAAGAGACAGAGACAGAGAAAGGGAGAGAGAGGGAGAGGGAGAGAGAGATAAAATCAGCGCTAGTTGGTGTAGTGAATAAGGATAGATGTCCGTGTTAGTGGGTGATTTGGCCCACTTCTCTTCTCATTACCCCGTCATGTGGAGATCCCTTTTCTTTGTCCCCTTAATCCTGTTACCTTCCATGTACCATTTCCTCTGCTCATGATTCACTCTGTATTTCTCTCTAGCCCATATATAATACTGTCTCCATTTCCATCCACACACCACCCCCCCTCTCACTCCCAATCTCTCTCTCTCCCTTTTCCCTTTGCTTCTCTCTCCCTCTCCTATACTCTCCCTTTATGCTCTATACGCTCTCTCTCTCTACCTGTGCAACTGCATCTGTCACCCACCCACCCACCTGACCGTCCCCACCCCCACTAACCTCTCCCTCGGCGTGCCCTCTCCCCCTCTCCCCCTCTCTCCCCCTCTCCCCCTCTCTCCCCCTCTCCCCCTCTCTCCCCATCTCCCCCTCTCTCCCTCTCTCCCCCTCTCCCCCTCTCCCCCTCTCCCCCTCTCTCCCCCTCTCCCCATCTCCCCCTCTCTCCCTCTCCCCCCCTCTCTCCCTCTCTCCCCCTCTCCTCCTCTCTCCCTCTCCCCCTCTCTCCCCCTCTCCCCCTCTCCCCCCCTCCAGAGTGGCTCCGCCTGATGCCCTATCATGACTGATGGCGAGGGGAGAGCGTGCTTCCACCACCGTCCTGGACGCCCGCGGGACCCAGACACCGGCGCTGGCTCGGAGCCCGACCGGGACCGGGACCGGGACCTGGACCCGGACCAGGACACGGGGATGCCACGCGGGGAGGTGAGGGTTGCCATACCCGCGCTCTACGTGGACAGGGGTGACCAAGGCCACCCCGATGACCCGGGAGGAGGAGGAGGAGGAGGAGGAGGAGGTCCGTATGAGGACCAAGAAGAAGAAGAAGAGGAGGAAGAGGAGGAGGAGGAAGGGAGCGGAGGCTGGAGGAGGAGGAAGAGGTGGAGGAGGAGTAGCAGGAGAGCAGATGGCGGAGGGGCGGAGTGGAGTCCGAGCGGCCCCGAGCGCCGGCGGCAGGAGGAGGAGGACCCGGGGGGCGACGCGGGGTCGGGAGGCGGACCCGGGTCCGGGTCGGGGTCGGGGTCCAGACCCGGGTCGGCGTCGGGCCTCGGCATGCGCATCAGGGCTCCCATCCGAGACCCCGACTGCACGTCGGAGGAGGACGAGCAGCAGCCGTACCCGGGCCTGGCTCCCGTGGTCTTCTTCTGCGTCCAGCAGACCACCCGGCCCCGCAGCTGGTGTCTCCGCATGGTCTGTAACCCATATCCTTTACGCTGTACTGCTGCCTCCACGCCACGCGGTAGGACGCCCTGCAGCGTGTCCCTTCACTGCAATGATGGAAGAGCCTGCGAGCCTACACCCCGTAAGGATGGGACAGGGTGTAGGTTGTGTGTGTGTGTTTTGTGAGGTGCCTTCTGTGGTGGGGCACACAAGGTGAGGCCTAGCTGTGTCTGTATCATAAGACACGCACGCTGTGTCGCTGAATAACTCTGGTTTATTGGCTCCATTAGGCTACCGGTAATACCAGTTGCCCTTTGGTTACGCAACGGACAATCGAACAATACCCACGCTGTTCAGAATGGGGCTTTCGTAGATGTTGGAACCATACCATTCCACTTATTTATATAAGTGGAAATGACCACCTCATATATATATGCAGGTTAGGTCAAGTAAAAGGTTGAACTGGACACTGGCCTGTGCCTTTTTCCTGTGACGTCATCGTCTCTTCATTTTAATCTTTATATAAAGGCACTTCACTTATTTATATCAAGACAAAACGTGTGTGATGATTGGGTGCCTAGTTTGCGGGAGATGAATCCCCTTGGACCCCTTGTCGTTGGACAGCTGCAGGCTAAAGTTCCACACTACATCAAAGATAGTCAGGTACAGTGTTGTTCAAAGAGAAAATGTATTTCATTTCCATCATATGGTATCCCTGGATTACACAGAACTGATTCATAGGGGAGAAACATTATGGCTTCAATAGCATTTCCTTAGAAGGCATCATGGCCTCACATGGAAGAATGGAATGAAACTTTGACCTCTGGCTCGCATTTTAAAGTTCACATGGACTAGGTCCCTCCTGCTATAGTGAGACCAATGCATGCTAACATGTACAGCATTGTCCAACAGACTGATACAAGCTTAAGTGGTAAGAGATGCTTAGTTTCTGTTGGTTAATTTAGATCTCCACTAGACTAACTTAATGCTAATTGAAGCTAATGTGGTGGGGTTTATGGTTCTCCAAGAGTTTTGGTGTGTGTGTGTGTGTGTGTGTGTGTGTGTGTGTGTGTGTGTGTGTGTGTGTGTGTGTGTGTGGTGTGTGTGTGTGTGTGTGTGTGTGTGTGTGTGTGTGTGTGTGTGTGTGTGTGTGTGTGTGTGTGTGTGTGTGTGTGTGTGTGTGTGTGTGGTGTGTGTGTGTGTGTGTGTGTGTGTGTGTGTGTGTGTGTGTCGTGCGTGCGTGTGTGTGTGTGTTGGATAGTCGTGTCAATCTGAAGCAAAGAGGGAGAGATGCCACATGCATGAATATATACTGTACATTCATTTAAGGAAAAGTTGGGATAATACTTTGCAGAATTGATCATGACAATGCAGTCTGCTGATGAGCCATTAGACTGATTCAAAGTGCCATGCATTCACCACACGTCTAACCCACACATACGTAGGCCTGTGGTGGACCATGTGCACAGGGACTTTACAGCATTGTGCTATGGAACACACCCAGACCCACACTGCTGCTTTCTGGGAATTAGCAGCAACTGATTATAGCCCTGGTCGTTAAGTGCGTCTGTCTCCATCTGCATCCGTTGCTAATGCCTTCGACCCATCCCGCTGCTTCTCGCTCTGGGAGACCACGGGCCGGTGGCGAGGGGAGAGGGAGGAAGCTGTGTACTATACAGCCGGCCGTAAACAAGCCAGGCGCCTGTCTCACATGCTCGCCATTACACTTCATTAGGAGCTCGCCTGAGACAGGATTCTAATGACTCTCTGGGGGGGGGGGACCAAAAGCCTCCTCTAAGCCTCCTCATCTGCCTTACCTTGTCTGTATGGTCGGCCACAGCTGCTGCGCGTTGTCTCAGTGGCACAACAACTCTTGAATACAATCCTGTATTCTGTTTCATCTGTAAGGTCCAACAGCAAGATACCATTGAATAAGTCAATTCAACATGTTCCCACCTGGATCAGATCAGCGATGGGTGAGGTCTGGATGCTTGTGTGGTAGCACTGAGGGTAGCATATCAGTGTAATATGGAGGTTATGTGTGTAATAATATACTACAGAAGACGCAGCTTTGGAAGGCTATGACCTGGCTTCTTTGGACTTGAAATGAATTGACAAGTGATTTATAGCAGATTTTAACTCTATTAGGGGGGGGGGGGGGGGGGGAGAAAATTCAATAATCCACGTCAGCTCAGCGGTTTGATAGATGGACGAAATGCGTAACAAAAGTATAATTAAATAAAATGGAATGAAATGTCTGGGCACTGAAGTTCAGCAGGCTACGTTCAGCAGTTTTTAGTTAGCTTTTTTTTTTGCAGAGTTAAATGCATGCGCATACATTTACACAAGACCTACTAGTGTCAGTTTCTTTGCTCTAGTTTCTTGAATGCAGATTTAATCATCTTACAATGTTCATTTCCGTAACATAATTGACGAAAAATCAATATTCAATATTAAATCAATATTAGTTTTAAGCTTCGTTAACGTGTCTTTGACAATGGGATGCGATGACGTGGGTAAACGTAGGAGACTAGTGGAAGTACGGTCTGTTACTCACTTTCAAATTGAATCAGTCTCCCAACGGTACGCCCACTCAAATTGTGTGTATTTTAGAATAAGTGAATGGGAATGTGGTGATATTTTGGGCACTATGCCTGCGATAAGGTGTTAAGATGTGAGAGAGCAGCTGAAATCCCTCCTTGTGGTCGGGCTAAGGAACATACACTTGCTGCAGATCGAGGAGTCACCCTGACTGCTTTCTGGTGGTTGGGGGTTTTAACAGAGTAATCTCTGTCATCTCGAGCCAGTCTCCTAGTCAGGCTTTGTTTAGTGACTATGCGGCGTCGCGGTGCGATCATGGAACTTCCTGACGATAGGAACGTCAGAGCCTTGGAGACAGATGTCGGTTTCTGTGCCACCCGAGAGTTGGTCAATTTCAACACATGCTACTTTGTTGTCCTTCACATACCTCTCTTAGCACAAGCAAATATGTGCTCTCTCTCTCTCTCTCTCTCTCTCTCTCTCTCTCTCTCTCTCTCTCTCTCTCTCTCTCTCTCTCTCTCTCTCTCTCTCTTTCTTCCACCCTCTCTCTCCCATCCTCCCTCTCTTTTGCATCCTCCCTCTCTCTCTCTCTCATCTCTCATCTCCTTTGCCTGTACATTAGTCTTTGGTTTTTCACGGAAACCTAAAAAAACCCACACTCCCGCCCTCTGGGGACGTGCAAATGGATGTTGGCCGTGTGCGTCTCCAGTATATGTTCCAGGTGGGTTCCTGTTTACTTGATGTTCACCGCGGTGAGAAACGAGACCAGGCCACGGAAGCTCCACCGCGCGTCGGCACTAGCACTGGGGGCTACGGGGACCACTCCCATCCATTAACATGAGTGGTGAGAGGACACAGGATGTGCTCCATAACCACCAGTACTATAGTATTATATAGTATGATATATATATATATATATATATATATATATATATCATACTATATAATACTATAGTACTGGTGGTATATATATATATATATATATATATATAGTGTCTACTGCCTACAATATAACTGATCAACCGATAGTTCTCTTCTCATCGCTCTTATCTGAGCTATAGTGTGTGTGTGTGTGTGTGTGTGGGGGGGGGGGGGGAGTGCATGTGCTTGCTTGTGTGTGTGGTCAGATCTGTGCATGTGATTGTGTGTGTGTGTGTGTGTGTTTTATTAGTGTGTGTATGCCCAGAACACACTGTGTATGCATTACAGTGTTGGTGGTCTGTGGTGACCAGTGTAAATATTATAATTCTTTGGCCTGCAACGACACCACACACTAAAGTCAGGAAGTTAGCGGATAGGTTCTGCGTAACATCACACAAACAAGCACGCACACACACACACACACACACACACACACACACACACAAGCCAGGGTCCTTGGTATCAATCATTTTTCGTTCGTTTATTTTTTTTAAAGTGTGTCTGTGTGTGTTTGTGTGTGTGTGTGTGTGTTTTGTGTGTGTGTATGTGATATGTGATCTTAATCAAAAATCTCTTTATTTGTGATACATCAGCTGACCACCTCCAAGTATGTGGTTTGTTGTCGGGATTTTCTTATTAAAGTTGCACGAGAATGTGAGAATGTTGTCGTGAACGATTGGTACCGTGTCTGATTCAGGATTCCAGATTCCAGATTTAAGAATTGTATTTGCCAAATGCAACGAGTACAATGGAAAGCTTACTCCCCATTTCCTCCTGCAGTATGACTTCTGTTGATTGCTGTTCTGTCAAGCGGTAGAAGTGTACAGCAATATGTGTGTTGACGGGTTAGAACAGAAACACACTGTACCACTGTATATATTGCCAGGCAGCATTTGAGTCTTTGCTGATATCCTAATTGTTCGGTAATCCAGTAATGAATCTTCATATTGGCTATGTTAATGGCTGATTGACATATCACTCGGTGATCTATCTCACTCCTTCCTCCATTATCCTCGACGTGGAAAACAACAGTTGGCATCAATTTAGCCTTGTGAGACCACCTTGATCTCTAGGGCTTTTGAAATCCAAAGAAAATCTTGGTGGAAGCTAATTTGACAGACCCTGGAGGGCCCCTTTTCCGTGCCACTTAATCAATTACCAGCACCTACCAAGTGCACTGATCTGTATGTGAAGAGCTGCTGTTAGCGGGCGTGGCCAGTATAGATACCCAGCAAGAGGGTTACGCGGTTACCCTCGTGCTGGGTAGGCTATAGTAGGGGTAGGGGATAGCTAGACGAGGAGTCTCTTCCTCCCCGGCTTAAGCAAACTCTGCAGTGTTAAAAAACTGTCCCCAACTGTCCCCCCTGGGGAGCTGGCCCAGGATCCCCTCTTAAGGGGGAGAATTACAAGAGGGATCGAACAACTGAAATTGGACCTACTCTTCAACACATCGATTGGTGGACGGGGAAAAACGAAATCACCACAAGCCATGTCAGCTGTCACAAGGGTGACGCACCTGCACTTATATGTCAAACTAAAACGATTAGGCTATTTGTTATTTATTGTAGACCAAACATATTGAAATAGTATGAAAATGATTCTGATATGTTCACTCAAAGCCTATCAAGCGTTAGTTGACAGAGCATCCTGCCTGAAAAACAAAGAACTGCAGTGTCGACGTTTTTTAGATGATTGCCCGTATCGGTTGCAGAGCTGCCATAAGAAAATTATGTAAGCAATGTTTGCATTCAACATTTACCGACAACTTCTTTGACATGGTGTCAATCCGTTTAGAGCCGAGGAAATGTTCAGTAAAATTCCGCCTAGAAGTCTCCATGGGCGAGTTCAAAATGATGAAAACCCAGGGGTGTTTTGACTTCCTAAGTATAACAGTCTTATCTTATAGTACTTATCGTAATAGTCTATTAAGCTATGTGTATATTACGCACATTTGTTGAGTAAAACATAATTGAATAATATTTTTATTTATAATTATTGTTATTTTGAACACAATATAGTTTATCATTCAAAAATATGTCCCTACCCCCCAAAATCATTAAGTAAGAAGTGGTTTCCTCCTTGAAAAGGTCACGTCGGTTTAACGCCGATTAACCAAAACCAGAGAGAATTTGAAGAGCATGTGGACCGACCAGACTGATCTCCCAACTTTTCTCTATAGATCAATCTGGCCTTGAACCCGTTGAAAGCCTTTTCCAAAAATGACTAAATGAAAGGACCAATCAGCAAAGGGGGGCGGGGACTGGTAGTTAGAGTTTGTGACAAAGCAAAGAAACGCTGTAGTCTGCAGAATTGTAGACTGCAGCGTTCCAGCGGCGGTTCCAATGTGTAGAAATTGACTAAGCGATTACACATTAGAATAAGAAATGTTCCACAGAAGGCTTTTTCTCAGAGGAGAAGATGTTTTTTGCTTTACTTCCAACCCGGATTTGGCAAGAGCGTCATCTAGTTATTAAATCTCATTCGCTGGAGTTTTTATTAACAACTCGAGGCAGTGTCCATATGTGGAAATCAATTGGCGCCCGGCCGAGGCCAGACTGACATCCATTCCAGAACGCAAACCTGAATGACTGGATGGTCTCACGAGGTGCCACTCAGTTCACCATTCTCCTCCGCAAGAAGAACAGCCGCTTGTGCGCTGGCCCTGGGACAAAGACCTATGCCTCAGCCAAGCAGAAATGTCCAATTCCATGATATTCAGGGGTGGTTAGAAACTACCGAAAAAAAATTGATGTCACTTTTATGCAAGAGGCATGTCTTGACGAACAGACGTCTTCGCGTCTTGGCGATTGTTAGTTCCGTCGATGACTGTGTCGTTTTGATTTGTCTACGTCTCTAAGACAAAAGCAATGTTGTATCAGATGCTTAGTTCCACCGCTTGTAGCTCATTGTTTTCCCACCTTATTGTCCCTCACGGTTACGGTTCTCTCTTTAAAGCTGTTGTGATAGGCAGAGGCAGCTGAAATGTGTGTGTGTGTGTGTGTGTGCGTGTGTGTCGCCTTGCGTGTGTGTGTGATGATGGGCGGTGATTAGACTTGCAGCCACTGGTCACAGCTGAGGTGAATCCATCACATGTATAAGTGGCTCCATGGCTGTTCCTGTCTATCTCCGTCAGTCCTTCTGCACTCCCCCACCATAGCCATGGCCTGAACAGGGTCTGACATGTGTACTTACAATGCACTCACAATGATCCATGTTACTTACTCTTCTGTGTGTGTGTGTGTGTGTGTGTGTGTGTGTGTGTGTGTGTGTGTGTGTGTGTGTGTGTGTGTGTGTGTGTGTGTGTGTGTGTGTGTGTGTGTGTGTGTGTGTGTGTGTGTGTGTGTGTGTGTGTACCGTTTATGTTCAGTGTTCAGTTTCTGCGTGTGAATGTTTGTGTGTTTGGTGTGCGGGTATATGTGGTGTACAGCTGTGTGTGCCTTCTGTGTGTGTGTGTGTGTGTGGTGTGTGTGTGTGTGTGTGTGTGTGTGTGTGCGTTGATTGGAATTTATTTAGTTTGGACTGTGTTCTTGATAATAACAGATTGATGGATCACAGGTCCGTACATCACCGTAGCGACAGAGGAATCCTGTCTCTGTTGCGTGTAAATAGCACAAACAGAAGTGCTGCTGTAAGCGTGTGTCCTGCCAGCATCTGTGGACATCTTTTGTTTGTCACGATTTTATTACTGGTTCTATGTTCAGTCTATGTACAGTCTACAGTCTATATGCTGTACCTGTACAGCAGATCTACATCTGTTTGTCACTGTTTTTGAGTATGTGTGTGTGTGTGTGTGTGTGTGTGTGTGTGTGTGTGTGTGTGTGTGTGTGTGTGTGTGTGTGTGTGTGTGTGTGTGTGTGTGTGTGTGTGTGTGTGTGTGTGTGTGTGTGTGTGTGTGTGTGTGTGTGTGTGTGTGTGTGTGTGTGTGTGTGTGTGTGTGTGTGCGTGCGTGCGTGCGTGCGTGCGTGCGTGCGTGCGTGCGTGCGCGTGTGCGTGCGCGTGCATGTGTGCTTGCGTGTGTGTGTGTTTTGCGCATCATTTTTAAATTCCTACCGGTTTCCATGTTTTTTACGGAATATGGATTTGTGCTTGGATGTGTGTTAGGTACTGTATGTGTATATTTGATTTAGTCTTGGTCAACCATGATAAACACAACCCAAGCCCCACTCTGGAGTCAGTGGAGAAGTGGGAGGTTGACCATCAATCGGTCAGGCCTGGGTTAGGCTGAGGGAGGAGATGCCTGATGTAACATCTCATCTCTTGGTGAGCAGGACCACACATATTGGAACCATTATCCATTATTCAATGATTCATGGTGATACAACAGTAATCTAAACAACAATTACATGACTTTTTTCATGACAATTCAAAGAATATGCACTGATAATTATTATTTGAAGAATGACGGGGAATCACTGCTCACTAGCAACTAGAAGTTAGAAAAAGCCATCTTTATTTAATTGATATTGATGTGTTGCTGTGTTTATATTTATTGTTGCATATTCTTTTCAGTGCTTTCAGATGCCTCCCTTCTCCTCTAAACAAGCTCTCTCTCTCACACACACACACACACACACACACACACACACACACACACACACACACACACACACACACACACACACACACACACACACACACACACACACACACACACACACACACACACACACACTATTAGAGTGCAAGGCACTCTAGCGAATGTCCTCCAGTGTAGCTGTGTGTTGCTCTTTATTTTTTTTTTGCAACCGCTGCTGTTGCCATGGCTACTCATCATGTTTGAGGATACCGGTGTAGAAAAAGTCTCTTGCCAAACTACCACCCCCGCAGTACGGCATTAAAAAACCCCAAACAAGCTAGACTGTCATTCCTGTCACAGATACACTATACAAGGAGTGGCAGCACCAGCTCCTCGTTTGCACATCATGATCTCTTTGCCTTCTCCCTCTCTCTTTCTCTTTGGTTCTCTCTCTCTCTCTCTCTCATTCTGTTTCCATCTCTCTCTCTCTCATTCTGTGTTTCCATCTCTCTCTCTCTCATTCTGTGTTTCCATCTCTCTCATTCTGTGTTTCCATCTCTCTCATTCTGTGTTTCCATCTCTCTCATTCTGTGTTTCCATCTCTCTCATTCTGTGTTTCCATCTCTCTCATTCTGTGTTTCTATCTCTCTCTCTCATTCTGTGTTTCTATCTCTCTCTCTCATTCTGTGTTTCTATCTCTCTCTCTCTCATTCTGTTTCTCTCTCTGTCCCCTTAATTGTCTCTCTATCTCTCGTTCTCATTCTTTGTTTTTATGGCTATCTCTCATTCTTTGACTCTCTCTCTCTCATTCCTTGTTTCTCTCTCTCTCCCTGTCTTCTTCTTTGTCTCTCTATCTCTCGTTCTTTGTTTCTGTCTCTAGGCATGTGCTTGGGTCTGTCTCCCGCGCGGTATCCATTAGTGTGCACACAGCCCAGCGAGGTGATGGGTGGATAGGTAATAGATACAGGAGGAAGAGCGTGAGTGTAATAAGGCGCAATTTAAATCCAATTGGTTCTGCAGGCAGAGCACCCGTTTTACACTGCGCTCAGATTGGACAATCGGACACAGTGTACTGCTTTAAGTTCAAAAGAAGGATCTCCATCCCTCTCTCTCTCTCTCTCTCTCTCTCTCCTCTCTCTCTCTCTCCTCTCTCTCTCTCTCTCTCTCCTCTCTCTCTCTCTCTCTCTCTCTCTCTCTCATGCTCCTTCCCTCGCTCGCTCTCCGCCCTGCCTTCCGTTTTCTTCCTCTGAGGTGTTGCAGTGAAGTTGCGCTGTGCCTTTTCTGGTTGGCACTAAACACACCGATGCTCTCCTCTATGCTCCAACGCGGAAAATGCGGATGTTCGTGTCGGGCGTTAGTCAAAATCAGGACAAATCCCGATCAATATGGGGACCCGTCGCGTTTAACCAAACAGACCAAAAACTGCTCAGCCATTCACTTTTTTTATTGGACACTCAGCACTTACAGAAGAGTAGGGTCAAGCCAAATGGGAACCAGACAGGGCTTCTGTGTGTGTGTGTGTGTGTGTGTGTGTGTGCGTGCGTGCGTGCGTGCGTGTGTGTGTGCATCAGCGTGTGCGTGTGCATGAGTTTGTACGGGTGCATGCGTGCGTTGGGGGTGTTTGTAAAAGAATATCTGATACATTTTGACCGTTGACTATTGATAACTATTAACATTACAACCGCAAAGGGATTCAGAGAGACTGACTCACACGCACACAGAAAAAGGTAAACTAGACTAGAACAAGTAGAAACATGCAGAAGCCCTCAGTGGGCGTGGCCTGGAGAGGTTGACCTCTAATGGGTGTGACCAACCTCCCCGTGACCAAGCTCCCTGTCAAAGTTGGCAGCGTTACGCGAGTCGCTTTAGAAGTTAGCTGCCACTTTTTGATACGCCACGCCCTACTGCCCCTTTCAGACCATTGATGAGAACGGTTCAACAGTTCTTCCACTGCCTACTATTAACATTTGCGTCTAATTTGGTGGTGTAGGGTGTGGCTGTTCCTTTAGCCGACGTCTTTGTGAATCAGTGGATCACCCAGTGCTCTCCCCAGTCCAAGGGCCAAGCTTCCCACCACATTTCAGGGTGCTATGCCACCCCCACAAATCTGTGCCTTGGTTGTTCCCAGCCGGAAACACACACACACACATGCTGATACCACACCCACTGCCACGCCCCCTTTTTGTTAATTGGTGTTGATCAGTTCCGCCTTGGCCGATGGCCAATGGCCATTCTACCAAATGCGGTGCACATCCATGTATTACTTTGAGATCCTCTTCACAGACAGACAAACAAAAACAAACAAACAGATGCATGAGGACTGGATGGATGGATTTATTTACATGGAAATGGAGAAGGAGGTTGCGGTGGACAGGAAGGCTTTCGGCTCTTTGATCTGTCTGTTACTCTCCTCTCTCTGTCGGCTTGTCTGTCTGTGGTTCCTCTATCAGCCTGTTCGCCTGGCCCTCTATCCATCTGCCCTGCTCTATCTTTTTTTCTCTTTATGTGTCTATCTGCATGTCTGTCCATCACACATCATCTCTAACTCTCTCTCTCTCTCTCTCTCTCTCTCTCTCTCTCTCTCTCTCTCTCTCTCTCTCTCTCTCTCTCTCTCTCTCTCTCTTTCTTCTCTCTCATTTATGCTTTGAGGCCAGATTGCCTTGTTTCCTTTGCTGTTAAGTATATTCACTGCTGTATCTAATGAGCTTTGTATGCAAGCTTATTCATGTAAATATACACAGCTTTAAGCTTGTGTGTGTGTATGCCTGAAAGATAATCAGAGAGTGTATATACACACACACACACACACACACACACACACACACACACACACACACGTACGGCTTACAAAGGATCCAACGTGGTCTAGTCTTGTTTCAGTGCTCTGTCTCTGGGTTGTGCTTATGTTTGTGTGTTGTGGCATCTTGCCCTGGCAGTGAAGGATTCACAGTCAGGGTCACCGTGCCAACGGCTGAGGTTTTCATTGTAAAGCAGGGAGTGAGGGGGGGAAGGGCGACGGTTCTCGTTGGGGTTCTTCATCCGGGGGGGGGGGGGGGGGGGGGTGTATCCGTAGGACCGTCCATCAGTCTGTAGTTCACCTTGATGCTTGAGTGTGCAGGTCAAAAATAGTAAAAATAGGTTTCCATCACCGTATTTCGATTCGCATTTGGAAGCATCGCATTTGAAAATAGTAAATGGAAGTGGCCAAATTCTAATCAACTTCCTCTGGTTCGCATACAAGTGGATACGCTCGCTTGAGGTGGTTTTTGACAGATTTGAATCGAGTTAATTCGCAAAAAGGGGAGGCGAAAACAACTTTGCCAAATGAATTCTGACGTAGCGAACTTTCCAGACTCACGCTGTCGGCTTCTTCTTCACCGCCCGATATCTGTCATCGCTGACATCGTTTTTCCGCTCCGACTAGTTGATGCACACAGATATAATTAGCATTTCCTTTCATTCTGTTTCGGTTTTGTTTAGCTTCAAATTGAGTTTGACTGTAGAAACCTGTAGAAACTCCCCAGACAACCTCGTCACCAGCAGCCTGGAGGGAGCAGAGGGGTGTCAGGTGGCCGTGTTTGGAACTATCACCTCCATCACACAGGAAACCCAAAGCCAAGTGACCCGTCACATAAACACCTCTCTGTTTACACACACATGTACACGTGTGTATCTGTTTGTGTTTCTCAGCATCTTCGTGTGCGTGTGTGTGTGTGTGTGTGTGCGTGCACTGCACACATGCATGGTTGCCTTGTGTGTGTGTGTGTGTCTGTTTTCGTGGCTGTGTCATGGTGTTTTTAATGCAGTGATAAGATGAATAAATAAAAGATCGGTAGAGCCCATCTCTGAGAACCAAGGATGAGGTTGTCATGGCAATATGCATAGCTCTCTGTGACTTAGTGTGTGTGTGTGTTTCTGTGTGTGTGTTATTTCAAAGTGTGTGAGCAAGATATATCTTAGCACTACTCTACCAGTGTATTGGCTGCTATGTATCCGGATAGAAATCCTTGGTATTTCCGAACAAATACTCAAACACTAAAAACATATTTATTTTGCATGTGGGCTACATTGTCTAGCCTTCTAGACGAGGGCTTGTCCCTTGTGTGCACTCATATGCACTGAAAATTCAACTATGAACCAATTAGCATGCGCCCCGCCCACATATCCCCCTCCGCACTGTGTATATTAGGCCCCGCCCACGTATCCCCCACAGCACCGTGTATATTAGGCCCCGCCCACATATCCCCCACCGCAACGTGTATATTATGTCACGAAGAGAGGGAGTGGGTTGGACCCCGAACGCAGACAACGGCACAGTGGAGCGATACGAACGGCTTTATTTACAAAGCACACAACACACAAAGTCACAAAAGGGTACACGGGGAGAACTACGTGGAAGTAGAGTAGGCAGGCGACCGGGGTGCGTACTATCTCTCCGATAGTCAGCAGCCGGGCGATCACAACAGACGGGAGAACGTGCAGTATACGTAACGACATCACCCTGGGGTAAAGGAAAGACAAAGTATATATACCCCAGGTGAGGTGATTAGCAATTAGACAAGGGTGGATATTGAGTCCAGGTGTGTGTGTGTGGCCAGCGCACGTGGCTAGGCCACGCCCCCTGCCAACCAACGTGATTGTTGACAGGGGTGTGTGCGCCACCAGCGCACGTGGCTAGGCCACGCCCCCTGCCAACCACCGTAACCGTGACAGTACCCCCCCCTCAACGGGCGCCTCCTGGCGTCCAACCCGGCTTGAAGGGGTGTTCCTGATGGAAGTCGCGGATGAGGGACAGATCCAGGACACTCCGCCGTGGAATCCAACCCCGCCCCTCTGGACCGTCTGCGTCCCAGTCGATGATCCGGGGGGGGTGGAGGAGATTTGGTGGGCGGGTGGGGCCCGGGAAGAGAGCCACCCCTTCTGCCCAGGTCGGTGGGAGTCCTCTCTGGAGGTCTCCTCTGGACCCTCCTCCAGGGGTCTCCTCTAAGGGTCTGCTCTGAACCCCCTCTGAAGTCGACAGCCGGGAACCGCGTGACATCGTCGGGCGGGTACGGCGTAGCGTCCGCAGACGGGGGCTGCGTGACGTCGTCAGGTGGGTACGGTGCGGCGTCAGCAGACGGGGGCTGCGTGACGTCGTCAGGCGGGTACGGCGCAGCAGACGGGTGCGGAGCGACGTCCTCCAGCGGGTGCGGAGCGACATCGTCAGCCGGGTGCGGAGCGACGTCGTCAGCCGGGTGCGGAGCGGCGTCGTCAGCCGGGTGCGGAGCGGCGCTGTCCGCCGGGTGCGGAGCGGCGTCGTCAGCCGGGTGCGGAGCGACGTCGTCAGCCGGGTGCGGAGCGGCGCTGTCCGCCGGGTGCGGAGCGACATCGTCAGCCGGGTGCGGAGCGACGTCGTCAGCCGGGTGCGGAGCGACGTCGTCAAGCCGGGGCAGCGCGGTCGGTGCAGGAAAACCGAAAGTCATTCGAAATTTCGGAGCGGCCAACCACGCCCGAATATGCGCAATGTTGGCCTTTTCCTGGGCGACCCGGGCGATCCTCCACATGTCGTAGTTGCCGGGGTCCATGGTGGTGAGGTCGTTCTGTCACGAAGAGAGGGAGTGGGTTGGACCCCGAACGCAGACAACGGCACAGTGGAGCGATACGAACGGCTTTATTTACAAAGCACACAACACACAAAGTCACAAAAGGGTACACGGGGAGAACTACGTGGAAGTAGAGTAGGCAGGCGACCGGGGTGCGTACTATCTCTCCGATAGTCAGCAGCCGGGCGATCACAACAGACGGGAGAACGTGCAGTATACGTAACGACATCACCCTGGGGTAAAGGAAAGACAAAGTATATATACCCCAGGTGAGGTGATTAGCAATTAGACAAGGGTGGATATTGAGTCCAGGTGTGTGTGTGTGTGTGTGTGTGGCCAGCGCACGTGGCTAGGCCACGCCCCCTGCCAACCAACGTGATTGTTGACAGGGGTGTGTGCGCCACCAGCGCACGTGGCTAGGCCACGCCCCCTGCCAACCACCGTAACCGTGACATATTAGGCCCCGCCCACATATCCCCCTCCGCAACGTGTAGATTAGGCCCCGCCCACATATCCCCCACAGCACTGTTTATATTAGGCCCCGCCCACGTATCCCCCACGTATGAAAGTGGAACTGGTGAAAGCAACCAGTGTGATTCTTCTCAGTTTGGTTCTGTTATCACGATGTCCAGCAGCAGATCTGGCAAACCAAACCGACCCTTTCCCTCCAAACAAACATTTGCGTATGTGCGTATTGTGTATGTCTGTGTGTGTGTGTGTGTGTGTGTGTGTGTGTGTGTGTGCGAGTGTGTGAGACAGCTTTTTGTAATTGAAAATGGTTACCCAACAGGAGTGTGTAATGCCTGTGATCCGGTCACCACTTCCCGACGCATCAATACGAAACAAACCTCTTTCTCTCTCCCCCTGTCTCTTCTAAGCACTGCAGCGACGCCCAAGGTTGGCCTTCAGAAAGTCCTTTTAGCAAATATAATAGAAATTCATGTGTGCTTGTGTGTGTGTGTGTGTGTGTGTGTGTGTGTGTGTGTGTGTGTGTGGTGTGTGTGTGTGTGTGTGTGTGGTGTGTGTGCGTGTGTGTGTGTGGATCAGGGATGGTCTGGTCATCTTCCGTTGACAATTTGGGCCGATGCAGCCCAACACATATTTAACTAACCAAGTGGTGTGTGTGTGTCGGCCATCGGGAGATTGGGGAAGATTCCCAGACAGATGCTCCGTCTTTATGTGCCAGAGCGAACTGGCTAGTGGACTATATTATTAGGAATAAAAATATATATTTTCATAATATAACCTGGTATATATAATGGTCTGTACGATGCACATCCCCCCCTACTGCAACCTAGTAAAATGAGTCATATATACAGTATATACAGACAGTATTGTTTTATATAGTATATATATATAGGATTTTTGAGGTCTGGGACTGTCGCTTGTGTTGGCTGGTGTGTAGTTCATGCTTTTAGTGCACGGACGCAGTTTAAGTGTGCCTTTTGATCAAATGCCCCAAATGCATTCATGCATACGTGTTGTTCTTCATGCATGCAGTGTGTGCTAGAGATGAGAGAGAGAGAGAGAGAGAGAGAGAGAGAGAGAGAGAGAGAGAGAGAGAGAGAGAGAGAGAGAGAGAGAGAGAGAGAGAGAGAGAGAGAGAGAAAGAGAGAGAGAGAGAGAGAGAGAGAGAGAGAGAGAGAGGCACTGTGTTAGCGTGGGTGGGAGAAGCTTCTACGACACTGGGAATCTCTAAGATGCTGGGATGCTCTTACTTCCAACTCTTACCTGGTTACTAGGCAACAGAACAGCTCTGCTACACATGGGAGCTGTGTGTGTGTGTGTGTGTGTGTGTGGTGTGTGTGTGTGTGTGTGTGTGTGTGTGTGTGTGTGTGTTTGTGTGTTTGTGTATGTTTGACTGCTGAGTCAATATTTCAATTATTTATGATTTGATTTCTTTATCTTCTCGGAAATGCAAAGGGGACGGCTATTGTCCTCTTTGCATTGTGTTTACAATATAACATTCATCACAACTCTAGAGAGGAAATTTACACTTCAACTCCACATTCAACTAAACATTTGACCTCTACTGATCTACAGCAGTTTATACAATTCTATTTTATAATCAAATCAATCATTATATTGTGTAAAATATGCTAGGTGTTGATCATGAACATGCTTTCCTTACTGCCCATCAAGAGAAGAAAGAAACATTGTAATTATGCCACGTGTGACATAGAGCCTGTTCTTCTGTTGCCGGGACAACAGGGCTCTGTTCCCTGCTAATTGACGTGGCATTCATGCCACAAAAGATGGCAGTTGTTTTATAATCAGGCGCCAACCTTGCTTGCAGTGCGTATCAACTGCAGTGCCCCCCCCCCTCCCCCCCCAGATATAGTGGAGCCTTAGGCTGATAGAGCCTAGTGGCCTTGGGTGGTGTTCACAGGCTGAACACAGTCACACCGGAGGACTAGAAAGGTTAAAGGTAACAATGACAGCTGTGACACACTTCAGACCAGCAGCACTTTGATATACTGGGAGATACTTCTCCATCCAGCTCCAATGCTTCTTTTCTGAAGTTAGAAACATCCAATGCAAACCCAAACCACAAATGCCCAATACCATAAAATAAAATACCAAATGTGCACAATCCTATCACATCTTTTCTGCTTTTTCTTCGACTTGATTTTTGGAAAAATAACGGAAATCAAATCTAATCGGTTGTGTTACTGCTACTATGACCTCACCGTGCTGCACCATTTAGGGCGTGTTTCATAGGACTTGGCCAAGCTTCGTCGATGGTCAAACCCCGTTTAAAACGGTGTCCCATCCCTCACACAGGAGGAAGTGGAGTTGCCCTTTAGAGACGCAGCAGTGCGTAACGGCAAAGGAGAAACCCCGACGTCTCCCGCAAGTCAGGATAATAAAATGGAAAAGCAATGAGCTGTCCTCCCTCTGAATGATCCATTGTCCACTGGATCCAATTCACCATTGTTTTCCCCACGCCACACTCATGCGCACACACACACACACGCATGCGCACATGCACATGCACAGATGCACATGCACACACACACACACACTGTGTCAATATTTGGATGGATTCATCTACTTTGGATAGATTGGATGATCATTAATTGTCACTGCAAGGTACAACAGGCCTATCAAACCCTATTTCCTGGTCGCTGCTGCATGCCAGTGTCTGTGTGCACGTGGATGTGTTTATGTGTGCACATGCTTGTGTGGGTGTGTGTGTGTGTGCGTGCGTGCGTGCGTGTGTGCGTGCGTCTGTTTGTGTTCGTGCGTGTCTGAGATGCCACTTAGTGCCCATTAGTTTCTAATGAAGAAATACTGATCTTACAGGCCCTATGCCTGCTTCCTAATAGACATCTATTAAAGTGGTTTATCTTACACACACACACACACACACACACACACACACACATGTGTGAGCCAGCGGAGGTGTGGCCAGCCTGGCGTGCTAACGGTTCAGGCTTCGGTGTCTCTAGAGAGGATGTGTCGTCCAGGTCTCAGCTGGAGACTCCGCGCTCCCCTCGCACCAGGTGCCGGGTCGGGACGTTATTATCACACACCTTCCCCGTGCGTGCTTCTCCCTCACTGTGTTTTTTTTTACTTTGCAAACAGCCGGCAGTCTCGCAGTCATTAGATATAGAGTAGTAGTATAATATCAGAGAGGGAATGCCGTGATGTGATGGACGGTGGATGTATGGTTTCTGTTTGTGCACACTTAGATGAATATTTAGTATTTATTCTTGGAAATGGCTAGTCCTGCTTTGGTTTTCTGCATGACTTTGTAAGTAGTCTCTGCTGATGCCTTGCTGCATACAATAGTTATTAGTATCATTCCATTTTTATTTTCTCGTGCTAAGAGCACACACGCCTTTTGGGTATTCTTCTGAATCACAGTTGAGAAAGATGACCGCACCTCAGATGGCCCTTCTAACTGTTTGGTACCATTTCACATTCTAACTGTTTGGTACCATTTCACATTCTAACTGTTTGGTACCATTTCACATTCTAACTGTTTGGTACCATTTCACATTCTAACTGTTTGGTACCATTTCACATTCTAACTGTTTGGTACCATTTCACATTCTAACGGTTTGGTACCATTTCCCATTCTAACTGTTTGGTACCATTTCACATTCTAACTGTTTGGTACCATTTCCCATTCTAACTGTTTGGTACCATGTCACATTCAAAGTGTATGGAACCATTTCACATTCTAAGTGTATGGAACCATTTCACATCAGACGGGGCAGACGTAGGCCAGACGTAGGTTTATTTGGCAGAATATAGATACATACATACAAGATACAAGCGCATAGCACAGCAGGTGTTCAGTGGTTGGTGTTTTGTGTCTTAAAGGGTCTTGAAGGACAATGAGAGAGAGAGAGAGAGCGAGAGAGAGAGAGAGAGAGAGAGAGAGAGAGAGAGAGAGAGAGAGAGAGAGAGAGAGAGAGAGAGACAGAGACAGAGACAGAGACAGAATAGGTATCCACAGATACTCTAGAATACATAATTAGCTTTTAACTAAATAGTGCGGCCACAACGAAAAGCACTTTGGACAAAATGTTTAAATAATAAATGTATTGAATCATCATGAAAAACTCCAAAATATAGGATGATTCGGGGTCAGGCTAGTCGGCCTACAGCAGGTTCACTCAAAGGCTGAGGAACAACAAACTCTTTATTCATCATGAAGGGACAAGACCACTGACAGACCAGCTGGTTCTATCCTATGTGAACCCTATTGGAGTGGAGTCACATGACCATACCATCCAGAGTCAGATCAAAGTCATGTGGAGTCCTAGCCATGAGCACACGGGGGGGGGAGGGGGGGAAACGGAAGCCGCCGGCTCTTTCCACCAATGACCACTCTGGAATTATTACTTTCAGTGATCCACTGCAGTTTGGAGCTTGTTGACAGTTTTATGGAAGTCCTGCAGGAAATATAAACATGTGCTTTAACGGTATGTCTGACATGTGCAATGTGTGTTTGTTTTTATTTATGTCCACACAACCTTGTGGATCCGTGACGATGCCACCGCAATACTGTGTGTATGTGTGTGTGTGTGTGTGTGTGTGTGTGTGTGCGTGTGTGTGTGAGAGAGAGAGCAGTGTGTTTATGTAATGAAAGGTTTTCACAGTGATTTATCATGACATACTAATGTGGTGTGTGTGTGTGTGTGTGT
>CM051012.1:831515-834015 GCA_027704905.1 Muraenolepis orangiensis | reverse complement strand
ATGGGAACAGACGTCCATGCATGCATGTTCGCACGCTCTGAATGATGGGCTGACATGACAGTTGGCAGTTTCCTCACCCTGTTCCCACTGCAGGACACCCGGGGATCTGGTGACTTGTACACACCGATGACCTGAGTACGCTGGAGCCGATTCCTCCTTCCACCTACTTCTATGTCACCAGCGCTCATCATGGTGTAAACAACAAGTATAAGGTTCTGGAGAGGGCGTACGCTGTAGTGTGCACTACCTGTGGTGAGACGGGACCTGTCTCGGGATGGAGCGCTGTGTGTGTGTGTGTGTGTGTGTGTGTGTGTGTGTGTGTGTGTGTCCGCTCACAGGAAGCAATATGCAGAGTGGTCTGTGCATGGTGTGGCTATCGGCTGTCCGCCCCCACACTGCCCTGGGTCTTACGCTGCTTCGGCTCACACACACACACACACACACACACACACACACACACACACACACACACACACACACACACACACACACACACACACACACACACACACACACACACACAAGCACACACACGGCCTGTACACACGTTCCTTATCTGTTGCCATGGAAACCGTACATTTTTAAAATGCAGTTTGGCCTCTGAATCATTGACATTTTGAGTCTGGGCCGGTGCTCGTTTGGCCATCAAACAGCGCACTTCCCCCCCCCCCCCCCCAGCGAACCAACGCACACACACACACACACACACACACACACACACACACACACACACACACACACACACACACACACACACACACACACACACACACACACACACACACACACACACACACACACACACACACACACGCACGCACACAAATTATATTCTTCAGCTACATATGTTGACAGAGTGACCAACTGTTTTAACCAATGTTTATTTGTTTGAATAGTGCAAAGAACGGTCTTTTAACGGTAAAAGATGAACAGTACAAGATACTGTTCATCTCCATCCGTCCTGCCAGCAGGTGAGGGTTTAGTACCATCAGTCCAGTTAGGGTTTAGTTTGGTGTTCAGGGGGAAAAGGCTTACCTTCAATCCTCCTGTCCAGATTCTCCAGGTTCATTTGGTTTGGTGTGTTTGTTAGGTTTTGTTTGTTGTTTGTTTGTGTTGATTTGCTCCCCGTCATTTATATTCATGTTAATTACACTTCATGGTTTGTGTTCAATACATTTAATTGTATTGAAAGGAGGAAGTAGTACTCATGGTTGATGAATTGTAGAATCACTGATTTTGGACAATAACTTCGACTTAGATTGAATCGGCTAAGTGAATTCATCTTTACAATATAATGTTATATCTTCTATTTAGTTATATTGCTTCCTAACGGAAGTGGTGCCCCCCCATCGAGTATTAACATGATCAATGTTGCTTTTGGGTTGGTTAAGCCATCTCATCAAGCTAGCAGTCGACAGACAGAAAACGCTAAGCTTGTGTCTCTCTTTCCGCCGTCCTTGTCGGTTCTCTCCCTCTGAGCCAGGAGTGGTGCTTACCTGGTGACAGAGCACTGCATCAAAGGGGCTCGTTTTGTTGTTCGAAAACAATGTCGAAAGACGTATTCACATAGTAAATAGTCAAGTCAATTGTCAACAACACTTGAATTGAATTGAATAGAAATGAGGCAGGTGATAGATTCTCCCTCGCGGTGCGATCAGCACCAACAACCGTCAACGAGGTCCGTTCGGGTTCACCGCCGCTGACTGACCGACTGACTGACTGCCGTGTGTGTGTCTCTTGTTGCCTTGTCTTGCGTATCCTGACGTGCAGTGAAGAGTGGATGGGTCTTGAGGGGGAGGGGGGGGGGGGGGGCCCACAGCTGGGAAGAAACACACTAGACAGCAGAATGGACCCACAGACAGACAGACAGACAGACACACAGACACACAGACACACATACACACATACACACATACACACAGACACACAGACACACAGACACACAGACACACAGACACACAGACAGACAGACACACAGACACACAGACACGCAGACAGGCAGACAGACAGACACACAGACACACAGACAGACAGACAGACACACAGACAGGCAGACAGACACACAGACACACAGACACACAGACAGACAGACAGACATGAGAGACAGAGAGAAACAGAGTAATGGTAAATGTTAAAGGGCGTAATAAGACATTGAAATGTAAACAGAGCGCCCACCGGTTTGAGCTTAACACTGCCATCTATTGGCACGGCGATGGACCTTCTAATCTACAGATACAATGTCTGTACGGTGATGACATCATTTCAGCACCTTCCTTTTTGCATACACTTTCTATTTTTGTTTATTTATTTTGCTTCTCAATGACTTATTTCAGCATGATATGTTTATATTTTCTTCTTTTGTTCCTTTCCTGATAGTGTAAGTGGAGTTTACTGTAACTTTGGATCCCAATAACGCCCACATAGGTCTCTATAGGGCCGGCCTGCCTGCAGGGACGCCCGGTGTTTGAGGGGAGGAGGGGTCAGATGGTGGGGTGACCCC
>CM051012.1:821515-824015 GCA_027704905.1 Muraenolepis orangiensis | reverse complement strand
CCTCTGGCGTTCAACCTTTCTTCCTCTGCCTCTCTCCAGCCCTCTGGCTTTCAACCTCTCTTCCTCTGCCTCTCTCCATCACTCTGAATTTCAACCTCTCTTCCTCTGCCTCTCTCCATTTCTCTGACTTTCTACCTCTCTATCCCTCTGCCTCTCTGTGGGCAGTTCTATGCAATCCTGCTGGCGTTACTTAGCAACCGAAACCCTTATGAAAACTATGTCAGAAACAGAAAGAGATAGTGGGGGAGTGAGAGAGAGAGATGAAGAGAGGAAAGAGGAAGGCCAGGAGGGAAAGAGAGAGAGAGAGAGAGAGAGAGAGAGAGAGAGAGAGAGAGAGAGAGAGAGAGAGAGAGAGAGAGAGAGAGAGAGAGAGAGAGAGAGAGAGAGAGAGAGAGAGAGAGAGAGAGAGAGAGAGCGAGAGAGATGAAGGATGGGTAGCCTACGGAGGGGTAGAGGTTGCCTGTCTAATTGCTCTTATCTGCCAGGATGTTGATGTCTGCCTTCAGCTGGTCGAGGCTGATCTGGTCTGATATGCAGGAGGCTACCAGTTTACAATGTCTGACATTTGGCTTTTGTAAAGAGGCTGGAACACAGGGCTAGACCACATGGTACCACCTTGACTGGAGTGTGTGTGTGTGTGTGTGTGTGTGTGTGTGTGTGTGTGTGTGTGTGTGTGTGTGTAAAGAACACTTGACTATTTAACAATACTATTCACAATACTAAAGAACAATTAGAACTATAACGTGTCTAATGGATGATGTATACATATGTTAGTTAGTAAGTTTGTTTTGAGGTCCCTGCCAAGCCGGTCTCCTCCAGGTGTACCTTTCCTATTTAAGGATCCCTCACCCCCCGGCCCCCCCCCCCCTCCTCTCGCTCTCTCACACACACACACATACACACAAACCTTACCAGTGACACACGCACACACACACACACACACACATGCACACACCGGTTTCACATGTTGAAAGGGGCTGGGTCCACCTTGAGGTGTCTTTGTGCAGGTTCTGTGCACATTGTATGCCAGTACTGTGCAATGCGTCCGCTGGATGGAACACCTGAACGCCTAAAACTGTGCACTCCACTGGCCTAAAAATCACACACACCACACACACACACACACACACACACACACACACACACACACACACACACACACACATACACACACACCCCCCCACACACACACACACACAAACACACAGACCAGCTGCTCTTTTTTTAATACAACAGACTGAGTTTCATGTATCATGCAAGAGATTAGCAACAAAGCAAATGGTGTAGAATGGCAGAGATGGAGTCACCAATGAGGAGATTGCTGTAGAACACACAAACCACTCAAATGGATGTTCCTCTGGTACAATACAGCATAGCATGAAGTATGAAGCCATGCAGCACACAGAATAATAACCACACAACACTGTTATATAAGGAGCCCTAATGTAACGTCATTTGTTCAGAGCATCAAAACGCGACGGGAAAATAAACGACAAAAAGGAGCCTAACGAGATCATGGACAACCACAATCTTTGGTGCAAATATGTAAATGAGAAGATGAAAGCACACCCAGCTCTGAGGAAGAGACACAGGGAGAGAGAGGCAGAGGGAGACTCGTGACTCGTGACAGAGACAGAGGAGTGAAAGGGACAGAAGAGAGAGAGAGAGAGAGAGAGAGAGAGAGAGAGAGAGAGAGAGAGAGAGAGAGAGAGAGAGAGAGAGAGAGAGAGAGAGAGAGAGAGAGAGAGGAGAGAGAGAGAGAGAGAGAGAGAGAGAGAGAGAGAGAGAGGAGAGAGAGAGAGAGAGAGAGAGAGAGAGAGAGAGAGAGAGAGAGAGAGGGGAGGAGAGGGAGAGAGAAAAGGGAATCCTAGTGCATTTGCGTCACTGCTGCCTCCCACTTCTGCTCCTCTTGGGAGAAGAGGACGTGTGACGGGATAAAGGAGGAGAGGATGAAAGTAGGGCTGGAGGAGGCCTGAAGGGGGAGAGGAGAGGAGAGGGGAGATGAAAGGAGGGATGGAGGTGGAGAGGAGAGGGGAGAGGAAAGGAGGGATGGAGGTGGAGAGGAGAGGAGAGAGGAAAGGAGGGATGGAGGTGGAGAGGAGAGGAGAGAGGAAATGAGGGATGGAGGTGGAGAGGAGAGGAGAGGAGAGAGGAAAGGGGGGATGGAGGTGGAGAGGAGAGGAGAGAGGAAATGAGGGGTGGAGAGGAGAGGAGAGAGGAAAGGAGGGATGGAGGTGGAGAGGAGAGGAGAGAGGAAAGGAGGGATGGAGGGAGTGACAGAGGAACAACGGGTTCAGGGACGGGCTGATTTATGAGGTTCTGTTTCAGAACTGAGCTCTCTGTCGGAATTCCTCTGAGAGCTGCACGCAGATCTACAGTTAACACACATACACACACACACATACACACATTTGCACATGCACAGATGGACACACACACACATACACACAACATGTACACACTGCAATTAGACACAGAGAGTGGCAATCTCAGCAGGAGA
>CM051012.1:814015-816515 GCA_027704905.1 Muraenolepis orangiensis | reverse complement strand
GCCTAAATGATCTCACGTGACAATCAAATCAAATCACTGCAGTCAATGAGTGAGCACATTACAACACACACACACACACACACACACACACACACACACACACACACACACACACACCACACACACACACACACACACCACACACACACACACACACACACACACACACACACACACACACACACACACACACACGGAGTGACAGAGAGAGAAACAGTCTGAGTCATTTCACATGGAGTGCTCTAAAAACAGAAAGGTAGACAGTGAAAACTCCTACATTCGTTCGTTCTTCCCAGGGGCAGTTCAGTACTTGTCATTAGGTGAAGTGGCACTACCAGATAAAGCACACATCATTTGAGCAATCATACCCACCCAAAATAAACCATCTAGGAGCCCAATATGATCCATCTGTATTTACCGGTAGCTTTCAGCAGTGCTGCCGGCATTTCTGCTTTACACACATTGCATTTCTTTGTTGCCGTGCGCCGAGAAAAGTCCTGATCTGATGGGCTCTTCTGATCGGAGCACCCCTAATCATTACTTACTTGTATAATTAAGTGTTATGCCTGATTATATTGTGGTTATTTCCTTTGACTAATATTCATACGAGTTGTGTGAATCACTGGATTTGGAGCACTGTGCAATTTTGGGGCTAATGAGTTCAGTTTGGCAGACAGTTTATCTGCGCTCACAGCACTCGGAAAGTCAACACATAGTGGGGACAGTGTGTGTGTGAGTGAGTGTGTGTGTGTGTGTGTGTGTGTGTGTGTGTGTGTGTGTGTGTGTGTGTGTGTGTGTGTGTGTGTGTGTGTGTGTGTGTGTGTGTGTGTGTGTGTGTGTGTGTGTGTGTGTGTGTGTGTGTGTGTGTGTGTGTGTGTGTGTGTCCGTCTGTCCGTCTGTCCGTCTGTCCTTGTGTGTGTCCTTGATGGTTCATGGTTTAAATCAACTGATCTGATCCACCCCTTGTCTCCACTTCTAGATGTACTAGATGTGTACCACAAAGCAATGGACTACATGTGTCATGCTTCTTTAACACACTGCCTTTTTGTGGCTTTTTCTATTCAGTGCCAACCCGCTCGATTCAAACCCACATGCTGTGGGCCGAATCAGTTGTATGCGTCAGCATTATGGTCATGGTGAAATAGGAAATGGACTGCATTTTTATCGCGCTTTTAGCCAAAGCACTTTACAATAATTGCCTTACATTCACCCATTCAAACAAATATTCATACGCCGACGGCGGTGTCAGCCATGCAAGGAGACAGCCAGCACGTCAGGAGCAGTTAGGGTCAAGCCAAGGTGTCTTTCTCAGGGACACCTCAACACTTGGCAGTAGGGGGAGCCGGGGGAATCAAACCAGCAACCCTCCAGTTCTCAGACAACCTGCTTTTTACCTCCTGAGCGACTGCTACAGATCATCTACAGATCATGCTACAGATCATCACTAAAGATTCAATACTGAAGTCCTGAGAACATGGTTGGGTCCTGAGAACATTGTATCTATTTTTGTCTGTTACACAGTTTTGTTACAGTGTTTTTTTGGAGTGAAAACATGAAGTCAACTGTAACCGCCTGCAGAAGAGCTCTTTCATGTAGGAGTAGCACGCTAGCGCACTCGTACTTTGTGTGTGTGTGTGTGTGTGTGTGTGTGTGTGTGTGAGAGAGTGTGTGCATCTGTGTGCATATGTGTGTGCGTGGGTGTACGTGTGTACATGTGTGTGTGTGTGTGTGTGAGTGTGTTTTTCGCAGTATTAGAACACTTGACTGCCTCTGAATTATACATGATTGTGCGCTGTTCCAAACCACTGAGAGGCTTTGCAATGCATCTGCCCCCCCCCCCCCCCCCACACACACACACACACACACACTAAAGATAAAGAACAGCTATAAAGACTTAAGACTTCCCCGGTCAATGAACCATCCAGGCCCTACTGTAGCAGCCCCTTTGATGTAAACAGCCTCACCACCCCCCTCCTCCAGCCAGCGGAGGTTATGGTTTGTTCACACCATGTCATTTATTACCACAGATCCCATCGGATTGCGTCTGAGGTTGGATCTCAAATGTCTTGTTTTGTTACATTTATGTTTATTGTTCATCTGATGGATAGCTGATATTATTACCAATCGTGATACATCATCAAGGCCCAAACACATGCACATGCAGGGCCGCACAAAGTCTCCTGCATGCGTGGAGGCGGCGTTACTCGATGGGTGATTTCTGGTGGTTACTGGTGGTTCTATCCAGGTAGTGTAGCCACCAGCTGCTCTTATCAGCCAACCCCTGATAGAAATGTATGCACCTTCTTCAGTCAGCCAAACTAAGAGAGTCTCAGAAGAGTGATCAGAAGTTCCATAAAAGAGGTTCCAGCCCGTCATCTCTCAGTACCTCATGACGGAATGTCTAGAATAGCCAAGTAACCAGTTCAGTTTTGTTATTAGTAGTGGTGAAATGGCACTAAGTGAAACCCCCTTACTCATCAACCTGACATAGCTAACCTAA
>CM051012.1:806515-809015 GCA_027704905.1 Muraenolepis orangiensis | reverse complement strand
GAATTATATTAATTAACTTGCGTGACCATCTCTCTCTCTCTCTCTCTCTCTCTCTCTCTCTCTCTCTCTCTCTCTCTCTGTCTCTCTCTCTCTCTCTCTCTCTCTCTCTCTCTCTCTCTCTCTCTCTCTCTCTCTCTCTCTCTCTCTCTCTCTCTCTCTCTATTTTATTCAGTTTAGTTTATTCATGCTACTATTTGATTTTAAATTTAAGTACTTACTTACACATCCATCAGTTGGCAATAGTGTGGTATTGGAAAATTATTTGGAATTATATGGGTATATGGAAATTTGCATTGCTAGACCTATGTCATCTCTCTCTGTCATTCTATGTCATACCGACGAGGTCCCTTTAGACTCATATTATACTGAACATATATATATGTTGACCAGCGTACGATCACCAGCGTGTGTTGACCAGCGTACGATCACCAGCGTGTGTTGACCAGCGTACGATCACCAGCGTGTGTTGACCAGCGTACGATCACCAGCGTGTGTTGACCAGCGTACGATCACCAGTGTGTGTTGACCAGCGTACGATCACCAGTGTGTGTTGACCAGGGTACGATCACTAGCGTGTGTTGACCAGTGTACGATCACCAGTGTGTGTTGACCAGCGTACGATCACCAGTGTGTGTTGACCAGTGTACGATCACCAGTGTGTGTTGACCAGCGTACGATCACCAGTGTGTGTTGACCAGGGTACGATCACTAGCGTGTGTTGACCAGCGTACGATCACTAGCGTGTGTTGACCAGCGTACGATCACTAGCGTGTGTTGACCAGCGTACGATCACTAGCGTGTGTTGACCAGCGTACGATCACCAGCGTGTGTTGACCAGTGTACGATCACCAGTGTGTGTTGACCAGCGTACGATCACCAGTGTGTGTTGACCAGGGTACGATCACTAGCGTGTGTTGACCAGTGTACGATCACCAGTGTGTGTTGACCAGCGTACGATCACCAGTGTGTGTTGACCAGTGTACGATCACCAGTGTGTGTTGACCAGCGTACGATCACCAGTGTGTGTTGACCAGGGTACGATCACTAGCGTGTGTTGACCAGCGTACGATCACTAGCGTGTGTTGACCAGCGTACGATCACTAGCGTGTGTTGACCAGCGTACGATCACTAGCGTGTGTTGACCAGCGTACGATCACCAGCGTGTGTTGACCAGTGTACGATCACCAGTGTGTGTTGACCAGCGTACGATCACCAGCGTGTGTTGACCAGCGTACGATCACCAGCGTGTGTTGACCAGTGTACGATCACCAGTGTGTGTTGACCAGCGTACGATCACCAGCGTGTGTTGACCAGCGTACGATCACCAGCGTGTGTTGACCAGTGTACGATCACCAGTGTGTGTTGACCAGCATACGATCACCAGCGTGTGTTGACCAGCGTACGATCACCAGTGTGTGTTGACCAGTGTACGATCACCAGTGTGTGTTGACCAGTGTACGATCACCAGCGTGTGTTGACCAGCGTACGATCACCAGCGTGTGTTGACCAGTGTACGATCACCAGTGTGTGTTGACCAGCCCTTAACTCCTGTCCTCCACGTGGTTCGAGCATGTGTCCATGCTGGTGATCCTTCTCAACTGCGTCACGCTGGGGATGTTCCAGCCCTGCGAAGACGTCACCTGCCAGACGGAGTGGTGCATCATCCTACAGGTGGGTGTGTGTGTGTGTGTGTGTGTGTGTGTGTGTGTGTGTGTGTGTGTGTGTGTGTGTCGTGTGTGTGTGTGTGTGTGTGTGTGTGTGGTGTGTGTGTGTGTGTGTGTGTGTGTGTGTGGTGTGTGTGTGTGTGTGTGTGTGTGTGTGTGTGTGTGTGTGTGTGGTGTGTGTGTGTGTGTGTGTGGTGTGGTGTGTGTGTGTGTGTGTGTGTGTGTGTGTGTGTGTGTGTGAGCTCCCCTCCGGATTTGTCTCAAGGTATTCATCTGGAACCAGTAGTGTAGACACCATTATATCCACAGCATGATTCCACCACTACAGCAGTAAGTGAATTGGTGACAGTATTGAGGGGAATTGGCATTTTTCCTGTAGTGGTAAAGCTGGAAAAAATGGTCATGAAAACATGCAATTGAATGAATAGTTCTGTTCTGAATTGAAGCAGAACACGTTTCTTGAGAAACCAAAACCATCCAAAAATGTGTGAACCTTTTACACTCCAACTCCACGCTGCAGGGGTGGTGTGGTGCCACTGTAACAACATGACCTCACGCTTGAGTTCACTAGTTACAAGAACAATGTACTGTTCATCAAATCAAGTCAGTTTAATTTGTATAGCCCTTAATCACAGTTACAGTCTCAAAGGGCATCTCAGGCCACATGTTTACAACACCCCCCAAACCCTAGCCCCACTAAGGCACGAAACAACTCCCTTAATGATGGAGGAAGACATCTTGAGAAGGAAGGCAGAGTGTAAGGGGATCCCTCCTTCCAGGGATGGTTGAGGAGTGCAGTGGGTGCCATAAGTGACTTACATAGTAATACACAGTCA
>CM051012.1:784015-786515 GCA_027704905.1 Muraenolepis orangiensis | reverse complement strand
GGTCATTGTCTTTAGCCTTATCCTCCGAGCCGCCATCTTGGTTCTAAACACTAGCTACATTACATTACATTACATTCATTTAGCAGACGCTTTTGTCCAAAGCGACTTACAAAAGTATGTTTAACAAAGGTAGGCAAGAGAACAACTCGTCACCAGAAATCAAAAGTGCATTTCATTCCTTATTCCTTAAGTCTCCAAGAACTGAACCAGTACTCAGGTAGCATTAAGAACAAGGAGAGCCGCTAGGTGACTACAAGGCCCATCGGGTGCTTTTGGCTGTGGGCCTACAGTTCCTCGGCATGAAACCCCGGACCCTCGAGCAGGGCATGGGTGACATCATGCCCTAAGATATAGATGTCTGTAAACATTAATGTGACTTGACTTTGCTTTGGTTTTACACAGGGAGAGAATGGCTGATGGCTGACCTGTGAAGTTATAAAATAAAATACTACTATTACTACTACTATGACGACTAGTACTACCACAACTACTACTACTATGACTACTACTACCACACAGTGAAATTTGTTTCTCTGCATTTAACCCATCCTAGTATTAGGAGCAGTTTCAGGGACTTGAACCGGCGACCCTCCGGTTCCCAAGCCAAGTTCCTACTGACTACTGAGCTACTGCCGCCCCCTGGGCCACTACCGCCCCCTGGGCCACTACCGCCCCCTGAGCCACTACCGCCCCCTGAGCCACTACCGCCCCCTGAGCCACTACCGCCCCCTGAGTCACTACCGCCCCCTGAGCCACTACCGCCCCCTGAGCCACTACCGCCCCCTGAGCCACTACCGCCCCCTGAGCCACTACCGCCCCCTGAGCCACTACCGCCCCCTGAGCCACTACCGCCCCCTGAGCCACTACCGCCCCCTGAGCCACTACCGCCGCCCCCTGAGCCACTACCGCCGCCCCCTGAGCCACTACCGCCCCCTGAGCCACTACCGCCCCTGAGCCACTACCGCCCCCTGAGCCACTACCGCCCCCTGAGCCACTACCGCCCCCTGAGCCACTACCGCCCCCTGAGCCACTACCGCCCCCTGAGCCACTACCGCCCCCTGAGCCACTACCGCCCCCTGAGCCACTACCGCCCCCTGAGCCGCTACCGCCCCTGAGCCACTACCGCCCCCTGAGCCACTACCGCCCCCTGAGCCACTACCGCCCCCTGAGCCACTACCGCCCCTGAGCCACTACCGCCCCCTGAGCCACTACCGCCCCCCTGAGCCACTACCGCCCCCTGAGCCACTACCGCCCCCTGAGCCACTACCGCCCCTGAGCCACTACCGCCCCCTGAGCCACTACCGCCCCCTGAGCCACTACCGCCCCCTGAGCCACTACCGCCCCCTGAGCCACTACCGCCCCTGAGCCACTACCGCCCCCTGAGCCACTACCGCCCCCTGAGCCACTACCGCCCCCTGAGCCACTACCGCCCCCTGAGCCACTACCGCCCCCTGAGCCACTACCGCCCCCTGAGCCACTACCGCCCCTGACTACGCCCCCTGAGCCACTACCGCCCCCTGAGCCGCTACCGCCCCCTGAGCCGCTACCGCCCCCTGAGCCGCTACCGCCCCCTGAGCCGCTACCGCCCCCTGAGCCGCTACCGCCCCCTGAGCCGCTACCGCCCCTGAGCCGCTACCGCCCCTGAGCCGCTACCGCCCCCTGAGCCGCTACCGCCCCCTGAGCCGCTACCGCCCCCTGAGCCGCTACCGCCCCCTGAGCCGCTACCGCCCCCTGAGCCACTACCGCCCCTAAGACTGACCTGCAGATCTCAGTCTGTCCCCGGCAGTTATGCTCATAGAAGATTAACAAATCTCACATGTAATCCAGGGCCTGTTCTATATATGCTTGTGATAAAAGTGATTAACAACATCAGCTTCAGTCCTGGATTCTGGAATGTATACAGGCAGCCCTGCAGCGATGCCAGAATAGGGCTGGTATGTTCCCCCTTTTCTCCTGATAGCCACCAGTCGTCTTTTGGACCGGCCTGAAGGCGTGATATATATATATATATATATATATATATATATATATATATACACGTATACCCCCGTAGTGGTACACGTATACCCCCATAAGGGTACTTTGAAGGATCACAGCTGGTCAAATATTAAGTGAATACTAACGTCCATTACCTGTTCTGGAAGTCTTTCCAATGAATGACATCATGATCCTGAGCAATGCCCCCAAGTATTTGCAACACCCATTTAATGCCCACTTTGTTCACTAGTTTTCCCCTCCCAAATATGATTAGTGCTGGTGAACTGAGTGAGGTAAATAACTTTGGGGAGCGCACATTTGTAAAAAAAAATAGTTTGCACTTCAAAAGAAGAAACAAAGGCGTGTCTGACTCTTAACTACAATCCCCCCCCCCCCCCCCCTGTGACCCCCACCCCAGGATGTACAACATGTCCATCAGCTCCTACTACATGTCGGAGGAAGGCGAGGACAGCCCCTTCATCTGCTCGGCCGCCCGCGAGAACGGCATGCTCCGTTGCCACGA
>CM051012.1:771515-779015 GCA_027704905.1 Muraenolepis orangiensis | reverse complement strand
TATACTCCGGCTGGCACAGGTGTGTGTGTGTGTGTGTGTGTGTGTGTGTATGTGTGTGTGTGTGTGTGTGTGTGTGTGTGTGTGTGTGTGTGTGTGTGTGTCATCAACATTCAATCTGGATTGACGAGGGATAAGTTGTCGTCCAGACTGAATATCTCTGCTGCTTAGCTCAGAAGTCATCAAAAGTCACCTGTTTGAAGGATGGTAGGGTGGTTGTCTGAAGGATGGTAGGGTGGATGTTTGAAGGATGGTAGGGGGGTTGTTTGAAGCATGGTAGGGTGGTTGTTTGAAGGATGGTAGGGTGGTTGTTTAAAGGATGGTAGGGTGGTTGTTTGAAGGATGGTAGGGTGGTTGTTTGAAGGATGGTAGGGTGGTTGTTTGAAGGATGGTAGGGTGGTTGTTTGAAGGATGGTAGGGTGGTTGTTTAAAGGATGGTAGGGTGGTTGTTTGAAGGATGGTAGGGTGGTTGTTTGAAGGATGGTAGGGGGATGTTTGAAGGATGGTAGGGGGGTTGTTTGAAGGATGGTAGAGGGGTTGTTTGAAGGATGGTAGGGTGGTTGTTTGAAGGATGGTAGGGTGGTTGTTTGAAGGATGGTAGGGTGGTTGTTTGAAGGATGGTAGGGTGGTTGTTTGAATGATGGTAGGGTGGTTGCCTGACGGATGTGGATGGCGAGGGCGTTCCAGAGGGAGGGTGCAGCAACTGAAAAGGCTCTGTCGCCCCAGGTCTGGAGCTTGGTCCTCGGGACTATCGGACTGTTCGAGTTCCTGTTTGGTTATGGCAAAGCTTTGCTGGCCGATTCGCTGGGTTCCTGACAATCGTTTCAGTTAATGTGTTGGCAAATATGGAACAGCAAGTACAATTCCTTAATGGAAAGGTAATACGAGCTGCATATGTGGGCCACAGCGAATAAACTGGTTAACGTGAGATGGCTAATGGGAACATTGGGTTGTGGTTGGATCTCATGAAACAGTGTGCACTTCAGATGCCATATTTTTCATTAGACCTCCGATACGATCAGCTGTGGAAGCACTACGGTGAGGTCCTGTTAACTCTTCTAAAGCGAGAGTGTAGTCTGGTTTCGGGTTGAAGTTTTTGCCAAGTACTTATTTGTTTAATTTCTCTTTCAAGACATTTCAAGACAAACATATCACTTTTTAGAGTTGTTTTTGTCCCTGCTCAGCAGTATCACGTTTGTTGCGGTTATGGGGAGGGGGAGTCCCCGCCCCCAGCAACATGATTGGTCGAAACACATTTGAAGCAAAGAAAGTCAAACGACCCATTCACACAGGTTTGAGCTTGTCTGCCATCAGACTTTCAATGTGAATTGAAAGTCTGATTTGAGGGACGAGATACAATCTAGCTACCAAACGTTGTCATAACTGTCCTGTCTCTCCTGTCTTTCCCGCCAGTAAACGCCGTAAAAAGGTCAACCCCAACGGCGGGGGGGGAGCCGGGGGCAACGGGGGCGGAGCTAGCGGCCACGGCCTGGCGCGTGCCGGCGGAGGGTCCGGGCCGGCGGCCAGCGCCCCCTGGCTGAGACCCATCCACAACCTACTGCAGCACCACCAGCACCACCACTGTCACCTCAGCAACGGGGGGCAGCACGCCCCGCTGGCCGCCTCCCCCTCCACCACGGAGCACGGCCTGGAGGAGCTGGAGATGAGGTCCATGGCGGTCCGGACAGGAAGCGGGAACGGGAACGGTGCCGGAGGCGGTGGCGGCGGCGGGGGTGGGGGCGACTCGCCCGTGGTCAACCAGGGGATGGGGGCCTTACTGGGGCGGCTGAACGGGGGCATGAACTACCCCACCATCCTGCCCTCGTTCGTCTGCAGCTACGGCAGCAAGACCCCCCCGCCCCACACCAAGCACTGCGGGCCCAGCCCCGACCACCACCCGCCCCACCACCTGGCCTCCCAGCACACCGACACACTCAGCAAGCTGCACCAGCTCATGGGACAGCACAGTAAGCCCATGCACACACACACACACACACACACACACACACATACATCCACAAACACAGATGGACACACATGCACATTCACACACACGCACACACACAGATACGCACACACACAGATACGCACACACACACACACAAACACACACACACACACACACACACACACACACACACAGATGGACACACATGCACACACACACATTTAGTGACCACACACCCGTGCCATGCACACATGCAGACGGTATATAGAAAATGAATGTAGAAATACAAACACAAACATTGGCAATCATTTGTTACTATGCACACATGCATTGCACATACACACACACACACGCACACACACACACATACAATACAAAAAAGCCTACTCAGACTGCCTCTCACACAAACCCACACAGAGAAAGATGTACCTGCACCACCTGTTTCCGCTTCGATCCCTCTTTCCTTCAGAAATGTTTTCATTGTTTATTTCCATTTAAATTGTCCTTCACTCGCCCTCCGTCACGGCAGCAGGGAGGGACCCATCCCCCCCCTCCTCCTCCTCCCCTCCTCCTCCTCCTCCTTCTTCTTCTTCTTCTTCACTCCTCTTTCTGATCTCTCTTCTGCTTGCTTGTGATCCATAAAAGCTTAGCTTTTTCTGCCTCACTACCTCTCACTACCTCTCACTACCTCTCACTACCTCTCACTACCTCTCACTACCTCTCACTACCTCTCACTACCTCTCACTACCTCTCACTACCTCTCACTACCTCTCACTACCTCTCACTACCTCTCACTACCTCCGTCTATCTCTGGGGCGAAGCATCGCACCAACCTGAGCACTGTGTGTGCATACGTATGTGTGTGTGTGGGTGCATCTGCATGCATGTTTGTGTGTGTGTGTGTGTGTGTGTGTGTTGGTGTGTATGTGTGTGTGTGTGTGGGTGTGTGTGTGTGGGAGAGAGTGTGTGAAGGCCTTTGAGAGTCCTGTCACAGTGAAACAGAACGAGAGAATAACAACTGAGCTTTCTCTAATCACTTTTTGTAGTTATGGAGGACGACCGGGTAAAGAGGGAAGTGGAACGCTCAGCTGGATCGTGTGAGATGAACAGCTATTCAACTTGCACAGTAAAACCTTGTGCAACCGTATTTAAAATATAAAAATATTTCTCACATGCTTATAATATTTATGTTAAAAAAACGTACTCACGCACTCACTCACTCACTCACACACACACACACAAACATATATAGAACCAGACTCCAGGATGTCGACGCGACTGCAGATGTAATTAAGCAGACACATCATTTAGCTCCTAGCGGGTGTGAGGGCTGACTGTGTGTGTGTGTGTGTGTTTGTTTGTGCGTGTGGCGTGTTGTAAAACAAGAGCCGGATTATCAGGAACAGCCAACAGGAACACAAGGCAACAGAGAAACAACACAGGGCATTAACGAAAGCCTTCCAGATGAGTGGTAGGCTGTAGAGACGGCCCCCCCGGGGAAACAGCCTGCGCTGCGTGCCCCAGCCAGACGGGAGGGCCGGGGGAAGTTATCCAGCGGTGCAGTCGTTTCTGAGTTCTTTGCTGAGCTGATTCAGGGCGTTTTGTCCCATTAGCCACGGTTGCTTCGTACCGAACCGTGTAATGTTGTTCTCTACCCTTGAGTACACTTGAGTATCGACACACTCCGATACAGTATAGGTGGCTCTATGCAGTATGAGATGGGTTGAGAGACAAGATGTTATGCTGGAATAGTCCACTTCCACTTCCGAGTACGGAATAGTCCACTTCCGAGTACACACCGTAGACCTCCAGACCAGCTTTTCCAGTCACGGGTTCACTGAAGGTTCCCCGGTGTGGTACACTGGGGAACCTTACGGTACACAGGGCACAGAGCTGGACTTTGGATTTAAGCGTACTCTGATCCTGGCCCCCATGAATAAAGCCCTCAGCCTAAATGTTAAATCATATCACTCACATTTCTGACTGATTTATTGGCTCTGTTCAAATAAACCAACCCCAATATGTTTGGTTCCAACTCAGAACTGTTGGAGGTAATTAAGTCATGCAGTCATATTACTTAACGTTGTTCAAAAGCTTTCTACAGCAAACAACTTTTTAAAAGTTCAGAGCACACTCCAATACCTTGTGAATGGATATAATTACTTAGATATAAAAAAACTATTATTCTTGGTGTACTGCACTCGTTAGCTCGGTGACACTGCAGGCGGCGGCATTATGCACAACTAGCACACTAGCACCGTTGAATCACTCCACCTTGGTCAGAAGGCCTGTGGCTCTGTTGTCCCAATGGGACCCAATGGTTCTCTCCATCACTCTCTATTTTGTCACATTACCAATGGTTACTGTTCACTGTTACTCAATTTTGAGAAATTGCATTGATTGTTTTACCTCCCTCACTGTGCTTGTGTTGTTGTGTTGTTAGTTTTGAACACGCAGAGTCAATCTAAATTCTTGCTTTGTTAGTTACTTTGTTGTGCGTTGATTGTTGATTTCCCGTTAGCTTTCTGTTCTTTCATTGTTTCTTTCTCTCTCTTTCTGTGTTGTGTTGTTGGACTACATATTATTCTTAGGCTTTATTATTTCTTGAGTCTCACGTAAGGCTATCTGTTTCACAGAGAGAAAACTAAACTTACTGTTTGACATTTTTTTAATGTTTTTTATGTTTATACTGTTACGCTTAACTCCATTCAGACTTTGTTCAGCTATTCCTTTTCTTGTTTATTCTAGTTTCTTTCTCTCTTCTTCTTTCACACATTTGATTTCCAATGTGTATCCAAATGTATCTCAGTATATGAGCAGGAGGTGGCCAGCCGGCTGGTTTTACAGAAAGTCAACTGCTGACCCTCTCTCTTCCTCCTTCTCCTCGCTCCTCCTCATCATCCTCCTCCCTCGCCTCCTCCCATCCTCCTCCTCCCTCACCTTCTCCCCTCCTCTCTCCTCCTCCTCATCCTCCTCCATCACCTCCTCTCATCATCCTCCTCCCTCGCCTCCTCCCATCCTCCTCCTCCCTCACCTTCTCCCCTCCTCTCTCCCCCTGCTCCTCTCCCCTCCTCCCCCCCCGTCTCCTCCTCATGTGGCAGGTCGTCAGAGGCTGCTGTACCAGCTGGCGGGCGTGGTGCCCAGCCCCCTGCTGCTGGAGCTGCTCAGCTGCCCCATGTGCGCCCGCAGCCTGGAGAGCCTGGAGCTGGAGCTGGGAGAGGTGGAGGGGGGCCCCCGGGGGGGGGACGCCGACGGCCTGCACCACGACTACACCCAGGTCAGCACGCTGCCTTTGAGCCCTCTCTCTCTCTCTCTCTGTCGCGCTCTCTCTCTCTCTCTCTCTCTCTCTCTCTCTCTCTCTCTCTCTCTCTCTCTCTCTCTCTCTCTCTCTCTCCCTCTCCCTCTCCCTCTCTCTCTCTCTTTCTCTCGCTCTCTCTCTCTCTCGCTCTCTCTCTCTCTCTCTCTCTCTCTCTCTCTCTCTCTCTCTCTCTCTCTCTCTCTCTCTCTCTCTCTCTCTCTCTCTCTCTCTCTCTCTCTCTCTCTCTCCCTCTCTTTCTCTCTCAGCTTGTAATAGTAATGTGATGCGTTTAGAATGATGAAAGAAAAGATGGTGGAGAGCGATTGGTGCTAATAAAGTAGTATGATTATAAAACATTTTGTGGGGAGGAACGGCTTTTATTGCCTTTGATACAGGCTTTTAATCCTTCTTCCCTCCCTGGAGCCTCATGTCAGAGATACGGCCATTCAGTCGTTAAGACCTTCAAGGCTCTTTGATTCTTACCAAACAACGCACATAAAGTTTTAGATATACAAAGACGACCAACAGGAAAACCACACAAAGTGCTCAAAGTGCTCCAATCAGCAATTGTTTGCTCGCCCCGCTCTTATTCTGTGAATAAATTGGGTTTGGATTGAATCTCATGTTTCTCTCTGTGGCCCCCCCCCCCCCCCCCCCCCCCCCCCCAGATGCTTGAGAACCATGAGACTCAATCCAACACACATTTTAATCACAACTAAGTGGTGGCAGCACAAACACAAAATTGCTGATTGCAGCTTTAAAATGCGGAAGAATCAGCAGCCCTCCTCTCCTCTCCACACGCCCCTCTGAGGCGGACCGCTGGCGTCCGATAGACGCTCCGTTTTGAAATGAAATGTTGAGCTGATCGTGCTTCTGTTGGTGTTTCTGACGGTAAGACGCACCTTTACTCTTAGAAAGCAATATAGGAGGAAGAAAGAGGAGAAACACATTGAGAAAGAAAGAAAGTAATTAATGGGGAAAGAAAGAGGTAAATGATGAACAAAAGAAACCCCGACCCAAAACTAGCACCACACTGACCGAGGTGGACCGATATGGTTCCAATTTATTAAGGGCTCTGCAAAGAACATTTCCTTAATTAGCTAATTAATTCTTCTTCTTCTTCTTCTTCTGTTGGTGGTTTTCCACGGTAATAACCGCTGCACACACATCCCCACCCCTTTCACCCTCCAGGGGACGGAGCTGCGAGGGGGTCGCGGCCGGAGCAGCAGGCGGCGCGGGAACGGGAACGCCCCCAAGTCCAAGAACCGCGTGGTGCTGCTCTGGCGGAGCTTCCGGAACAAGCTGAAGAGGATCGTGGACAGCAAGTACTTCAACCAGGGCATCATGATCGCCATCCTGGTGAACACACTCAGCATGGGCATCGAGTACCACCAGCAGGTAAGCTGCATGGTGCTGGTTGGTTGGTTGGTGAGGGACTGGAATGGGGCAGGGACCAACGCAATGTGTTGCCATACTGTTAATATTCGGAATTCTGAAAATATTGTGATACGATATTCACATATTTTTTTTTGTGGTTTTATCTTTTGTGTGGTGTAACATATATGGTTTAATGTTGGGGTTTGTGTTACGGTCGAGAGAGTCCGCAAGGAACTTGAGGCTGAACAAATCAACGTATCGGATGAAACTGAAACGGTTGGATGGCAGTTAACATTTTTTTAAAGTTCTGATTTCTCCATCCCTTTCTCCAAATATAAAAAAAATTTAAATATACTTTTCCAAATCAATCGAGCCTGTTATGGTCAATTTCATGTTCTGTACGTACACATCACTTACCAGGACATTTCTTAAACAAATGAGGAATATGCCGCCCTCTGTAGATGAATACACTATAGCGCCCTCTGTAGATTAATACACTATAGCGCCCTCTGTAGATTAATACACTATAGCGCCCTCTGTAGATGAATACACTATAGCGCCCTCTGTAGATTAATACACTATAGCGCCCTCTGTAGATTAATACACTATAGCGCCCTCTGTAGATTAATACACTATAGCGCCCTCTGTAGATTAATACACTATAGCGCCCTCTGTAGATTAATACACTATAGCGCCCTCTGTAGATTAATACACTATAGCGCCCTCTGTAGATTAATACACTATAGCGCCCTCTGTAGATTAATACACTATAGCGCCCTCTGTAGATTAATACACTATAGCGCCCTCTGTAGATTAATACACTATAGCGCCCTCTGTAGATTAATACACTATAGCGCCCTCTGTAGATTAATACACTATA
>CM051012.1:764015-766515 GCA_027704905.1 Muraenolepis orangiensis | reverse complement strand
ATAATCACTGTAGCTAATTTGCTTCAGTCAATACATGCTGCCAACAAGCCATGTATTGGCAACAAGCTAAAGGACAGCGAGTAACCTTTAGATATTTATATTTCCCATTATCTAAACACCATGTCAGACTGTTCTTTTGAAATTCCTTCCAAAAAATAAATAAGCCAAAGGGGGTTGTCAGCTAGCCAGTCCAAGCCCCGCTTGTATGTCCGTTCCCTGGCAGGTGTCCCACCTGGATCCATCAGGAGACAGAGGAGATCTAGAAATAGTTCAGGGCAGGAGAGGCGGCAGCGCCGGCCAGAGTCTTGCGTAGACGACCGGCGTCTCCATGCGAGATAACTCTTCACATTCCCCCCCCCCCCCCCCCCCCCACCCTCTCGCGGCAGACAGTCGAGGGAGATAACCAGTAGTCACTGATGATGACAGAAGAGAATATCTCGGCTTCATGAAACAGCCTCACTCTGCCTATCAGAGCTGCTGCTTCTGCTTGGATGGTTTGGGGGGGTGGGGGGGTGGGGGGGGGGGGGTTGTTTATAGAACAGATAATGACTGTAAATCAGCAATAATAGGACATTCATCTCCCTTCCGCTGGCTTCCTTTCTGTTCCCGGACGTTCTAATTCTGATTGGACTGCCGATTAAGCACAATAGAGGGGAGGAGATATACTGTGCGTTTGGGAAGTACACGCGAGCACATATGCTTCATGATGATGTTATCGCATTGATAATGCGCTTATAGTCTTGATAATAATGCCAGGAAATACTCTCTCTCTCTCTCTCTACGCACAGACACACACACACACACACACACACACACACACACACACACACACACACACACACACACATACACTCTCTCTCTCTTGCTTTCCCCCAGGCCTAGATGCTTCTTCATGCATGTGTTTAAGGTGTATTTGAGTGTGTGTGTGTGTGTGTGTGTGTGTATGTGTGTGTATGTGTACATGCAAGCCTGTGTGTGTGTGTATACAGTATGTGTTCATGCAGGTGTGTGTGTGTGTGTGTGTGTGTGTGTGTGTATGTGTACATGCAGGCCTGTACGGTGTGCATAGGTGTTCATGTAGGCGTGTGTGTGTGTGTGTGTGTGACTGTGTATATGTGTGTATGTATGTGTTCATGTAGGCGTGTGTGTGTGTGTGTGTGTGTGTATATGTGTGTATGTATGTGTTCATGTAGGCGTGTGTGTGTGTGTGTGTGTGTGACTGTGTATATGTGTGTATGTATGTGTTCATGTAGGCGTGTGTGTGTGTGTGTGTGTGACTGTGTATATGTGTGTATGTATGTGTTCATGTAGGCGTGTGTGTGTGTGTGTGTGTGACTGTGTATATGTGTGTATGTATGTGTTCATGTAGGCGTGTGTGTGTGTGTGTGTGTGACTGTGTATATGTGTGTATGTATGTGTTCATGTAGGCGTGTGTGTGTGTGTGTGTGTGACTGTGTATATGTGTGTATGTATGTGTTCATGTAGGCGTGTGTGTGTGTGTGTGTGTGACTGTGTATATGTGTGTATGTATGTGTTCATGTAGGCGTGTGTGTGTGGGTGTGTGTGACTGTGTATATGTGTGTATGTATGTGTTCATGTAGGCGTGTGTGTGTGTGTGTGGGTGTGTGTGTGTGTGTGTGTATGTGTTCATGTAGGCGTGTGTGTGTGTGTGTGGGTGTGTGTGTGTGTGTGTGTATGTGTTCATGTAGGCGTGTGTGTGTGGGTGTGAGGTGCTTCGTGAGCTTGCCTCAGTGGAGGACTGCGGGTCACTGACTGTCCCAGCAGCTAAGTGGGGAAGATCAGCGCTGATGGATGGACCCACGCTGGTTCCCCCTGATTGACTGGGGCAGACTGCGGCTCTGAGCCTGATTGATCATGTCTGGGTTCACAAAGAGCTAACACTGGGGGAGGAAGAGGAGGAAGAGGAGGAAGAGGGGGGGGGGGGGGCACTCGTAGAGCTGGGACGACGTGGCAACGTGGTGTCTGACGACAGATTATAAGTCTTTCTTTTCATTATTTTTAATAATTTCTCTTTTAATTTAATTTAATTTCTCTTTTTGAATTGTCTCCCTAACTCCATTGCTCTCTCTCTCTCTCTCTCTCCCTCTCTCTCTCTCTCTCTCTCTCCCCCTCCTGTGTGTCTCAATGTCTCTCTATCTTTCCCTGGCCCCCAAGCCCGAGGAGCTGACGGACGTGCTGGAGATCAGCAACATTGTGTTCACCAGCATGTTTGTGCTGGAGATGGTCTTCAAGCTGCTGGCCTTCGGCCTCTTTGGATACATCAGGAACCCGTACAACATCTTCGACAGCATCATCGTCATCATCAGGTGAGATTTCCTCCCCGCCCAACCCTTCCTCTTCCCCTGGCCTCATGAACTTTGACCTGAACTAGAGCTCAAATGTCAGCCCTGCTGACATTTGACAGGACGTGGCTGATTTGATAGGGTTTTGTGTCCAGTCAATAGTCCGACCATAGACAGATCAATACAAGGGTCACGGT
>CM051012.1:751515-759015 GCA_027704905.1 Muraenolepis orangiensis | reverse complement strand
CCATCCCTCCATCCCTCTCTCCCTCCATCCCTCCCTCCCTCTCTCCCTCCATCCCTCCATCCCTCCCTCCCTCTCTCCCTCCATCCCTCCATCCCTCTCTCACTCCCTCCCTCCCTCCCTCTCTCCCTCCATCCCTCCACCCCTCCCTCCCTCCTCCTCCCTCTCTGACAGAGAGCATGGGGCTCTGCCCTGCCTGCCCCTGTTTCCTACCCCCCCCCCCCCCCCTACAATGACATCACTTCCTCCTTGCGTGTTGCCCGCTGCTCTCCTGTCACTGCCCCGCCGTGTGTTTCCCGCTGGCATGGCGTGTGTACGTCTACCTCCTCCCTCCCTCCCTCCCTTCAGAGTGGAGCTGAGCTCTGGCCCTGGAGCTGCTCTCCCCAGGGGCCCTGTCCTAGACCCTGAGGGATATGGACGTATAGTGACGGCACCCCTTCGGTTTACACCTGACCTTTTTAAAGGGTGTAGACAGTTTGAGATGTATGCAACCAGCAGAGAAAACTCAGAAAACAGAATAGTATAGTAGTATAGTATAGTATAGTATAGTATAGTATAGTATAGTATAGTATAGTATAGTATAGTAGTATAGTAGTAGTTAGTAGTCTATGGCCCAAGACTCATTCATATTCAATCCTTAATAACGAGATGAACTAGCCACTGAGATTTTGAGGCCAAAAAATGATTTGCTTTGGAGAATTAAATCACATTTGCTATTTTGCCATTGACTTACAATGGTCTTTCTGCATCCAACCAACGTGAGCCACCTATAGGCAGCTAGAGGAACTACATGTTAGTCTGTACCGTGAACCACCTATAGGCAACTAGAGGAACTACATGTTAGTCTCTACAGTGAACCACCTATAGGCAGCTAGAGGAACTACATGTTAGTCTGTACCGTGAACCACCTATAGGCAGCTAGAGGAACTACATGTTAGTCTCTACAGTGAACCACCTATAGGCAGCTAGAGGAACTACATGTTAGTCGCTACAGTGAACCACCTATAGGCAGCTAGAGGAACTACATGTTAGTCTCTACAGTGAACCACCTATAGGCAGCTAGAGGAACTACATGTTAGTCTCTACTGTGAACCACCTATAGGCAGCTAGAGGAACTACATGTTAGTCTCTACAGTGAACCACCTATAGGCAGCTAGATGAACTAAATGTTAGTCTCTTCTGTGAACCACCTATAGGCAGCTAGAGAAACTCTGACCTGAGAATGTTTCAAAATGACCACGGACATGAGGGTGCAGTAAAAAGTGAAAAGAGGGTGAAAAACAACAACAACAGTTTTTGTTGTGTTATTTTGCGGGGTCCAGATCCTGACCCAGGAGGACTGGAACGTGGTGCTGTACAACGGCATGGCCTCCACCTCCCCGCTGGCCGCCCTCTACTTCGTGGCTCTCATGTCCTTCGGCAACTACGTCCTCTTCAACCTGCTGGTGGCCATCCTGGTGGAGGGCTTCCAGGCGGAGGTAGGCGAGGTCCCCTTCCCTTCCCCTCCCCCTGTGGCGTGTCTCCTCCGAGGCGAGGGGAGAGGGAGGAGCTTATGTGGATGTGCCCTGTTTGTCTTTCTGTTTGTCTTTCTGTTTGTCTTGTTTGTTAGCAAGATAAAGTTCTGTAAGGAATTGGACAAAAAAATGGTGATTCGATTTTCTATGGACCAAGGACAGTGGATTTTGGCGCAGATGCGTATATAAACTCATCAACTTTTTAAAGTACTTAAGGTTTAATTGGCCAGAGCCAATTCAACCTGCCCTAGTTTTCTAAACATTAAGTCCCAGATGCTGTAAATGTGTGTGTGTGTGTCTGTCTGTGTGTCTGTCTGTGTGTGTGTCTGTGTGTCTGTCTGTGTGTGTGTCTGTGTGTCTGTCTGTGTGTCTGTCTGTGTGTCTGTCTGTGTGTGTGTCTGTGTGTGTGTCTGTGTGTGTGTCTGTGTGTGTGTCTGTGTGTGTGTCTGTGTGTCTGTCTGTGTGTGTGTGTGTGTCTGTCTGTGTGTCTGTCTGTGTGTGTGTCTGTGTGTGTCTGTGTGTCTGTCTGTGTGTGTGTCTGTGTGTGTGTCTGTGTGTCTGTCTGTGTGTCTGTCTGTGTGTGTGTCTGTGTGTCTGTCTGTGTGTCTGTCTGTGTGTCTGTCTGTGTGTCTGTTTTTTTGTTGTGTTGGTGTTCACGTTTGTGTTTGCGTTTCAGGGCGACGCTAACCGGTCCGAGTCGGACGATGACAAGAAGTCTGACAACTTTGAGGAGGACGAGAAGGTGGAGCAGCTCAGAGACACAGGTGAGCAGCTCAGAGACGCAGGTGAGCAGCTCAGAGACACAGGTGAGCCGCTCAGAGACACAGGTGAGCCACTCAGAGACACAGGTGAGCAGCTCAGAGACACAGGTGAGCCGCTCAGAGACACAGGTGAGCAGCTCAGAGACACAGGTGAGCCGCTCAGAGACACAGGTGAGCCGCTCAGAGACACAGGTGAGCCGCTCAGAGACACAGGTGAGCCGCTCAGAGACACAGGTGAGCCGCTCAGAGACACAGGTGGAGCCACTCAGAGACACAGGTGAGCAGCTCCCCACCGTAGCGCCTCATAGCCACTCTTGAGGAGGGTAAGCGGCCAGCACCGCGGCTACAAAAATCATGTGGCTTGAAACAGTAAGAGAGAAATAAACATGGCTGAAAGAGGACCATGCTGGTTCAGCCCTGTGATGAAGACAAGACTCACTTAGACAGACGCACTTAGAGTTGACAGCGCTGTTGTTTAGACACAGCAGTCCTTATGACCTCTTTCTCTCTCTCTCTCTCTCTCTCTCTCTCTCTCTCTCTCTCTCTCTCTCTCTCTCTCTCTCTCTCTCTCTCTCTCTCTCTCTCTCTCTCTCTCTCTCTCAGCTTTTAAGCTGTCTTTATTGTGGGTTATTTTGTAAACACAGGCACAAGGCGGTGTGTTTTGCGGTGGCATCTTCTCTCATTCCCCTGAAACATGTGCCCACTCGACACCCATGAGGCATTCTGGTAGAAGGAGTCAACGGCTGTTCTTTGTATTGTCCATTTCCTTTGGCTTTATAAGTAAGAGAACACAACTGAAGGAGGAGGACAGTGTACATCAACTCCAAGGGACTTTTAATGAGAAAGGGAAGCCATTCGAAGTGCAAAACAAAAACAAAAAAGGCGATTTGGGTTCAATTTGAAGTCACGATTCAAGATTCAAGAATTGTATTTGCCAGTTGCAACAAGTACAATGGAATGCTTAATCCTCCTTCCCTCCAGCAGTATGCAATTATAGAACAATACTATAAAAATACAAAAAAAATTATAATAATTAAGAAATTAACATTAAAAAAGAACAATAAAGTGATTGATGGGTGATATGTACATGCCAGTAGTGCAGCAGCATTCTGAGTACAGTCTGGTCTAGAGTGAACATGATGGGACTGTCGACCGCAGTGTAAGGGGAACACGGTGGTGGAGGGTGAAGATACAGCTCCTGGTCTGACCTACGCCTCCCCCCCCCCCCCCCAGAGCTGAAGATGTACTCCCTGATGATGACGGCCAACGGGCACGTGGACCTGCACGGGACCCTGGCTCCTCCCATCATCATGCGGACGGCGGCCACGCCCATGCCCACACCCAAGAGCTCCGTGGGCGGCGAGTCGGTCCTGGGGGAGGGGCTTCCCTTCGGAGAGGCGGGGCCTTGCCTCGGGGGGGCGGGGTACTTCTCAGAGGCGGACGGCGTCCACCGCGGCGAGAGCTGTCATGGGAGTCCCGCCTTCGGAGAACCCTCCACGGCGTACGACCAGCGCTCCCTGGTGGTGAGTGTCCGCAATGCACACGCGCTTTGTGGGTGTGCATTGCTCCATCCGTTGAGCACTAAGTCACCCTTATCGAGCGGTCAACAATGTTAGCATGACCGTCCTTTTAATCCAAACAGTTACCACGTTGTTTTTGCAGTTATTTCTAATATAATGAGGTTGTATGTCTTTCTATTGCCTTGATAAATGATTGCACACTCACTCACACTCCCTTCACATCCCTCCCTTCCTTGATCAGTACATTTACAGTTTATGACTTGTATCACTCAATTTGAGTACTTAAAACCAGTATTGTATACATTAGTTTGTAACCTGTGTTGTTATTTTCACTAACACTGATATATGTATGCTCTCTCTCTCTCTCTCTCTCTCTCTCTCTCTCTCTCTCTCTCTCTCTCTCTCTCTCTCTCTCTCTCTCCTCTCTCTCTCTCTCTCTCTCTCTCTCTCTCCCCCCATCCTCTCCTACTACCAGTCCAGCCCGGACGGGCGTTCGCCCCTGGCCCTGCGTTCCTGGGGGAGCCGACGCTCCAGCTGGAACAGCCTGGGCCGGGCGCCCAGCCTGAAGAGACGGGACGCCAGCGGGGAGTGCGAGAGCTTGCTGTCCGGGGACGCCGGGGGCCGGGGCCACAGCAGCAGCGACAGCCCGGAGGAGGAAGATCGGGAGGAGCAGGAGGAAGAGGAGGAGCAGGAGGAGGAGGAGGAGGAGCGGGAAGAGGAGGAGAGGGAGGAGGAGGAGAGGGAGGAGGAGGAGAGGGAGGAGGAGGACGTGGAGGGCGACCCCAGGGAGGTGGAGACCGGGGAGCGGGGGAGGCGCTGCTGGAGGAGACGCCCGGGTCACCTGGAGCTGATGCAGGCCGGCGCGCTCGGCCCGTCCGCCGCCGCCGAGTACGGGGACTGCAACGGGGGGTCGCTGACCTACGACCCCAGTGTGACCGTTGACCTAAAGGACAACTTCTCACCTGAGGACGACATCGACGATGACGTAAGCCTTCCAGATGGTCATTGGGGGTTTCAGGGGATTCAGGGGAGTTTTGTATTGCTTGTATGCAATTATCCACCCCATTCATAGTATTGTCATTCATTGGCAGATATTTTTGTAGTTTTTGTAGTTCTGTGATCATAAAGAATGCTTTCAACAACAACAGCTGGGGGGGGGGCGAGTATTTTCTAATTGTAATCAATGCAATCAATCAAGCGTGCATTTTGCGTGCTGCTTGGTGAGTAGCTGAGTGCCTCACTTTTTAAATGCCTTGAGCGCCCTGACCTGGACGCGCCCAGTTGACCAAATGTAAAAACAAAACAACCTCTAAAAGCATAAGGATCCATTAGATGAGTAAAGGTTAGAGCATTATAAAAGGTCAGAAACGTTAAGGAATAATATCACATCACGTTGTTCCGTAAGAGAGGCCGCTCAGACAAAAAGAAGAACCACCCATCTCCGGTGAACGTGGTCCAAATATTCCACGCTGGACGAGGATAATGGGATGTTTTGAAGCAGCACGTCTTTCTCTGCATGCGTTTACGCACGGGTAGCATCACTACTGCCAGACATTTTGTTTGGTTTGCCCTTGAAAATATGAGCGTGGCAATATTTTCTGGGTGTATGACCGAGAGAGAGAGAGAGAGAGAGGAGAGAGAGAGAGAGAGAGCCAGATAATGTTTGATCGCCCCATGTCCCAGTGCTCAGCTGATGGTGTTTGTCAGTGGTGTAGTTCAGCGTATATAGATTCAAGATTCAAGATCAAGATTCAAGATTTGTATTTGTCATTAGCAACAAAGAAGTACAATGGAACGCTTACTCCCCATTCCCTCCCGCAGTATGAATTTTTTGAACACAATACTATAAAAAATACTGTACACAATAAAAATGACGCAAAAAAAGAACAATATATATAAATACGCAGGCATACGGTGTATTCCTACTTATTTTTCAGCCGGGAGTGTGGGTTCTAAAGGCCCACATGATGTGCATCACTGCCCTGCAGCAGCCAAATCAAGAGAGACAGTCCCTCACATGAGTGGCTGATCCAATCACAGAGCTGAGCAACCCCCACACATTAAGCCTGAGACTCGCCCAAATGACCCCCTTCACACACCTCCTCTCCTCCTCTCCTCCTCTCCTCCTCTCCTCCTCTCCACCTCTCCTCCTCTCCTCCTCTCCTCCTCTCCTCCTCTCCTCTTCTCCACCTCTCCTCCTCTCCTCCTCTCCTCCTCTCCTCCTCTCCTCCTCTCCTCCTCTCCTCCTCTCCTTCTCCTTGTGGACAGCCGTTAATACCGCCTCGCGCCACGGCCCCCCGGGAAATGTATGTATCAATCGTAAACTGCTAAATGTTAAGCAACTAAAATGTCCCGGTTTTCAATGCTCACTACCGGTTTGCCCCGGTTGTGGGGCAGCGGGGTAGCTCAGTCTGTAGGGACTTAGGCTTGGGGAACCGGAAGGTCACCAGGTTTCAAGTCCCCGAAACACCTGGGCACTGCCGAGGTGCCCTTGAGCAAGGCACCAGACCCCTACACTGCTCCCTGGGCAGCTGTATATACAATAGCTCCCCACTGCTCCTAATACTAGGATGGGTTAAATGCAGAGAAACACATTTCACCAATAAAGAGGATTCAGTCCTCCAGATTTAGATTTTCTCTTTTGGCCCCCGATGTGAGCCATGTGACCTGTGTCTGTGAGGTCATGTCCCTGCAGACACATTGGATTCCAATTGAAGCGCTGGTTTCACGCCAAGGTTTTCCTAAACGTTGGCAGCCCTGAGGGACTTGTAATATTTGCAAACTGCCCCATGACAATTAATGTTAATTTTATAATGCTGGCAACCTTTTGGTCTATACTCCATCCGTTGCAAGAGACAACTCGTAAGATGAGAGAATAGCTGTCTAATTCTCATGTGCGGCTGAACTAAGGAATAGCACTCAAAATGATGTATTTGCCTCACCCTGTAGTCTGTGGGCCAGTATTGATTGCACTATCTGCACCTCTTCTGTGGACAATGTTAACGAACCCTTGCCCCCTGCTCCCTGAAGTCAAGCAGCAGAAGTTAAGGGAAAATGTGCAAAAACTAAACTTGGCCTTGGAATTAAATATGCAAGAGCAGTCGCTTTAAAAAAAAACATGTGGCGCATAAATTAAGAGTATACCCAGTTCTCCAGACACAGCTTCACCACTGGCGAGCGCCATCTCTCTCTCTCTCTCTCTCTCTCTCTCTCTCTCTCTCTCTCTCTCTCTCTCTCTCTCTCTCTCTCTCTCTCTCTCTCTCTCTCTCTCTCTCTCTCTCTCTCTCTCTCTCTCTCTCTCTCTCTCTCTCTCTTCTGTGCAAATCCTTTGTTTAATCCCTGACTCTGCCTCACTGCGCTGATCACTTCCACGTTCTCTCTCTCTCTTTGTCTTCCCATTTCAATTACCCTTTCCTTTCTATCTAGGCATTGATTTACATTGCATGGATCGCTTCCCTGTATTTCACACACACACACACACACACACACACACACACACACACACACACACACACACACACACACACACACACACACACACACACACACACACACACACACACACACACACACACACACACACCCACACTTGTTATTACTGAGGTATTGTTTTATTGTTTCTTCATACCTGCATGTGTGGGAGAGAGATTCCCTATGTGTGTGTGTGCATGCAACCCAATTGTCATTCTGCATATGCTCGTTTCCAAA
>CM051012.1:674015-741515 GCA_027704905.1 Muraenolepis orangiensis | reverse complement strand
CAGGGTTAGGGTTAGGGTTAGGGGGTCTTGCTCCGGGACAGGGTTAGGGTTAGGGTTAGGGGGTCTTGCTCCGGGACAGGGTTAGGGTTAGGGTTAGGGGGTCTCGCTCCGAGACACCTCCACACTTGGCAAGGAGGACCCGGGAGATCGAACCAGCGACCTTCTGGACGACCGCTCCACCTCCTGAGCGACTGCCGCCCCTTTGAGTAAATGGTCCACTCCCCATGACTTACCTGCCTCCACAATCACAAATAGTAGACCACATTTGAAAAAGAATAGAGTTACCGAAAAGCGTGGCCACACCCCTGGATTCCTGGATTTCCAATGAAAATGATGACTAATAAAAGACACCCGACTTGTTTTCAGACGCCTCTGCTCAGCCGGCGCTGGATTGGCAACAACCCCAACAAGAAAACCCCCCAGCTCCGCTTACCCAACTGAAACAACATGAACCATGTACTCACAGAGAGAGCCAAGCCAAAAGAGAGACTCATACGTACAAACTACAGACAGCAAGAGTTCACTGACACGGGCTGCCACTCCGATGGATGATGGAGCCTCCTGACCCCCCCCCCCCCCCACGATGGATGATGGAGCCTCCTGACCCCCCCCCCCCCCCCCACGATGGATGATGGAGCCTCCTGACCCCCCCCCCCCACGATGGATGATGGAGCCTCCTGACCCCCCCCCCCCCCCACGATGGATGATGGAGCCTCCTGACCCCCCCCCCCCCCCCACGATGGATGATGGAGCCTCCTGACCCCCCCCCCCCACGATGGATGATGGAGCCTCCTGACCCCCCCCCCCCCCCCACGATGGATGATGGAGCCTCCTGACCCCCCCCCCCCCCCCCACGATGGATGATGGAGCCTCCTGACCCCCCCCCCCCCCCACGATGGATGATGGAGCCTCCTGACCCCCCCCCCCCCACGATGGATGATGGAGCCTCCTGACCCCCCCCCCCCACGATGGATGATGGAGCCTCCTGACCCCCCCCCCCCCCCCACGATGGATGATGGAGCCTCCTGACCCCCCCCCCCCCACGATGGATGATGGAGCCTCCTGACCCCCCCCCCCCCCCCACGATGGATGATGGAGCCTCCTGACCCCCCCCCCCCACGATGGATGATGGAGCCTCCTGACCCCCCCCCCCCCCCCACGATGGATGATGGAGCCTCCTGACCCCCCCCCCCCACGATGGGTGATGGAGCCTCCTGACCCCCCCCCACGATGGATGATGGAGCCTCCTGACCCCCCCCCCCCCCCCACGATGGATGATGGAGCCTCCTGACCCCCCCCCCCCCCCACGATGGATGATGGAGCCTCCTGACCCCCCCCCCCCCCCCCACGATGGATGATGGAGCCTCCTGACCCCCCCCCCCCCACGATGGATGATGGAGCCTCCTGACCCCCCCCCCCCCACGATGGATGATGGAGCCTCCTGAGCCCCCCCCCCCCCCACGATGGATGATGGAGCCTCCTGACCCCCCCCCCCACGATGGGTGATGGAGCCTGCTGACCCCCCCCACGATGGATGATGGAGCCTCCTGACCCCCCCCCCCCCACGATGGATGATGAAGCCTCCTGACCCCCCCCCCCCCACGATGGGTGATGGAGCCTCCTGACACCCCCCCCACGATGGATGATGGAGCCTCCTGACCCCCCCCCCCCCCCACGATGGATGATGGAGCCTCCTGACCCCCCCCCCCCCCCACGATGGATAATGGAGCCTCCTGACCCCCCCCCTCCTATGATGGATGATGGAGCCTCCTGACCCCCCCCCCCCCCCCCCACGATGGATGATGGAGCCTCCTGACCCCCCCCCCCCCACGATGGATGATGGAGCCTCCTGACCCCCCCCCCCCCCCCCACGATGGATGATGGAGCCTCCTGACCCCCCCCCCCACGATGGATGATGGAGCCTCCTGACCCCCCCCCCCCCCCCCACGATGGATGATGAAGCCTCCTGACCCCCCCCCCCCACGATGGGTGATGGAGCCTCCTGACCCCCCCCCACGATGGATGATGGAGCCTCCTGACCCCCCCCCCCCCCCCCACGATGGATGATGGAGCCTCCTGACCCCCCCCCCCCCCACGATGGATGATGGAGCCTCCTGACCCCCCCCCCCCCCCCCACGATGGATGATGGAGCCTCCTGACCCCCCCCCCCCCACGATGGATGATGGAGCCTCCTGACCCCCCCCCCCACGATGGATGATGGAGCCTCCTGAGCCCCCCCCCCCCCACGATGGATGATGAAGCCTCCTGACCCCCCCCCCCACGATGGGTGATGGAGCCTGCTGACCCCCCCCACGATGGATGATGGAGCCTCCTGACCCCCCCCCCCCCCCACGATGGATAATGGAGCCTCCTGACCCCCCCCCTCCTATGATGGATGATGGAGCCTCCTGACCCCCCCCCCCCCCCACGATGGATGATGGAGCCTCCTGACCCCCCCCCCCCCCCACGATGGATGATGGAGCCTCCTGACCCCCCCCCCCCCACGATGGATGATGGAGCCTCCTGACCCCCCCCTCCTACGATGGATGATGGAGCCTCCTGACCCCCCCCCCCCCCCCCACGATGGATGATGGAGCCTCCTGACCCCCCCCCTCCTACGATGGATGATGGAGCCTCCTGACCACCCCCCCCCCCCCCACGATGGATGATGGAGCCTCCTGACCCCCCCCCCCATCGCTTGGTTTGGGTTTCATTCTCCGATGGGCCCGGGCTACTTGCTGGCTTGTTGCTGCCAAGCAGTATCGGAATCAGCTCACTCACAAACTCTGTTTTACTCCCAGGTAGGATATTGATTAGCCATTAGAAGTCCAAATCAAGCAATGTCAAAATCTTCCCCCGAGTGACATCGCCACCGCTTGTTAGAGTGTCTGGGCAACTTGTGATGGCTAATCAACTTCCCACCTGGTAGTAAAATCGGGGCAGGGGGGGGCCCTTAGATTCCGGCAGGCTTTAAATTCAGTCTGCGAGAAGGACCCTCGAGATTGCTAGTTTTGGCACTGAGAGAGTCCAGAAGCTCATCGGATCATAGGATGTATCCGGGTGAGATCATCTGTGGTCTGTAACCACAAGGCCAGAGACCTGCTTCTTAATCCTAGTCTGTCCAAACGTGATGATAAAGCAAGCCGAGTCTCCTCCATACTTTTCCTCATTTATTTTCCTTATATGGCGAGTATGGCGCTTGATCCTTTTTCTTCTTGTTTTTCACAGTCTAAAGTTGTTGCTGTTGATCATCCTGGCAGAGATGACTTCATACAGTATGTGTATGTCTCTTTGTATGTAGGAGAGTGTGCATCTCAGGAATGATGGCTTCATACAGTATGTGTATGTCTCTTTGTATGTAGGAGAGTGTGCATCTCAGGAATACATGGAAGGGGTTGCTGGAAGATTACCCTGTCCAAAACTGGTGTACGATGAACTCATCAGGTGGTAAAAATGTCTAGAGTGTGTCCTAGTGTATAATTAATGGCGTCTGGGTACTTTTAGTCAGTGTAGTGAACACAGTTCATCTGAGGAGACGGCCGGATGTGGGTGAGGGTAGGCAGTGGGGTGTTCGGTCGGGTGAATCATTTATCAGTCCCAGATCAGTCAGTGACCCTGGACCAAAGTGTGGAATTCAAAGCAGCACAGCCTGGCTAAAAGCCTTCGACCTGAACGATACCCTTATTGAACGACTGAAGAGGTATTTGTGAAGAGGGCCACTGGGTAGGCGTGTGTTCATTGCACTACACTACAGTCGTTGTAGCAGACACTTTGGTTCGCAGTGCGTTCAACAAAGGTAGGCGAGTCACCAGAAGTAAAAGTGCTTTTCATTCCTTACAAGTCTCCCAAGAACTGAACCAGTGCTCAGGTAAAAGTACAATTCAGTTGGCAAACAATAGAATACAGCTAACAAGCACACAATCTACTTAGTAAGACGCTAGTAAAGCTAGTAAAAGTGCTAAGCAGAAGCGCTTTGAGGAAAAGGATCCGGGTAGCGCCTCCGGAAATAGCCAACCCAGAGGCTTTAGCATTAGATTGTTGTTTAGTTGTATAGATACTGTTGAGTGTTGTGTACGACATGTGTGTTGTTGTTACGCGTACACTCGGCAGACTCCGCCCACCCTGCCGGAATGATCCTTGAACGTCATGTTTACACCGAGGGCACGTCAGCATGCTGCCAGCAGGGCATGGTGTCCTATGAGAGGGTCACACACACACACACACACACACACACACACACACACACACACACACACACACACACACACACACACATGTAGATACACAAACTCCCAAACAAACACATACACACACACACACACACAAGCTGGAAGAATCTGCACAAATGTTATATAAGGATCAGGTTCTATTTTTTTTTAAACAAATATATATATATATATAATGTAAGGGTTTGTCCGTTAGATTATACGGTTGGAAATAGCGTCGTAGAATGCCGCAATTGACCAATTACAATCGAGAAAAAAATAGAATAAAATGATATTTATAAATATATGATCGTAGATATCTTTTTTAGTGGCCAGTGGTCTCTGTACTGGACACTATGAATCAATGAGTGTCTCATTAGTGAATGAATAGCAGATGCCCGACACCACAGACAGTGACGGGAGTGACCCTGGCGCTACAAAGCATAACATGAGTGGAGCACACGCCATGGCACTCGACGACACACAAACACACACACACACACACACATACACACACACACACACACTCTCAAACACACACACACACACACACATGCACCCCGCATGCTGGTGACCCTCTCTGGAAGAGTGCTCGGAAACATGCTGGAGGTCTTAGTATGTTTCGGGGACGAGCAGCCGTCAGTGACTTTGTCTGTGTATGTGTGTGTCTATGTGTCTGTGTATGTGTGTGTGTGTGTGTGTGTGTTTGTGTGTCTGCGTGTGTCCTATGCAATGTTAAGTTTTGACTTTGCTTTTCCACTCTGTGTGTTTGTTTCCCTGTGTGTGCGTCTGTGTGTGCGTCTGTGTGTGTGTGTGTGTGTGTGTGTGTGTGTGTGTGTGTGTCTGTGTGTGTGTGTGCGTGTGTGTGTGTTCCAGAGGCCCAGCAGAGGCCGTACTACGCCGACTACTCTCCCCTGCGTCTGTACATCCACACGCTGTGCACCAGCCACTACCTGGACCTCTTCATCACCATCATCATCTGCATCAACGTGGTCACCATGAGCATGGAGCACTACAACCAGCCACATGTAACGCACGCACACACGCACACACACACACACGCACACACGCACACGTACACACACACACACGCACACACGCACACGTACACACACACACACGCACACGCACACGCACGCACACGCACGCACACACACACACACACACACACACACGCGCACACACACACGCACGCACACACACGCACACGCACAGACGCACACACACACACACACACACAGAAGCTCACTCACTTGTGCAAACACTGCCTAGAATATACAAAACTGCTGCTAATTTATTGACTAATATCAGTGTAATATCAATGCAATGCAAAACAAAATAATGGAAAATCCATCACTATTAACTGAACCAATGTCACAAATTGCTTAAATTTAAGAGTGTGTTTGTGTGTGTGCGTGCTTGTGCGTGTGTGTGTATGTGTGTGTGTGTGTGTGTGTGTGTGTGTGTGTGTTTTTGTGTGTGTGTGTGTGTGTGTGTGTTTTTGTGTGCGTATGTGTATGTGCGTGTGTGCGTGTGTGTGTGTGTGTGTGTGTGTGTGTGTGTGTGTGTGTGTGTGTGTGTGTGTGTATGTGCGTGTGTGCGTGTGTGTGTGTGTGTGTGTGTGTGTGTGTGTGTGTGTGTGTGCTCTGCAGTACCTGGAGGAGGTTCTGAAGTACTGCAACTACGTCTTCACCTGCATCTTCGTGATCGAGGCGTTGCTGAAGCTTGTGGCCTTCGGACTGCACCGGTTCTTCAAAGACAGGTGACCATGTGACCATGTGACCATGTGACCATGTGACCATGTGACCATGTGACCATGTGACCAAGGGCTGGGAGGGGCTAGAGTCATGGGAGGGAGCTATGAGCAGCTCCTGTCAATACGGTTTGACAGTATTGCTGCCAGTATGGCCAATGTTTTCCTATGGAGTTGAGCACTGAAGCCCGACCTTGTGTCGACGCTACCCGAGGCGTTCAAATATTGTTTTAAACTTTGACCTGGTTGACGCGAATGTCTCGTACATCTCAATCTGGAAGGATTGAATCCTCTTTATTGGTCACACACATACATGTACACACACACAGTGAAATGTGCTTCTCTGCATTTCACCCATCCTAGTATTAGGATCAGTGGGCAGCTGTTGTGTATATACAGCACCAGGTGTTTTGGGGCAGTATGAAACCATTTTGCCCACAAAAAACTTCTTCAGTCTTTGCCAGCCGAAAGCTAATTTATTAATTTTGACGTGTGCTACCCACTTAAGCTAATATGCATGGTTTAGGCTCTTAAGACACGATTTTCCAAGAAAAAGCCTCAAGCCTCTGGAAGTTTAGAAGAGCAGGTTTAATAGAAGTCTTACAGTGGAGTGTTTATGGTGTTAATTGCTAGGGTGGGTGCTATTTTGTGTAGACAAAAGGTATTTTGTGTAGACACAGCTGTCAAATGTGTGCAAAGAAGTCCTTACTGTTTTATATCAAACTCTGAATGAATGTTTTGTTGTTGATTGTTTTCCGTAATCACTTTGCCATCTTTCTTGTTTTTTCAAATTGAATGAACTGAAGATTTGTAACGCTGGGCTAAAGTATCACGCATCTCCATGCCAGTCATGTCATATTTAGCTACCGCTAATAATTGTATGCTCTTGTGTTTAATTGTGCAAAATATGACGTGTTTGTTTCTGTGCTTCGAAATAATGACTTTTAGTGGGCTAACGGTGTGTGTGTGTGTGTGTGTGTGTGTGTGTGTGTGTCCAGATGGAACCAGCTGGACCTGTCTATTGTAGCGTTGTCTATCATAGGCATCACCCTGGAGGAACTGAAGATGAGCGCAGCTCTGCCCATCAACCCCACCATCATCAGGATCATGAGGGTGCTCAGGATAGCACGGGGTACACACACACACACACACACACACAGACACGCTCTCACTGTCTCTCTCACTCACACACTCACTCACTCACTCACTCTCTCACACACAGCACAACCCTGGCTGGTGCATTGCGATTGATTCTATCCATTCCATAACAGTTCTTTCTTCTATGAATAACCGGGAAAATAGCGGCTGAACTGTGTGTTGTGTTTTCAGTGCTGAAGCTTCTGAAGATGGCCACGGGGATGAGAGCTCTGCTGGATACTGTGATGCAGGCGCTGCCTCAGGTCAGGGGGGAATCCATTCCAAAACTAGTGATTTCATCTGTAAAAAAAAGATGTATAGACAAATCTTTTTTATAGGGAATTAACAAGGTCTAAAACACATGCATAAAGTGAAGTGATTTGTGCAGTGCAGTCCAGCATGTGTCCACCAGCTCCTCCAGGTTCAAGTGATGATAGACTCATGGTTCCAAGCGGTCCGGTGGTTTAGTTTAAGACACAACGCTGTGCGCTGTATAGTTGTGCCATATGGAGCTGAGCTACGCATTCCTGGTTGTTGGAAGTGGTTGTGTCCAAATGACCAGATGATTTTATATAAAAACTTATATCTAAAACTACTGGCACACTATCCATGTGGTTAACTGTTATAAAAAGTTAATGGAAAATGCAAATGAATGCAAATGAACAAATTGTAGGCATCTATAAACAGGAGTTTATATATTTATATATATATATATATATATATATATATATATATATATAGTGTAAGACACAGTCTGTAAGATTACAGATTGTGAGTACTGTTGCACATTAAGGGGTTCTGATGCCGTGGTTCTAATGCCGTGGTTCTGATGCCGTGGTTCTGATGCCTTGGTTCTAATGCCGTGGTTCTGTGCAGGTGGGGAACCTGGGCCTGCTGTTCATGCTGCTGTTCTTCATCTACGCCGCCCTGGGAGTGGAGCTCTTCGGCAAACTGGGTCAGTCACGTTGTTGGGCGAACGCCACAAACACACACACACACACACGCACACACACACACACACACACACACACGCACGCACGCACGCACGCACGCACGCACGCACGCACGCACGCACACACGCGCGCACACGCACAGAACACAAGCACAGATGGGAAACAATTGGGCCGGTTCAGGCGCAAACAGTGAGAATGGTGGGTTAGCAACACAGTCACGACTCTGGCAAATGTCTTCACTCTGAGCACTGTCTGCAGAAACCTCTCCTGTCCTCTCTCTCGTCCTCTCTCCTGTCCTCTCTCTCGTCCTCTCTCCTGTCCTCTCTCTCGTCCTCTCTCCCCCCCACACCCCTTCAATCAGTGCTCTATTTGTAAGAGGGTGGTCTGGGGGAGAGGGAGGAGGGGGGGTTCTATTCCTCAGGATTGCTGTCATTTACATACTGCTTTCTCAAATGGCCATCTCTACGCTGCTCATTTCTCTCTCCTCTCTCTCTCTGTCTGTCTGTCTATGTCTCTGTCAGCCTCTCTCTCTCTCTCTCTCTCTCTCTCTCTCTCTCTCTCTCTCTCTCTCTCTCTCTCTCTCTCTCTCTCTCTCTCTCTCTCTCTCTCTCTCTCTCTCTCTCTCTCTCTCTCATGAACCCCGAGAGAGAGAGAGAGAGAGAGGCTGACGGAGACGGAGACAGAGATGGGAAGTGAGAGACTAGTGGGAGGAGAATTAACACAAAACTAACACATTTCATCATGTCTCTGCGGAAACATAATGAAATTAAATAGGATTGAATTAAAGTTGAGGCCAGGGGGGAAAATAAGGGGCTCGGGGATGTGTGTGTGTGTGTGGGGGGGGGGGGGGGGGTCGACGCAGGAGGGGTGGGAGGGGGGGATGGTGGGTGAAGAGGTCCCGCTGTTATGACCCATTGGAGTGGAGAGGATCCGTTCCTCTCTTGGCCGGGCTCCTGCACAATAACACCCAGGGAACAGATACTTCATCAGCTGCTGCTGCCCCTCCCTACCCCCACCCCCCCCCCCCCCCCCTGACACAACACCTGACCCTTATAGAATACAACTGGTGTAGCGTGGATGATTTATGGAGTCCACACACACACACAGACAATGCACAAGTGTGCATGACCTTTTTAAACCCATGGCCTGGTCCTTTACACTCTAATGGCCCAATAGATTATTCCTCTTTCAATACAATTTGTGTTCCCGTTCGCTTGCTGGTCCATTGGCCAGGTCATACAACAACATCAATATTTGAGATGTGTTAGCAAACATATTTGTTATAATATGATATATAATATTTCCAAAACAATCATTGCATATGGTTGGATGAAATGTGGTGTACACTTTGCGTGCGGTTCATTATGTCGATGTTAAATGTGGGCCATGTCAATTGTCCAGTGGTCGCCAACCGTTGGTGCAGATAAGGGAGGAGACTGAGTTGAATGGTAACTCTAGCGTGTCATTTCCCATAGAGCCGGTTAACAACCAGAACAGCCACCCTAACCGTGTCGCTTTGCCAGTAATTCATTAGACAAGAGTAAGCTGTCAAAGTCCTCCTGAAGCGCGTGAAGCAGAACAACAGGGAGAGACACTTTGGGGACCAGTCGTGTTCGACTTAATCCTCTGCCGCCTGACTCCCAGAGTTCACCCATGCTGGGCGGTGAGAGCTCCATCCTCACAGGATCAAAGCACATGTCATATCTTGCCCACTGCTGAGAAGGTCCATACGTGAGTGAGAAGATAATGGCCAGCATCCTAACAAATCTTAAAGGTTTGTTTCAGTCTGATTAATGGATTAAACATCAATATGGATATTTTTAACCCTTGCAAAAGACCCTATGGTGGACCCTGGAGGAAACAAACGGATCAATTAAAACGACATAAACTGGCTTCTGTTGTAGCGCTGGAAGCGCCCGAAGGGAGAAAGGGGTCCAGGTGGGCCGGCCACCATCACCATATTTAGAAAATGTTGATTGAAATGGCCAAACATCCTCTGATTTGCATAAAGGTTGATGCGCTCACTTGAGGTGTTTTTTTTTTTGTTTTTTTATCGAGTTAATTTGCAAAAGCGGAGATTGGAACAACTTTGCCGAATCAATTCTGACGTAGAGAACTTTGAACTCACGTGACTTACGTTGTCGGCTTCTACTCAAGTGTTCCTATGACCCCAAAACATGGCTAGCAACAACGGGTGCTTGTGGACCGATGAGGAGATCAAATTATCACATGCGGCCTCTCCCAAATGCATGGCGTGTGTCGTCGTCTCGTTCTGCTGCTGCACACGCTGCCATTTGAATGACTGCATTTCTTTCCCTTCGTCTACGGACAGAATTAAACATGGCCAATGCCAGCTGAAATGTAAGAATGATCATAACTTGTCCGATTGACAATAACTCCTGCAGAAGACCTCTCTCCATTTTTGCACTCAAGGTCGTTATCAATTTTGTCTGACGTGGTTTGGTTTACCTCAAGATTGTCACTGCCCTTATTTATACAGTCTGTGTCACCACCCAATATCCGTCATCGCCAACTAGTTGATGGAAACACAACTAATTTGCATTTATTTATTTTTGTTTTGTGTGAACTTCCAAAAGTTTGCTTAAAATGAGCTTTGACTGTTGGATGGAAACCAGGCTATTGAGTGCAACGTTAAATTGTCTGAGGCTGCTCCCGGACCGGTCTCACAAACCATTGATGCCTTTTGGTGGACTGTGACTTCTCAGCGATGACGGTGGAGTCTTCTATAGTTTCCCATCGCTGTGGTTCAGGATGAAATGGATATTTCTCTGGCGTTGCTCAACGGGGGTTTCTAAATTACGAGCTCTCTCTTGTTTCACTCACGGAAACACTTCAAAATACGACCTCTCCTGGAAAACAATAGCCAGTGTTGAGACTAGCCTGCAGGGTATTGGGGGGGGAGGGGGGTGTGGGGGCTCAGATTGGTGGGCTAATGCGTTCCATACCCAGTGTGATGTGTATGGCAGGTTCTTCAGTCTCTCCGGTCTCCGGGTTCTGCTCACTGCGTCAGCAGCAGCAGCAGCAGCAGCATAGAGAATTGTTCCCCTGAAGTGGAGCCATGGATGGAGCAAGCATCGTCATAGCGACAGGCTTGATGAGGGATTTGGATTAGAGTACAACTGTCTCGTCTGGAACCGGGTGGAAAGAGAGGGAGACCTCTTCCGGGCACACAACCGCTTACAGAGTGTCCTCTAAACACGCGTGTGTGTGTGTGTGTGTGTGTGTGTGTGTGTGTGTGTGTGTGTTTCAGAGTGTAATGACGATAATCCGTGCGAGGGGCTGAGTCGACATGCCACGTTTCAGAACTTTGGGATGGCCTTCCTCACGTTGTTCAGAGTGTCTACTGGGGACAACTGGAATGGAATCATGAAGGTGAGTGACACACACACACACGCACGCACGCACGCACGCATACACGCATACACGTACACGGCCGCCTACTTAAACATGCAACGATGCAACGATGCAACTCAAAAGAAGGCACATGGATAAAAACATCCCAAGATAAAATCCCCCAAAAGTTCCAAAAGAGACAGTCACCTCGTAGCTGTGGTGGTCAGTTCTCAAACCGAAAGTGCCAACAAGTACCACATTCAAATGGCTTCCGCTTCACCCACAGAGGGCATTTGGAGTCCACATTTAGGGTTAGGGTTAGGGTTAGGGTTGGGGTTGGGGTTTTAATACTGTGTAAGTCGAGTGCATTAAAGTCCAGACAGAGCAAAGCACTCAGTAAATCAATGTAAAGCAGGAGGCTGTATTTCTTCACTCGCTTCGCATATGACTCAAGTCGATTTTCTAAAATGTTTTTTTTCCATCTGTCCCCACACGATAGAGTGCTTTCCGATGTTTTTTAAAACGTTGTGCATTCAAATCGAGACGTCACCCACTCCATCAATTAATAACAATAAATAGTTTCAAAAGGTTGTTTTTGTCTTCATTCAATCAGTTTATTCACTGTGGATTCCTTGGTCCTCCTCCCTCCTGCTCTTCCTTTCTCCTGCTCCTCATCCTTCCTCCTGCTCCTCCTCCTGCTCCACCCTCCTGCTTCCCCTCTTCCTTCTCCTCCTCCTCCTCCTCCCTCCTGCTCCTCATCTTTCATCCCTCCTCCTCCTCCCTCCTCCTTCTCCTCCTCCTGCTCCTCCCTCCTCCTTCTCCTCCTCCTGCTCCTCATCTTTCCTCCCTCCTCCTCCTCCCTCCTCCTTCTCCTCCTCCTGCTCCTCCCTCCTGCTTCCCCTCTTCCTTCTCCTCCTCCTCCTCCTCCCTCCTGCTCCTCATCTTTCCTCCCTCCTCCTCCTCCCTCCTCCTTCTCCTCCTCCTGCTCCTCCCTCCTGCTCCTCTTTCTCCCTCCTGCTCCTCCCTCCTGCTTCTCCTCTTCCTGCTCCTCCCTCCTTCACCTCCACCTGCTCCTCCCTCCTCCTCCTCCTCCTCCTCCTCCTGCTCCTCCTCCCTCCGGCCCATCCTCCCTCCTCCTCCTGCTCCTCCTCCCTCCTGCTCCTCCATCCTGCTCCTCCCTCCTGCTCCTCCTCCTCCTCTGCCCAGGACACGCTGCGGGAGTGCCGACCCGAGGACCGCCAATGTCTCACCTACCTGCCGCTGATCTCTCCACTGTACTTTGTCACCTTTGTGCTGATGGCCCAGTTCGTGCTGGTCAACGTGGTGGTGGCCGTGCTGATGAAGCACCTGGAGGAGAGCAACAAGGTACACACCACCGCACACCCCTAACCACACACACGCACACACACACACACACACACACACACACACACACACACACACACACACACACACACACACACACACGCACACACACACACACACACACACACACACGCACACACACACACACACACACACACACACAGACACACACACAGACACACACACACACACACACACACGCACAAACACACGCCCACAAACACACACACATGAAGCATCTAGAGGAGAGCAACAAGGTACACACCACCGCACACCCCTAACCACACACACGCACACAAACACAGACACACACACACACACAGAAACACAGGCACCCGCACCCACACACATACACATGTACCCACACCCACACACATACACAAACGCACACGCACACATTGCATTCTCTTCATCTGACGGTGGGCTGTATGACAGCGAGACTAAACACACCAGGTCATTCTTAACGCATGGATTCAGAGGCATTTTGAACATTTGGATTTCGACATTTTTGGCAGCAATTGTGCCCACATCACAGAACTCATCAGTCACTAAGGGGACTAGATAGCACGCACGGTGGCTAGGGTGTGTGCCACCCAGCCAAAGGGTTCTGTGTTTGATGCCCACTGTCGGCACTGCAGCCCACCTGTAGGTGGGCTTCAAGGTATAAACGCCTTTGATAAATGATGAAGAAGAAGAAGAAGAAGAAAATTTGAATTGAGAAGAAAAAAAGGTAGATGCTGAAAACACAATCCGGAATGGAAACGCAGTCACACCGAATCCCGGTTGTATGACTGCGTGACTTCACTGTGTGAAGTGAGAACAACGTACCCGTCCCCCCGCCGCATAACGGGATGTAGTTGTCATTCACAGGATCACTCGCACACCACCGTTGTCATGGAAACTCACCACTCAGCTCAACTGTAGCAAAGCATCCAGCCGTCCGTGTGCATGGCATGACAAGCCATGTCTCGTGGTCACAATCACACACAGAACACCCTGGCTTCATGGTTTTGTTATTTATCTTATCAGGAGGCCAAAGAGGATGCAGAGATGGACGCAGAGATCGCCTTGGAGATGGAGATGGAGAGGCAGCGCAGGCTCAGCACGGGCTCCAACCATAGCTCAGTGGGGGGGACTTATGTCGGGCCACGCCCCAATTCACCTGGACAGGTGAGTGGAGTTTCCCTCTGTAACAAGAAGCTAGCATTGCTTTACATTGTTAACATCCAGCAAGTATCCAACATCTGGCCACTGAGCACCATTGATATCAGGATATATATATAAATATATATATATATATATATAAACATACATAAACAATGTAGATATAATGGTGCATCCCTTAAGTATTCTAAGACTCTAGACTAAGATGGCTGACCACGAAACATGGTGCCGACAACAACAAGCAGACACTGCATGTTGTTCACCACCAGAGACACAGCTCTCTCTCTCTCTCTCTCTCTCTCTCTCTCTCTCCCTCTCTCTCTCTCTCTCTCTCTCTCTCTCCCTCTCTCTCTCTCTCTCTCCCTCTCTCTCTCTCTCTCTCTCTCTCTCTCTCTCTCTCTCTCTCTCTGTCCCCGTGACATTGTGAGGTCTCTGTCCCCCTCTGCAGGAGGAAGAGGTGCAGTGCACCAACCAGAGCCTGCTGTCTCCCAGGAAGATGTCCGTATCCAGGATGCACTCTCTGCCCAACGACAGCTACATGTTCCAGCCGGTGAGGCCCGCTAGCGCCCCCTACCGGGTCGAGGAGCGGGATGTCAGCCCACAGCACTATAACTCAGGTGGGTTTGAAACCACAACCATCACCTAGACTAGACTACGTGATGTGAGGGGGTCCCACGCAAACGGCTTTGTTTCCACTGATGGAGGCGTGTCACTCACACATGGATTTGACTAACGTGATATCGCATCAATTCACTCCGCTGCCCTTTCTACTGCTTGCTTTTTTTGCAGCATTAACATAACACAACATAACTCACCAACACATGGTCAATCAAATGAGACCAAGTGTGTATTTAAGATGAAGTTTGGTAAAAACATTATATTATTATATATATTTTTTATTTTTCTATGTAGTTAGTTGTTATGATTGTTTGTACAATGAATTGATCTGATTCAGACATGAATGTGTTATTTGTGTTTCTTGGAGTATGTTCATATTACGTATATGGATAATATGAAATATGGAATCCTTGGTCAATGCAACTGACTAAAGTGGAGTGCTTACTTCTGTGTGCATTCGACCGCTGTGAATAAGATGCAAATCTGAGAGAAGCAGTGGAAGTTAAAGAAGATTTCGGAAACAGAATAAATGAAACATGGGACATTGTAACAGGTCCTCCATTTGACAGATGAAGGGGGTTGAACCTCTATACTGTATATATATATCCTATAAAGCACACAGTAACTCTGGCTTACTTACTTAATTGCGCGTTTGCATGGGAATTGTAGTTTTAACAGACAGGTAGTATCACCGGCGTGCCCGCCGTGATCGGTGACCTTGAAGTGAGTATAACCACCAACCGTGTCCTGACGTGTGGTTCCATCTGCAGTCACACTCTAAAGGGCATGTTGAGGCCAGGCCGTGGACAGGCCCAGCACTGTCCCAAGGTACGGCGGGCGTTACTCTAGAAGCCACGTAGGGGGCTGTTGTGGATGAGATGAGACAAGCTCGGCTGCAACAGCTCCGGACTGACCCACTAATCCTACAGATCTGCAAGGAGGGCTCGACGCTTCACGGCCAAGCTGAAAATTCCTAAAGTCAAAACACATTACAGAACTTTTTCGAACTAATGCCAATTGCCAAAAGTCCAATTATACCCATGATTTTAATCAATGATTTTCCATCTTGGCCATGATGTGAGAACAGTAGAACCTCATCATAGGCTGCTGGGTGGACCTTGCTGCAACCTTGACCTTGAGTGGATGAGAATGACTTCGGCGACCCTTGACTTGTTTTGGTTGTACTAATTAGCCTGCGTGGACCTCTAACCTCTGCTTGTACATGCTGATGGAGACCTCGTCTCCGGTTGCCACGATGATGATGATGATCCATAATTAATTATTATTATTATTATCTATTAATCCCGTCTGACAAAAAACAAGCAACCTTTAATCTGAACCCCTCTCTACAAGCCCTGGTGCTCACTGAGCATGCTGGTTTTAACCCATATCTGTGGAACTGTGCCTGTGTCTTCTTACTCCTGCTCGCCCAAACCTCTCCCTCTCTGCCGCTGTGCACTGTCAATAATATTTGTCTAGTACGGTGTTCCACGGGAAACACTGATCGGCTGATGCCACAGACTCAAATCTGGTTCCTTTCTGCATGCATGCAGGAGTGTGTGAGTGTGTGTGTGTCTTTGCATGTGTTTGTTAACGTTCCTTGGCATGAATGATGCTCGCACAACTTAATTTGTAGGTATGATGCTCCGATTAACTTCTGCTTGTAGTAGACATTGTATTTTGATGGCACATTTTGTCTGATTTGAAAGATCAAACACATATAAGAGGAATTCTTGTCAAATATATCAACAATCTTGAAATGTCCTGTCAAAATAAAGTGTCCAAATAGTTAGTAGTCAAGTTAGTTGTTTGTACAAATATATGGATGGTTAAATATTTTCACTTTTAATACGTCACTGCTTACTACTTTATGCACTAAAATGTGTGTGTGTTTGTGTGCTTGTCTGTGTGTGCGGTGTGTGTATTTGTGTATCTGCGTGTGTGTTTCTGTGTGTGTGTGTGTGTGCGTGCGTGTGTGCGCACATGCGTGCACTGTGTGTGTGTTTGTGTGTGCTTGTGTGTGTGTGTGCATGTGTATCTGTGTGTATATATGTGTGTGCTTGTGTGTGTGTGCTTGTGCGTGCGTGCGCGTGTGTGCGTGTGTGCGTGTGTGTGTGTGTGTGCAGGCTCTGTGACGTCGGTCCACTCCCAGCCGTGTGAGAGCCGCTCCCTGCTGCAGGTGCCAGGTGTCTCCCCCCTGCATCACCCACGGGTTCTCCCCCCCCTCCTCCTCCCCCGCATCCCCCCGCCTACACCCAGCCCGTCCCCCAGGTCCCTGCTCAAACAGGTCCGTTCACATCCCAACACACACACATAAACATACACACACAGACACACACACACACTTACAATTGATATGAAACAACTTTCAGGAAAGCAAGTAAAATAAATCTAATTGATCTGTAAACATAAGACATAGCATTGAGAAAGAAACCAACTGATTGTGTGTGTGTGTGTGTGTGTATGTGTGTGTGTGTGTGTGTGTGTGTGTGTGTGTGTGTGTGTGTGTGTGCGTCTGTGTGTGTGTGTGTGTGTCTGTGTCAACAGGCAGCAGTCAAGCTGGACTCTGTGGAGTCCCAGGGCTGTGAGCAGCTGTTGCAGGACAGATCAGACCTCCCGCACTACCTGCCTCCCCCCTCCCCCATCTCCCCTCCCCCCCTCTCTTCCCCGCTGGCTCTCCTCCTCCTCCTGCCCCCTCCTCTTCCTCCTCCCACGCCTCTGGCTCTCCCTCCGCCTCTGGCTCTCCCTCCGCCTCCGGCCTCCCCCCGCTCCCTCCCCCGCCCTGACAGCCTGGGGCGGCCGCGGCCCCGCCCCCTATCGGTGGCGGCGGTGGCCCGGGACCCGGTGGACGAGGAGGTGAGCCACATCACCGGCTCCGCCCTCGACCTCCGCTGGAGGGGCGGCGGCGCGGCCGAGGAGCGTGGGCCGGGGGCGGGCGGGGCCAAAGTCTGCCGCAGCCACTCCCTGTCCCCCTACGCCTCCCCCTTCTCCTTCGACTCCCTCCCTCCTCCTCCTCCTCCCACTCCTGCCGCGGGAGGCACACTGGGCCTGCCTAAGGAGCGCGGCGCCTTCCGGAAGGACCCGCCTCTGCCGACGGAGGCGGGCGGTCACCAGGATGACCAGCGGCGGCACTCCATCGAGATCTGCTCGCCTCCCCCCCCGGAGAACCGCGTCCTCCAGGGGCCCGAGGAGGCGCCGGCGGGGGAGAGAGGCGGCCGCGGGTTGCCCATCAGGGTGCGGTCCGTGGGGGGCTGCCACCACAAGAAGAGACTCAGCCCCCCCTGCATCTCCATCCACCCGCCTGCCGAGCAGCCCCGCCCCCCTGGGCCCGTGGCCCCCCCTTCTCCGTCGCAGCAGCTGTCCCCTGACCGCAGCACGACACTGAGGAGGCGGGCGCTGTCCTCCGACCTGATGGCCTCCATCACGCGCTCCGTCGACTCGGCGGCGGCGGCGCGGCCCCTCACGCCCGACCACGCCCCTCTTCGCCCTCACCCGCCGCTGACCCGCACCCTCACCCCCGAGCCCTACCTGCGGCCGTGCGCCCGGGTGCACGTCGCCGCCCGCCCGCTTCTCTCGCTGACGGGTCCCGGCGCCCTCGCCCGGTCCCACGCGCCCGCTCTCCCCTCCCCCTCCCATTTCCCTACCCCGACACACGCCCGTTCGCCAGTGGGAGGAGACTACGCGCCCCTCCCCCAGTTCACGTTGGACCAATCGGAAGGCGCGTACATGAGCGGCCTCTCTGCGGGGAGACCGGACGCCGAGACCGCCCACTGCCCGTCGTCTCCCTTCGACAACAGACCGGACCAGAGGGCGGGCTTCAGCGGCAAGAACAGACGGACGGCCCAGTGAGAGCCGCGCGTGGTCTCCGGGATTAGGTCCATTCGATTGGTCAGAGAAAACCCTGAACAGGGTGTGAGACTTATTGGAGGCATGGGCCGGGATCACATTTTGGAAAACGGGGCCGACCACAACAACAGAGAAATGAGGCTGTTCCTTCGAGCGAAGAGACTGTCCGTGCTCGGTGGAGGGAGCTGATGGTAGTTTGATTGCGGGTGTGCCTGTGAAGCGGCTTCCAGGCACGCTGTAACCCACTGTTCACGGTGTGTCCAGGACTGAGCTGGTGCACCACACCGGGACCTGAGACACCAAACTCCGTAGCCAAAGTTTTACGTTTTTTTCCGTTTTTGTTTTAATTTTCTTTTCATTCGTTTTTTGGTTCCTCCAACAACCGCCACCTGCCCCACCCCACCAAACCACGTGAGCCAATCAGGAAGCAGCGTCTGGCTGACAACCACTTAACCTTTTAGCAGGAAGTGGTTCTGTGAAATGCGAGCGTGTGTGGGGGAGAAGGGAGGGAGAGACGGCGGGGAGGCGGTTTGTGGGATATGCAACTTCAGGTTTTCTGGCAAAGGAGGGATCTCTAATTTTTTGCCACTCCTCTGCTCCCTGGATCATATTGATCAGAGTAGACGTTTGTGTGTGTGTGTGTGGTGTGTGTGTGTGTGTGTGTGTGTGTGTGTTTTCTCCTTTTTGTGAGTGTCCCCCCACATTGGACCCCCCACCACCACCCGTCCCATTGTGACCCGTGTGACCCGTGTGAGCCGTGTGAACCTTGCCTCTGCACAGAGCAGGCGGGGCGTCGTAGTGTGTGTTGTGATGTCGGCGTCTTGTCATGCAGTGTGAATAAAGGACACCTCGTGTTTGTCGAGATTTAAAAAAGAAAAAAAAATAAGAAAAGAAAAGAAACAACGGCTCTGTCCATATGCACATATTTTTCTAGAGATCTATAATGTTTTTTTGCACACGGTGACTTTTGAAGTTTCAAAAGCTGCTTGTTTCTTCTTTCTCTCTCCGTTGTCCTCCTGTGATCGTGGGTTTGGATCGTGGGTTTGGATCTTTTTTTGTTTGCAAAAGGAGAGCAGAGGAGAGGGAACGCAAGACGGGAAAAGGCTAACCGCTCACTCCTCTTCCCAGACTTTAGGTGAAGGAGGGGCGGCATTTATATTTTTTTAAGATGATGATGATGATGATGATGATGATGATGATGACGAGAATGATGACCATGACCATGATGACGACTGAAGAAGAAGAAGAAGAAGAAGAAGAAGAAGGAGTGTGATGTGTTTCCGTAGCTGTGTCCCAGACCTGCTCATCCATGCTCTGGTGTGTCAGCCTTAAGGAGCGGGGTTCTTTAGTGATGATGACCAGCGGGGAGGTTAATAGTCGTGTTCTTTGTGGAGATGTTTGTCTGCTGTTTAGTGTGCCGTCCTCTGGGTCCTCTGGACGAACAGGGACACACGTAGGGGGGGGGGTCCTGGTCCTGTGTGTCCTGTTTATGTGACATCTGCTTGGATTGTCTCGGGAAGCTCGGGGAACGTCTTGGGAGTTTACTTTTTTGGAGACGGGGTGTTGTTTGTTTGAATTGGCAAGAGAAAATAAATAGTATTAGTCCATCAATTGAGATCAAATGGATTAATACAAAGTGATTCAAAGTTGAGTTTTGGTTGAAGGTCTCTCTCCGAGGTTCGGCGTCGCTGGCAGTGACACACATCTCATCAGGGGGCAGGATGTGAGTTTTCAGCGCTGGATCAGCTCTGGGACCAGATAGTGTTTATGTACATTTAAAGACAAACCAAACTAACTAACCTAATAAATACTGTATATGTAGCCAGAGTGCAATAATAATAATAATAATAATTATAATAATTATAATAATAACAACCAATACATGCTTTGTTGAGATATATGGACATCCACACTAGATAAGACAGCACCACTCCTTGTTGTTCCTACTGTAGAGTTCCCATATGTCAAATGTGTTACAAGGCCATTTCAATATAATGATAGTGAGTAGTTCTATCTGCAGTGTTGATGCTATTCTAATCCCCTCCCCCCCCCACACACACACACAGACACACTTTGGATGTGGTAGCAAAGCATACACCATAGGTACAGTTTGTAGGTACCACTCTCTAACCCATGAAATAAACAATGTAATCCATGGTATAGTGAACCCCTCCAGGGCTAATCAAGACCCTTTGATTTGAAACAGGCGTCATTCATTCATTAGGGTTCCCAAGCTTGCAAACCAAACATTTCACACACCAGCCACTGAACTGTTGGCAACTTAAAGTGGTCATCTGTCCCCCTGTTGGATAAATGCATCTAGTAATAGCTTTGGAGTTGTAGCGGAGGGCAAAAAAACAATATGACATTGATCCTCCTGATCCAATTGGATGCGTGTGATTCAGTGTGCCATGTGTGGCCCAATAGATCACAACTAGACTTGAGCCAGTAAAAAGGCCCTGTTTTAAACACCTGTTTCAAAGGCAGCCACGGGACAGGCCTATCAGACTACATCCCGTTTGGCTTTGGCTCTGTCCTCTCAGCTTAGCCGTGTAGTGAATCAGAATAGTACTGAATGGCTGTGTTGTTGCCTCCAACTCCCTACCTGTACCTGCATGCTAGAAAGGGGACACACACACACATACACGCAAACAATATGGGCTGACATTGTCAAGGGAACATTGTGCAAAGCAAACCAGAAGCATCTGCTGAAGGGCCCAGGTTGGTTTTGTTTCAATGCAGTGGTTCCCTGCAGCGGTCCAGCCTTTCCATCCCTTTCACCCTGCATCCCATCTCCCCCTCTCTCCCGAGCAGTATGCATGTACAGCAGAGGACAGCAACATTACGGGGAATAGCAATGTGCTTCATGTTAATGTGATTTATCGCTGGGGGAAACACATCCCGTTTCTCCTGTTATGTACCCTCTTTCCAGGATAAGGAACTTTTAGCATTGCTACTTTAAATAGATTAGAATATAACGCCAGCTGTTGGGCTACTGGTCTGTGCTCTTTGACCTTTGACCTTAACCTGGCAGAGGTGTGCCCTAATGGGTGGACTTATTTAAAACCATATTCAGGGGTTGTTTAGCAAAGTTCAGACGGACGTACGATGAAGGGTTGATTTCTAATTTGCAAAAAGGCAGAAGTCAAAGGAATTATTTTTTTAAAAGGACTAATAACTTAAAGAGACAGAGGTAGGAATGGAAAAGAACGGCTGACTGCCTCAGCATGAAGACATGGAATGAGAAGCAGTATGGTCACAGTCCTCAGCCAACATGCATTGTTCCTAATGAATACAAGCACAGCTTGGTCATCTACGATGAGCTCTTCTTCCACTTGTCTCTTTCCAAGCGTGTCGCCCCCTGTTGGCCACGTGTGTTATTATCAGTTTTGTCCCTGCCTGTTTCTTTGTTTTCTCCTGACATGCTGTAGCCACTTACAGGCGTCGGGGAGAACGTTGTGTGAAACGATGGGGGAGAGCGGTTTATGTGAGGTAGACGAGGAATACGTCCTCTATCTCATTCATGTGGGATCATTCTGACCACAAACTAGAGTATTCATGTTAAACAATATGGTATCGAATAGGGATATAGTTATCAAACGTTTGCAGATCTTTTGATCGTATACTATTTAAATCCTCTTGTTTTATCGAGGAAAGCATTTTATTGACTGCATGTAACACCGTTTTTGAAGCAATGGGAGGGAGGGGATATTTTTTTTAATATATATATATAAAAATATATATATATGGATTTTTAGGCAATTCAATTTGTAGATGAACTACCTGGTTGCACTGGGCTCAGATGGATTAGAATACAGTACAATATTGATCACGTGAACCGGTTCTATACCGTCCGACACTGACAGGTCACTGACGCTGACAGGTCGCAGTGGGACCAAGACAACTTCCCTTCTCCTGTGATTTTCTAGAAAATCTAGAAAACTTTTGAGAAAATTGAAACACAGTGTTGTTTATCACTGCAGACCGCCTCCCCATCTGATTGTGCTGACTGCTCCTCCTCGTCCCCCCCGCCCCCCTCCTACTATGGAGCCGATCTCCTGTTTGATCTTACTGTATATTTTGCTAAAGCCTCCTCAACTCACTTCTTATTAGTAAATGGATAGATTTGGATCAAACCTTTTTTTCAGGGGGTGGACATGAGGTCGGCCGTACGTCGTAAAGATAAGAAGAGCGTTGGTCGTGGAGGAAGTGTTCTTCGAGGATGTTGTTGCCATGACGACCACAAACGCCAGTGGAAACTTTGAACGTTGAAGGGGTCAGACAGTTTATCATTAGTTTTTTGTTAGGGTATAAAGGTATACCCCCCCCCCCCCCCCCCCCCCCCACCCCCCTCTTCCAAACCCCACCGCCAGCCTCTTCTCCCGCCGAGCCTTACAAGGGAGGGAGGGAGGTGTGCGTCTGCCTGTCAGAGGCGGGCTATTTTTCTGCAATAACCCCCAATCTCCCCCCCCCCCCCCCCCCTGTTCTCCTCCCAAAAAAAAAACAAAGGACCAGAGATGGGGAGGTGTTTCATTGGGACGTGGTTCCACGTTGTATTGTGGCTGATACTTGTGTAATGATCAACCATTGTCCTGGATGATTCTCTTCGTCTATTAAAAACATACTTTTTTTTATTCCTGACAAAAAGTGTGGGTTTTTTTTGTTGTTATTTCATTTGTTACATCTCTTTTTATATCTGTTTTGTTTTACTTATGGTTCTTATTCAATATATCTACTTTTTTTTTTATTATATGAATGCATACATCTCAGAAATACAGATGTATACATCTCAGCCCAGGCTATATTCATAGATTAATCAAGTGTACAGCCATACTATAATGTATACATAGAGTAGAAGTTGTACAACATTTAAATGAAAATCACCTCCAATCGGGAGGATGTGAACACAAGACAAGGAGCAGGTGGTCAGGGCAGTAGCAGCTCCAATGGTGGCTTTAAACATGGTTTAAACATTACTTATATTATTTACATTTATGGTTCAGTCCATCCAATAAACACACCTAAAACCTGAGGTGTTAAATACAATTAATAACACACACACACACACACACACACACACACACACACACACACACACACACATATGTATGTATATATATATAAATAACTTAAACAAAGTATTTGCAGTACTACAACGCTCAGGAAACCTCCTTACCTTAGAAACCAAAAAATAGAACATAACCGACGGTGGCCAAAAAGTCTCGTAATGCAGCAAATCACAAGCAACAAAATAGCTCAGGATCGCCCTCTACTGGCAATACAACTCACTCCCTTATATATATATATATATAAATATATAAATATATATATATATATATATATAAATATATCTCACTTTATTATGATGTTAAATATAATTATTTGCACATTCTTGGAGCGGCATGGGCCTTGGCTGAACCAGGACATAGGGTCTCACGGTGCGAGTATGATTGGACTTGAAAATAATTGTTTTGAATTAAAGCCATGATACATTAATGTGTAACATTAAATATAATGTAAAATACACCTCATAATAAAACGGTTTAAGCTACAGAGAGTATCATCAAGTAGTGTTCTTGTAAAAACATGTACAGTAAAATATAACCTAAAATATAACTTACCGGTATATATATATATTTATATATTTTCCTCGGCTGGAGGAGAGTTGTTTTCTTCCCTTACTATAGCAGGCTATGGTGGAGGAGGGCAGCAACGTAATGGACACTATATATGTATGTAAGGATTGTCGCGATCGTGAAGTCCGATGGTAGGGTGGTGGTCCGGGCCGGCAGGTATGCCAGATGGCCAGTCAAACCGTGGTGCCTAGCAACTTAACAGAGTGGGGGGGGGGGCCTGGGGGTGGGGGCCTCCTAAACTCCGGGGCTCCCCCGCACCGCGGGGTCTGCGGGGGCCTCCGCTACGCCACTGATGAGACACTCGAAGAGACACACAAACAATCACACTTTCGCCCTACAGCGGAGCTGAACGTTGAAGAAAGTGTAATGTTTCCATCTATGCCAGCAGAGGGCGCTATAGACAAGAACCTTAAGCACCGCGCACCGACCTCTGTTAGATAAGTACTCCCTCCCCCCCCCCCCCATTTCCCCCCTCGAACCCTGCTTAAGAAAATAAACAATTAAATTCAGGACTCCAGACAGCGACCATTATTTTAGAGGCAGCATTGGTGCCTGTAGATTAAACCACGTTAAATATAGCCTAAGGAGGGTTCAAATGAGCCTCCCCTCCCCTCACTATTGTCTAATGATTTTCTATTATGGGACATTAGCAGATTAGCTCCAGATTGCCGTTTTGTGAGCGCTTGTCACCTCTCAAACAGGTACCAGCCCCCGGGCTGATGGATTAAAAGGCGATAGTATCGACATGCTTCAACGTTATTGGCCCTGCTGTCGATGTCAGTACTGGAGAAATTAAGGAATGTATTGCTACATAAACATTATCTTGCACATTTTATATCACCAAATCGGTTCTAATATGCAATAAGATTAAGACATATGATGCCTTTTCAAAATTTCTAACCCAGGAGAGCGAGAGATTTCACACACACACACACACACACACACACACACACACACACACACACACACACACACACACACACACACACACACACACACACACACACACACACACACACACACACACACACACACACACACACACACATAAGAGGAGTATGGAGTGGGCACAGGACTGAAAATAATCAATGTCCACAGCCAAAATGAACACCAAACTTTTATGTTTTTAGGGAAGGGAAGGTGTAGGTGTAATATCCAAACATCTGTGAGTTTTTGAACATCCTTGAAGCCAGAGTAGGTGAATAACGGGAGTCTTGAACTCGAACGACAGGACCACGTGTATAGTTTACCATTTAATTAAAAAAAGAAAAACATAACATGTCAAATCGCTCGTCGCACGGTCAAAAACTATGACGCTACTATCTACGCTGGTTCCATTCAAAAAGCTCCCGCTGCCTTCTACCCAGCTGATATAAGTGGTCACATGACAGTTCCGGTCTATCAAAATAAAGAAATGTTTTTATCACATATTGTCTCATTTTAAACAAACAAAGTCTTATCAAATCATGAAATCATGACAAATCTTTTTAAACTATAGACTATTAAACTATTATCAAATTGAAATATCAAAACATGAATATAGGACGTATTAATGAACCAATTCCTAAATTGGCTCCTACAGAAGGAGTAGGGGTTATTCCACACGCCAGCACCACTTCACGTCCGTAGGGCCATAGGGCCCTCCAGGGTCCTCCTCCCAGCACCAAGAGTCCGATGGGCAGGGGGAACTATTGAACATAGTGTATTGTGTGTAATGCAGCCTCGTTTACCGTTATTTCATTGGACGGTTGTTAGTCCCTGTGCGGACCCCTGAAGTGACCGTGTACTGCGCATGTCTGCAATAAACTCTCTCTCCCCTCCGACGCGACCCTGAGTGGATGTGTGTTTCTTGTGCTAAGACAAATCCGCTGATGAATGGATAACGTAACAGGCTATGGGCCCAGCACTATGTCTAGCCAAAGATTTAACCGGCTGTTGTTCGACGGTGATGAAAGAAACTACGAACTGTGGGAAACGCGATTCCTCGCGCATCTGGAACTTCGGACTTTCTGGAACAATCAGAGCCGAGCCAGTGATCGACCCGAATGCCGATGGCGACAACGCATTGAGAGAAGCCGACACCGGGAAGAATAGACAGGCATATGCGGAATTAGTGCAAGTTTTAGATGACAAAAGTTTGTCACTAATTATGAGAGAAGCAGCCGCGGATGGACGTAAGGCATTTCAAATATTACGGGAGCATTATGCAGGCAAGGGAAAGCCACGTGTGGTTAGCTTATACTGCGAGCTCTCAGCCCTCCACATGCAGAGCAACGAGACTGTCACACAATATATTGTTCGTGCTGAGACAATATTCGCTTCATTGACGAGGGCAGATGAGAACATTAGTGACGGTTTGCAAGTTGGAATGGTAGTGAAAGGCTTGCCGGACTCATTTAAACCGTCTGTGGTCAATATTACTCAGACGAACGGCCCTAACGTTCAGTGACTTTAAAGCAAAGCTAAGGAGTTTTGAGGACACTGAAAGATATAAGCCGAGTGATTTGACCGAAGACAACGTGATGAGGCGGGGACAGCCAGCTACACGCCACGACGGCGAGGCAGAGGGCGGAATGCAGATGCGGCCAGCATTGAATGCTACAGATGCCGAAAGATGGGACACAGATGTGTCCGAACATGCCTGACGAAAGGAGACAAGACCGCAGGAGTGACAAGCCGCGCCGAGGAAAAAAGCGGGACTCCATGGCGGCAGTGACGGGGGAGGAGCAGCAACCAGGAGCCGTTGACCAGCATGGGCGCTGGGGCTCGACCCGAGCGGAGTGCCCGGGACCAGAGGTGGGAGCCGGACACCAAGACGGACTTCGGGGCACGCACCGAGGAGCAACAGAAGAAGACGACAAAGACTGTGAAAATAACAGGTCGTATTTTTTTAAGATGAGTGATAACAGTAGTCAAACGAAAAGGACAGTTAACACTAAAGGCTTAATGGTCGACTGTGGTGCGACATCGCACATGATAAGTGACTTTAAGAAGTTTAAGACTATCGATAAAAACTTTAAGCCTAAGAACCACGTGATTGAACTAGCCGACGGTATCAAGACTACCGGAGATGCCAAGGCCAGAGGGGAAGTGGAGATTTTCCTGGTCGACAGCAAGGGACACAAGGTGACAGCGCTACTGAAGAACGCCCTGTATATACATACCTTTCCATAAGATATTTTCTCAGTAAAAGCAGCTACAGACAAAGGGGCAGAATTGCATTTCAAAGAAGGTAATAACTGGATGAGTGTTAATGATGGTACCAGGTTTAACATTGACGTCTATGGTAAACTGTATTATCTGTCCACAGTTAATGAAGAAAATGTTGACAAGTTAAAGGGGTGTCATGCTATTCAAATGTGCCATAGAATACTTGGCCATTGTAACTTTGAAGATGTCTTCCGATTGGAGAATAGAATAGAATGTAGTTGAAGGGATGAAAATTAAGGGAAACAGTTGTCTACTCTCAACTGTGAAATGTGTACAGAAGGCAAATGTGTTGATACAAGGAAAAGGCAGGCTGATAGCAAAGCTAAAGAAATACTAGAGTTAGTTCATACAGACCTATGTGGTCCTATGGAGCCATCTGATAGAGATGGGTATAGATACACTATAGCTTTCACAGACCACTATAGTAGTATGACTTGGACCTACTTTCTAAAGACAAAAGGTGACAGACAGAGCTACAGAAAAATTCTTAGCTGACACGGCACCCTATGGGAAGGTAAAGTCTAGGATTAGCCATCAGACTAGTGCTCCCTATTCACCGCACCAGAACGGCACAGCAGAAAGAAATTGGAGAACATTGTTTGACATGGGCCCATGCTACGGGCTCATGCTACTCCAGAGTCAATTGCCAAAGAACCTATGGAGATTTGCGGTGCAAATCTCCACAGATACGCAATAGGTGCTATTGTAAAAGACTATGGCAAACTCCATATAGTGTTTTCACCGGGAAAACTCAGAACATTGACCGCATGATGGTGTTTGGTACATGAATAGATCTTGGTGCAACCAAAGTCATGTACATCCCCTCAAGTCTGTCTGTTCCCCGGACCTGGAGTACCTGATGCTTATGTGCCGTCCACACTGGCTACCTCGCGGGTTTACAGCGGTAACCGTGACCGCTGTTTACATTCCCCCACAAGCCAACACGGACACAGCGCTGAAGGAACTGTACGGGGCTATCAGCGAACAGGAGTCGGCACACCCCGAGGCTGCTCTCATCGTGGCGGGGGACTTCAACAAGGCGAACCTGAAGAAGGTTCTCCCGAAGTTCTACCAACACATAACGAGCAACACACGGGGCGAGCGGATCCTCGACCACTGCTACACCCCCTTCCGTGATGGCTACAAGGCCCTCCTCCGCCCACTGTTCGGCAAATCAGATTAACGGATTAACGGCGATGTTCGCGCTTCCCTACACGCGCGTAACGCCGCCATTGGCTCCGGGAATACGGAGGAATATACGAGAGCCAGTTACGACCTCCGTAAGACCATCGTCACTGCCAAGCGGGAGTATAAGGACAGAGTGGAAGATAAATTCAAGAGCCACGATGCGAGGGGTATGTGGCAGGGGCTACAGACCATAACGAACTTCAGAGGGAGAACCAGTTGTGTAGGGAACTCCTCTACCTCCCTCCCAGGAGAGCTAAATACTTTTTTTGCTCGGATCGACGTAAACGGCAGCCCGTCCAGCCCCGTCCCAAGATGTCCACCATCGTGCCTGTCCCTAATCAACCCAAGGTAATATGCCTGAATGACTATAGACTTGCCCTCACCTCGATTGTCAGCAAATGCTTCGAGAGGTTGGTCAAGGAATTTATTTGCTACGTGTTACCTGCCACGCTGGACCCATGGCAATTTGCATATATCGTGAAAATACATACAAAATACACTGCCCTTTCCCACCTGGAGGGAATGGATATATACAATCAGCGGTGCGTGGCCAAGGCCAAACAAATCATAAAAGACATTGCCCACCCCAGCCACGAACTGTACTCACTGTTACCGTCAGGCAGGCGATACCGCAGTATCAAGTGTCGTACAAATAGGCTTAGAGATAGCTTCCACAGTCAGGCCATCAGGCTGCTGAACAAGGGCGTATAGCATATAACAATGTATATTTTATTACATTGATTTATATATACATATTGTTCTTTTCTGTGCCGATATTTTGCATTTTATAAATTGTTATTAATAATTATAATTATAATTAATTCTATATTTATTCTATTATTATCTATTATTCTTAATTCTTAATCTTATTTTTATAACTGCTGTCTGTCGTCGGGTATTGCACATACGATTTTCACATCACTGCTTTATAGTTGTGTAAACCAGTGATTCTTAAACTAGGGGTCGCGACCCCAAACGGGGTCGGCAAAAACTTCCGTGGGGTCGCAAAATTATTTGTTACTTCAGTCGGAAATTAGCTGTTATAACACCTGGTGAAACAACGAAAAATAAAATGTCAATACAATGAAAATCTGCCTTTTTCTCATTCCTACACGCTGTTAAGAGGGAGAGAGAGAGAGAGAAAAAAAGTTGCCCAGCTTTAAATGGCGTTTCGAATCGTTGATTGGTCCTATGATAGAAACAATGTAACAATCTGCGCCCACTCCCGGTTTTTTTACAATACGTCATAGTTAACTCGCCACGGTACTAGCCACGTTTGTGATACTAGCCACTTTTTTAGCCACTAGCCTAGTTATAACTTTCATCAAAAATGGACAGGTGGCTGCTAAAAAACAATGATATGAGCTCAGAAGTGCCATCTACCTCCAGTTGTGCACCTACTCCTCCGCGATCCTCAGATGGGACAAGTTTGGCCGGTGGTGAGAATAAAAAAGACCCACCAACGAGGCGTCGCCGATACCTGAAAGAATTTCTTCAATATGGATTCACGTGCCAGGTAAAACATGAGCTCGACCACCCACAGTGTGTTATTTGCGGCGATGTTCTGGCACATGAAAGTTTAAAGCCCACAAAAATGAGACGACATCTCGAAAGCCGACATCCAGATGATGCTCAGAAACCCATGACATTTTTTTTAAGAAAAGAAGCTGCGCTGCATGGGCAAAAGACCGTTGTGCATAGCCAAGCTACTGTGCCCACCAAAGCCTTGGCAGCGTCATACAAAGTGGCCCACCTTGTAGCCAAAGCACAAAAGCCACACACAATTGCTGAAAGCCTCATCCTTCCTGCAGCAATTGCGATGACCACAGCAATGCATGGTGAAAAGATCGCAAGTGTGCTTAAACAGATTCCCCTCTCCAATGATACCATGTCCAAACGCATTAACGACATCGCTAATGATATAAAATGCCAGCTCATCGAGAGAGTGAAAAACAGCCGGTTTTCTTTGCAGTTAGACGAGTCTACTGACTTGACTAATGTAGCCCATTTAATGGTTTTCATTCGCTACAGTCATGACGGGAAACTGCATGAGGACATGCTGTGCTGCTCTCCGATGGAAGGAAGATGTACTGGTGGAGACATTTTTAACTGTCTTAATGGTTGGATGGAGGAGACAGGCCTGGATTGGGATAAATGCATAAGCATATGCACTGACGGTGCCGGGGCTATGATGGGAAAACACAAAGGGCTGAAAGCCAAGGTCCTTAGCGTTGCACCACATGTCAAGTTCACACACTGCATTATCCATAGGGAGGCCCTGGCATCCAAGACACTTGAACCCGAGCTTAACAATGTTCTTCAAACAGCAATCCAAATAGTGAATTCGATCAAATCGCGCCCTTTAAATTCACGACTCTTCGCCCTTCTCTGCCAGGAAATGGGGTCTGCACATGAATCCCTTCTTTTTCATTCAGAGGTAAGGTGGCTTTCACGGGGCAAAGTTCTTACACGCCTGTTCGAGTTGCGAAGCGAGGTGCGCACCTTCCTCTCAGACGTGCATTCCCCTCTTGCAGACCATCTTACTGACTCGAGATGGTTATCATGTCTTGCATACCTGGCGTGCATATTTGACAAATTAAATAGTCTCAACCTGTCACTACAAGGCCCCAGCACAAACATCCTGACCCTCTCAGACAAAGTGAATGCTTTCACAAAAAAATTGCAGCGTTGGGCAGCCCGTGCAGAGAGTGGGGACTTTGAAATGTTCTCGGAGCTGCACGACTTTTTGGAGAGTGACATGAATGCCAATTCATTGAAAGAGTCAATAACCTGTCATCTTCGTAGTCTCCTCGACAAATTCAATCAGTACTTCCTCACGGAGAATGTAGAGCCTTTTGACTGGGTACGACAACCATTCACCAACTGCTCCTCAAACAACCTGCCATCTGAGCTCGAGGATGCGCTGATTGAGCTGTCCAGCGACCGCACATTGCAGGCGTCGTTTGCCTCAAAAACTCTAGATGAATTCTGGCTGTCAGTTGTGCAGGAATACCCCGGGTTGTCCAAGGCTGCCATGGACATCCTCACGCCGTTTGGATCAACCTATCTGTGCGAAAAGACATTTTCGTCCCTGGCCTACATAAAGAACAAATACAGATGTCGTCTCAACAGCATGGAGGAGAATCTTCGTGTTGCTGTGAGCAGCATCGATCCTCGAATTGACCTGCTATGCTCGCGGAAGCAGGCCCATCCTTCTCATTGACATGGCGTCCGTTATAAGAGGAAGTGAGATCGTTCCAATCATACACACTCTCTGTTGACTCTTGACTCCCGTTTGATTTGGACATTTGTTTCATTGCTTTGTTTGTTCCAGTTCTTGTTTGCGTTAATAAATTGTTGCCGCCCAGGCCTTTTCTTACACATTGCCTATTTGTTTTTGCTTGATTGACAGTCGTTACCATGGGTTTGCAATGCATAACGTTGTCCTGGCAACGCGATTTACAGCCCGCCTCCAAACAACCAAACTGCAGATGGCATTGCTGTTTCTTTCAAAATGTAAATTAATCAATGTTACGAGGTGAAAATCACTACCAATCGAAACATGTCGAGGCGTTTATGTATTCTTCTGGAGTATTAAAAGGAAAAGTTTGCGCTAGCATGAAAGATAAAGTTTATATAAAAATAATCTCTTCTGTATCACTCAAATCATTGGAGACGCAAACTCGTAAATTAATTCACACAAAATCGTTCCTTTTCCATAAAATAATCGTCCATACGTTGTTAATTTGTTTGGATTGGAACAAAAAATCGGTTGCTACGGAAACGTGACGTCACACTTACACACTTTTGGGAAAGTGGGGTCACCAAACCTCTCCAGTTTTTTTTGTGGGGTCGTCAGACAAAAAGTTTAAGAACCACTGTGTAAACTGTGAAGTGACAATAAACTTGACTTGACTTGACTTGACTTGACTGAGTGCTATGCTTATAAACAAGACAAAAATAAACTGGATCCAATTTTCATTGGATATGACAAATATAGCCCTGCATACAATGTATATTTTCCAAAGACAGGAAGAGTGTCAAAGCATAGGCTAGTGAAGTCCCTATTGAAGGACAGCAAGGATAGCCAGACTCAAACAGGTCCACATAACGATGGAGACTGTTATGATGATGATATTGAGCTGAATGTAGCGCCAACTAGAATTGGTGAACAACCTCAGACTAGACAGTGACTACAGGGGCAGGAGGGGAAGAGATAAACAACCTAGTATCCAAGGGGATAGTGGGGGCACACATCGTTACCCAACCAGAGATATACATGCTCCACCATATCTTAAAGAGTACCAGTGTAAGACAGAACATACTGAAGATGAACAGGATGTGGATTATTTCTATAAAGCTGTATTTGGTTTACCAAAAACATATACAGAGGCTATGAGCTCTGAGGGATCTCAAAAGCGGGCTAAAGCAATGGAGGAAGAAATTAACTATTTGACAGAGAATGAGACCTTCACCCTGTGCAAGCTGCCTAAAGGACAAAGGGCAGTGGGAGGGCGCTGGGGTTTTGCAATTAAAGAGAGCCCCGATCAGTCTGAGACTTTCAAAGCAAGATATGTTGCAAAAGGCTACAGTCAAGTAGAGGGAATTGACTATAAAGAGACTTTTTCCCCAACTGCTAGTATGATATCTATGAGAATCCTGATGCAGAAAGCAGCACAAGAGGACCTTGTGCTTCATCAAATGGATGTAAAAACAGCGTACCTCCATGCCCCGATGGACTGTGAGGTATTCATGGAGCAACCAGAGGGATTTGAAACAGAGTCTAAAACGAATGAACATTTGGTTTGTAAACTGTCGTTGTATGGCCTGAAACAATCTGGACGTAATTGGAACAAACTATTACATGATTACCTAGTAGAAAATGATTTTGAACAAAACGCAGCAGATAATTGCGTTTATGAAAAACAATCTGAGGGTGAAAGGGTGATCCTGATCATTTGGGTGGACGTTTGTTAATTGCGGCCAATAACAACGACCTGGTCATTGAGGTGAAAGAAATGCTGAAAAATAAATTTAAGATGAAGGATCTAGGGGAACTTAAACATTTTCTGGGCATTGACTTTACACAGCGTAATGGTGAGGTTAAAATGAGTCAGAGAAGACACATTGAAATTGAGTACTGTCCCACAGAAAACATGGTGGCAGATGTTCTAACAAAGGTCACGTTTGAAAGGTTCAAATGTTACTTGTCTGGAGAAACCTAGGTAACCATAAGATGTTACAGAGTTACATGTGTGTTTTACATGTGTGACATAAGTTTGTTGTTTTGTCTGCTGTAAAGATGAGCCTGAGTGGGGTATTGAACATAGTGTATTGTGTGTAATGCAGCCTCGTTTACAGGCATTTCATTGGACGGTTGTTAGTCCCTGGGCGGACCCCTGTAGTGACCGTGTACTGCGCATGTCTGTAATAATCTCCCTCTCCCCTCCGACGCGACCCTGAGTGGATGTGTGTTTCTGGTGCTAAGACAAATCCGCTGATGAATGGATAACGTAACAGGAACCATACACCGCAGGGTCCTCCTCCCTAAACAAACCACACTATTAGTAATCTCAGTATTAGTAATCTCTCTTATTCTCTTAAATCTTACGCCGTTCTTTTTTTTCCCAGCAACAAGGGTCCCGTGTGAGGGGGGGGGGGGGGGGGGGGGGAGCCAATCAGGTCGTGGATTGGTTGCAGCTGGGCTTCGGGCTTGATTGGAGGAACTCCATATATGGGCATGAGGGTTCAGCACAGGAAAAGGCACATATACGTGGTCCCTCATCTCTCTCTCTATATATATCTATATCTATATCTCTATCTATCTATCTATCTATATATATATATATATATATATTTCAAAATAAGGTGTGCCATTTAGTTGACGTTGTTTTTTCTCCCATTTAATTTCTGAAACGGTTCAATTGGTTAAAACGTGTTTTCTTTGAATATTTATTTAAAACTACCTTATCAAGAGTAAGCTGCTGTGTGGAGGATGTTGGTGGCTTCCCGATCCACTCTTGGTTTAATAAGACGGGTGCCGAGGGATGGCACTGTGCCAAGGCTTTGAGCAGGAAGAAGTTACGGCTCTTTTTATTTTTGCTGCGGTTGCTAGTCAACACTCAAAGCTAATTCAGTTTGAAGAAATGAGACTATGTGTCACGAGTGAGAGGGAGTGTGGGTTGGACCCCGAACGCAGACAACGACAGAGTGGAGCGATACGAACGGCTTTATTCTTAAAGCACACAACACACAAAGTCACAAGGGTAAACGGGGAGAACTACGTGGAAGTAGAGTAGGCAGGCGACCGGGGTGCAAACTATCTCTCCGATAGTCCGCAGGCGGGCGATCAGAACGGGTAGACGTGCAGTATACGTAACGACCTCACGCTGGGGTAAAGGATAGACAAAGTATATATATACCCCAGGTGAGGTGATTAGCAATTAGACAAGGGAATATTGAGTCCAGGTGTGTGTGTGTGTGCGTGTGTGGCCAGCGCACGTGGCTAGACCACGCCCCCTGCCAACCAACGTAATTGTTGACAGGAGTGTGTGCGCCACCAGCGCACGTGGCTAGGCCACGCCCCCTGCCAACCACCGTAACCGTGACAGTACCCCCCCCTCAACGGGCGCCTCCTGGCGTCCAACCCGGCTTGAAGGGGTGTTCCCGGTGGCAGTTGAGGGAAAAGAACAGGTCCCGACTGTAGCGGCGCGGGGGCCAACCCCGCCCCTCTGGACCGTCTGCGTCCCAGTCGATGATCCGGGGGGGTGGAGGAGATTTGGTGGGCGGGTGGGGCCCGGGAAGAGAGCCACGGGGGGCTGCGGGCTGCGTGACGTCAGCAGACGGGGGCTGCGTGACGTCAGCAGACGGGAGCTGCGTGACGTCGTCGGGCGGGTACGGCACGGCGTCAGCAGACGGGGGCTGCCTGACGTCAGCAGACGGAGGCTGCGTGACATCGTCGGGCGGGGACGGCGTAGCGTCCGCAGACGGGGGCTGCGTGACGTCGTCGGGCGGATCCGGCGTGGCGTCAGCAGACGGGGGTTGCGTGACATCGTCGGGCGGATCCGGCGTAGCGTCCGCAGACGGGGGCTGCGTGACGTCGTCAGGCGGGTACGGCGCAGCAGACGGGTGCGGAGCGACGTCCTCCGCCGGGTGCGGAGCGACGTCCTCAGGCGAATGCGGAGCGACGTCCTCAGCCGGGTGCGGAGCGACGTCGTCAGCCGGGTGCGGAGCGGCGTCGTCAGCCGGGTGCGGAGCGACGTCGTCAGCCGGGTGCGGAGCGGCGCCGTCAGCCGGGTGCGGAGCGGCGCCGTCAGCCGGGTGCGGAGCGGCGTCGTCAGCCGGGTGCGGAGCGGCGTCGTCAGCCGGGTGCGGAACGACGCCGTCAGCCGGGTGCGGAGCGGCGTCGTCAGCCGGGTGCGGAGCGGCGCCGTCAGCCGGGTGCGGAGCGGCGCCGTCAGCCGGGTGCGGAGCGGCGCCGTCAGCCGGTTGCGGAGCGGCGTCGTCAGCCGGGTGCGGAGCGGCGTCGTCAGCCGGGTGCGGAGCGACGTCGTCTGCCGGGTGCGGAGCGACGTCGTCCGCCGGAAGCAGGGCGGCGTCCTCACGCTGGAGCAGCGCGGTCGGTGGAGGAAAACCGAAAGTCCTTGGAAATTTCGGAGCGGCCAACCACGCCCGAATATGCGCAGTGTTCGCCTTTTCCTGGGCGATCAGGGTGATCCTCCACAAGTCGCAGTTGCCGGGGTCCATGGTGGTGAGGTCGTTCTGTCACGAGTGAGAGGGAGTGTGGGTTGGACCCCGAACGCAGACAACGACAGAGTGGAGCGATACGAATTGATTTACAGCACATTGATTTCGGTTGCTGGAGGCGATCCACAGCTTTCTCCGTGATTATTGAGAAGACGAGCTCTGGGTCTGCGTGGCCCGCTTGAGGGAGGCTTTTCAACCACCCTGGGCACCATCTCTTCTCCCCCCTACCATCCAGTCACCGGTTACGCAGCATCCGTACAAGGACTACCAGGTTCAAGGACAGTTTTTATCCACAGGCAGTGACCTACTGAACTGCTAGGAGTGCTGCCACTTTCACTTTCATAACATTGTCATTAACATTACACTATAATACTTTGCTGGACTTTCTGGACCCATTACAGTTACTGCACTGTTCTGCACTGTACTGCACTGTTGAAATGCATTTAAATGCTTTGTGCACAATTCAACCCATGTATATATCATCCATCAGTGACTTTATTGTGTTTATTTATGTTCATTTTTATTGTGTACAGTTTTTTTTTAAGATTTGTGTTTTATAAATTCATACTGCAGGAGGGAATAGGGAGTAAGCATTCCATTGTACTTGGCAAATCAAAATATATATATAATATATATATTTCAGGACTTCTTGGTAAGTCTCGCCCTGGTACTTCACACACAGGTCTCGGAGGGGTGGCACTTTCCATGCTCCCCGCGGTGGGAGAGTCGTCCTCATCGGGTGTCATGCTCTCTTCAGTCATGCTCTTGAGTGGCAGCAGTCAGTCAGTTTGAGTGTGGGCTGCTTCTCTTCACAAACCACCATTGTAGCAGTCCAAAAAGGCTCAAGTGGTGTGTGCCAATTTCTTCCATGTCTGTGATATCACTGACACAGTGTGTGTCTGCCATCTTTAGAGTTCAGGGCTCAGGAGAGCCGTTTGTGATTGTCAAGCTTGTTGCTTGAGGTACCTTTCTAGCACGTGGGTAGGCACTGTTCCGTCCTGCGGGCATGTCTCTGATCAGCTGGTGGTGTGGGATCTCCAGCAGGTTTTGCTCTGAGGCCAACATGGCAGCAGCTGTTGACTAGGTGCTGATGTAACCGATGTCAGCAGGTGGCGCTGTGCAGCGGTAACCCCTCACTCCCCGACGCCTAAATAGACGTTCTAGCGATGAAGCTCGGGCCTATGGGTTATAGCTCTTACGGTAGAACGTCACCTCTCATGCCGGAGGTCGTCAGTTCGAGCCCAGTGCGGGACACTGACAGTTCCAATGACATTGTTTGCCGTGTGACCCGTTGCTGCCTGGCCAGGTTTAGGGTATGCGATGTCGGACACCACTGCTAGTCCCATGTTTGTCTGGTTTTCCACCTCGTTCATTTGGAGCATCTGTTTCACATCCAACAGAACCGCGACCTGTACTCGCCTGTCCAGCCCCCAGTCCTCCACCGCTTCCGTCAGAGCTTCCCCAGGCCCCATGTGTGGCCTTGATAGGGACATAGCTTTGAGTGTCTCTTGCTGTCCAGCCATTTGTTGTTGACGAAATCGGCTTCTTTGAAGACTTTTCTTTGCATGAACTACTGTCTCACACTGACCCTCAACGATTCCACAATGGTTCGCTAGTGTCTTTATAAACAAGTATTTTCTGTCTCCTTTTTCTCCTTTGACGTGGTTGCGTCAGTGACGACGTGTTGCGAAGTGTCAGCATCATTGCATGGGACAGTTGATTTGCACAGTCTGCAAATCATCTATCAACTTTCATTGCTACATGAGGTGGAAACAGGAAACACAACATTTCCAGACAAATGATTTGAAAGGAGACTCACACCCCTGCTCCCTACCTGCTGTATATACATGTATATCTATTTAGATTGTTGATACAACTGCATACCCCTGCTCACTACTTGCTATTATATATATATATATATATATATATATATATATATATATATATATATACTGTATATATATATATATATATCATACCTTATTAGATTAGAGTACAGTACAGAGAAAATAATTGAGCATCTAACCAGTGTGCAAATGCTGCAGTAAAGTGCATGGTGATATAATATAATCTACAGTTTAAATGTACAGGTTAACATACAGTCTACTAGGTATTAAATGGGATATGAGCATAATAATAATAATAATAATAATAATAATAATAGGTATATATATATATATATACACTGGTAAGTGAGTATTTAACAGGTAGTGATCAGGGTTATGCAGTAATTGAAAGCAGGATAAATATATATAAATCTAAATGTATATACAAGTGAGCATATATAAATGTATGGCATATATAAATGTATGGCATATAAATGTATGGCATATATAAATGTATGGCATATATAAATGTATATCCAGGAGCAGGGATATGCAGTTCAATATCAACAGTTGAGATTTAGATATATACGGCAGGTCCAGTAAACAGCTATCTTATTAATTCATATGTAAAGTATAGAGAGGAAGGTCGTTTGTTTTTTTACAGTTTGTTTTTTGTTTTGAGCAGAGGTGTGAGGTGGGGGCGTGGCAGCAGGGGGGGGGGACAGCAGGGGCGTGGCAGCAGGGGGGGGGGACAGCAGGGGCGTGGCAGCAGGGGGGGGGGACAGCAGGGGCGTGGCAGCAGGGGGGGGGGGACAGCAGGGGCGTGGCAGCAGGGGGGGGGGACAGCAGGGGCGTGGCAGCAGGGGGGGGGGGGACAGCAGGGGCGTGGCAGCAGGGGGGGGGGGGACAGCAGGGGCATGGCAGCAGGGGGGGGGGGGACAGCAGGGGCATGGCAGCAGGGGGGGGGGAGGACAGCAGGGGCTTGGCAGCAGGGGGGGGGGGCAGCAGGGGTGGCAGCAGGGGGGGGGGCAGCAGGGGGGGGGGGCAGCAGGGGGGGGTCGACAGCAGGGGCATGGCAGCAGGGGGGGGGGACAGCAGGGGCGTGGCAGCAGGGGGGGGGACGACAGCAGGGGCGTGGCAGCAGGGGGGACGACAGCAGGGGCGTGGCAGCAGGGGGGACGACAGCAGGGGCGTGGCAGCAGGGGGGGGGGACAGCAGGGGCGTGGCAGCAGGGGGGGGGGGACAGCAGGGGCATGGCAGCAGGGGGGGGGACAGCAGGGGCGTGGCAGCAGGGGGGGGGGACAGCAGGGGCATGGCAGCAGGGGGGGGGGGACAGCAGGGGCATGGCAGCAGGGGGGGGGGGACAGCAGGGGCATAGCAGCGGGGGGGGGGACAGCAGGGGCATGGCAGCGGGGGGGGGGACAGCAGGGGCATGGCAGCAAGGGGGGGGGGGGCTGTCTTACGGGTGCAGAGAAGATGACAGCTGAGGGGAAGAAGCTGTTCCTGAGCCTGCTTGATTTGGAACAAAGGTTTCTATAGCGCCTCCCGGAGGGGAGGAGGGCAAACAGTCCATGGTTGGGGTGAGAGGGGTCATCCACTATTTTTTGTGCATTCCTCAGACACCGTTTGTGGTGGGTAGTGTTTATTGCAGGGAGGGGTGCGTTGGCCGGTTTTCACCATCCTCTGCAGCGCTTTCCGGTCAGAAACAGTGCAGTTGCCGTACCACACTGTGATGCAGTTGGGGAGGATGCTTTCAATAGCACACCGGTAAATGTTAGCCAGAATCTGAGGTGACAGGTGGGCTTTCCTCAGTCTCCTCAGGAAGAAGAGACGCTGGTGAGCCTTCTTTACCAGTGAGGCAGTATTGAGGGACCAGGAGAGGTCCTCGGAGATGTGGACCCCCAGGAATTTGAAGCTGGAGACACGCTCGACCTCCGCCCCGTTGATGAGGATGGGGGTGTGTGCGCCAGCTCTGGTCTTCCTGAAGTTGACGATGAGCTCCTTGGTCTTCTTGGTGTTGAGGGCCAGGTTGTTGTCAGTGCACCATGCCACCAGGTGCTGGACCTCCTTCCTGTATGCTGCCTCATCGTGGTTTTTGATGAGGCCCACCGTGGGTGAAGAGGGAGTAGAGGAGAGGGCTCAGCACACAGTCTTGTTATTATTCAACAACTACATACATTATATACGTAATATATAATGTACTTACATACATTATATATATTACTATGCACTGCAACATTTGCACTCTGGTTAGATGCCAACTTATTTTCGATGTACTCTGTACACTGACAATACATTTGAATCTAATCTAATCTAATAATTTCAGCCCTGCTCTCTCGACAGTCACCACAGTACTACCGATCAGGCTTTGAGATGGGAGCCGCACGCCACGTAGAGGACATGCCGACACCACCTCCACCACCCGAGCCTCTTTCTCACAGAATTCCCGGTGTATTACTGGGATAACCTTTCAGGACCTTTCAGTGATTTTCACTGTTCACACACGCAGCTACGTTCTGGAACATTTCTTACTCCCTTTTCACATATGGCACAGCGAAGCCAGAACAATTTTGGAAGCTCAACAGAAGAAGAAAAACTGAGCGGACGGTCTGAGTCTGTCCAGTTTCCAGCCAAGACATGTTATTTCCACCGGTCAAAGTCTGTCTTACTGTGTACTTCCAAGACCTGCAGGTAGCTTCTCAGATCAATTTGGTTTTCTTCATGTATTTTGTGAGTGTTGTTTTGTTAGTACGGCTTGTGGTATGCTACGTTCCCATAGCTCTCAGAAGACAGGGCATCAGTGTGTTCCTGCCTGGGGCTCAGCACCTTGTGAGCATCCTCTAAGGCATCCATGCCTTGCCAGGTTAGCAGCAAATGCCTTCCTTTTTTTCCTGTCTGCTGTCAATCAGGGCTGCCGCCATTAATCGTCAACGGTGAATTTTTTAAATATTTGATCAGGTTTATTATCTGTATTAGTCATTTTAGTCATTAGTCATTAGTCAACAGTGGTAAACTGTTGGAAGAAAAATATAATATAATGTATTTATTATACTCAAATTGTTATGGTTTAGGCATACCAGGATACTTTTACATCATATATACATTTATTATATTTATAGACAGGTTGTCAGAGACTTTAAGACACAATTAACATGCAATCTGGGCACACATGGTTGTAAGAAAATGAGCAACCATGCAATTGACACTTTCCATGTACTGAATGATGCAACCCCATTCTGCAGATGGAGCAAGCTGCTTCTTATGAGCAGACAACATTCCCTAGGGGGGATGGGGAAGAACCGAGCGCTGGGACAGGCACACAGGCAGGCTGGGTTTTCACAAAAGAGGTTTTATTCCACCCCAAATTATACAAAATGAGGCACACAAATATAAACATCAATAGGAAAACAAGGTGAAAGAAATGAACTGATGGGTGCATGATACTAAACCAAACCAGCCTAAAAACAGGACATTTAATTAACTCCTCCCCACCTCAATGAGACATGATGGAGACCCTATCCCAATAGCCACCCTTTGCGGACTTGTGCCCTTCGTGTGCCCGTTCCCACGGGACCCTTCGAGGGTTAAGGGTGTACCATTTCTGAGTTTGCGATTACAAGGGGTGCTCAACAGCGCCCCCTATTTGCCCATCATGCGCCCTTATCACGAGTCCGCATTTAAAATACTTTGCTGAAGTGAATAGACCGCAATTGGAATTCTTTGCGTTGTCGTGACGTTTGACACCGGCCAATCAAAGCTGGTTTCCTTACTTGTGCATTAACGGGACAATGGCGAAGAATTGATCTTCAAGTTTAGGCGAAAACAAATAAAATCATGACTTTTCACTGCACAGAATGTATTTATAGTATGTTATCCAACGATGTTCTAAGGGAGTAACTAACGAGCTAGCTATATATAGCCTCATGTGTTTGTGTGAGGTTTTAATTAACTAGTGTTTATTGTTAAAACAGGGACCGACGAGATGACATTCCATTTTATAAAACCGAATGATCCAAGGAGGTCCCAATAGGCCTATTCATTTATACCCATGCCCCCTTGTGCACTTGCACACAGTGCGCACCGGCCTGTGCACTTGCGTCCCTCTGGAAATGCATCACCGAAGTGCAGACTTAAAGGAGGTGCTTAGGCCTTAGGGTTCCAATTGGGACATGGCCTACAGATACTACATGGGTTAAACTAAATGACACATTAGGGAGCAGGACACAAACAACATTGCATTAAAGACACAGCCATTAAAACAAGTCTTTCCATTTCCCCCCCTCGATGAGCTTTATGAAATGGTCTGACCCAATCAACCAAATTTGCCATACCTGTAGTTAACCCCCGCTGCTGTGTGACTCAGGCCTCGTCTGAGGTCAACTGAATTAAAGACAAATGTATGTTAAGTTAAACCAGTGTTATGCATGTTAAAATATATATAATTAAGCAAAACTGTGGCTGGAACCCCAGCCCTCACAGGCATTCAGACTGCTTCCTCATGAGCGGTATTCCCTATAGGCCTGCATGGGGAATCCAAATCACAATCAGCATTTTAGCATTACATTTGTGGTGTGACACATATCAGTTGTTGTGGCATTCAAGATTGTTGTTTTCCATAGGAAGGCTTTTTTTATTTATTTTTTAATAGGACATTTTTAAATGTCATCAGCATGAGTCAACGGCATTTGTTTGGATTCATAACGTTTGTCAGAATGGTTCTAAAATATATAGAAAGGTCTCACTCTCCACCAAGGGTAACAACAAAACATGAATACATTTTCACAAGGAAATGGTGGACCTCAAGAGAGTAATGATTATGGGGATTTTGCTAATGCACACATTTGTAGTGTGTGCATTAGCACACATTTATATTATAAATCGATATATACAATTATGTTCACAGAGCAATTTGTCCAGACTGGTTTTCCTCCAAGGCTATATTGTGGCTTAGACTTCTTTGTGGATCCTTTTCCAGTGCATCTTTAACTGGTCTATCTGTCAGAATCACAGGCGCCCTCTCCCTCCCTTTGTTTGGTTCTGTTTTGGTCCAGCCTTTGAAACGGGTGGAAGGTTTGATGGACTAAACTCTTTGCCAGAATTGGATAGTGTGGGGGGGAGGGGGGAGAGATTGCCTGGAGGTTTGGAGGTTTTGCAGGAGAAGAGAGGCCTGGAAATGTGCACGGAAGGAGACGATTGAAAGAGATGAGCGCTGGTGTTCTGCCTGGTCAGGATGCCCGGGAGCCAGAGGAGGTAAGGTGATCCGTCACCTGAGAAGGTGTAAATTCCTAACCAGATTCCAGTGCGGTAGGAAATCCTGCTGAAATATCGGTAGGATAGGCTGCCACTGGAAAGTTCTTCATACATAGTCATTTCTGGTCTTTCCTGGGTGCATTGCCATCCAGACATCCACAAAAGCATTGACCTGTTTCTTTAATATCCCTTTTGTGCACTTCTGGGTTGGCATTTAGCTTTGTTCTGTAGTGTGCACATTTCTCTTTGCTTGATGAAGCCATCTGGGAAGTTTGTATTGCAGCAATTATGCTGAAGAAGGCCACATTTGAAATGTCATTCATGTCAAGGGGCGGCAGGATAGCTCAGTCTGCTGGGACTTGGCTTGGGACCCGGAAGGTCGCCGGTTCAAGTCCCCGAAACACCTGGACACTGCCAAGGTGCCCTTGAGCAAGGCACCAGACCCCTACACTGTTTCACCCCCCCGGGTGCTGTATATAGAATAGCTGCCCACTGCAGGGTTAAATGCAGAGAAACACATTTCACTGTGTGTATGTACATGTATGTGACCAGTAAAGAGGATTCAGTCCTTTAGATTCATACACTGAACCAAATATGTGATGAGCAGACTGTATGATGCAATGTTTAGTTAGCTAGATACAAATGTTTACAAGCACTTACTTATTTAGTGGTTTCTACTGAATTATGAGCTTTAGAGTTGTGGTTGATCTAAAACGGTGCCTAAAAATAGGTTTCTCTGGACGGCAGTAGCTCAGCGGGTTAGAGCGGGTCGTCTGGTGTGTGGAAGGTTGCTGGTTCGATCTCTGGTTCCTCCTAGCTAAGTGTACACAAGACCCCTAAGTACTCCTGGCAAGCTGGCCGTTTCCCTTGCATGGTTGACACCAGCGTCGGTGTATGCATGTTACTGAAGATGCCAATTGATAACCAACTTTCTCTCCAACAAAAAGGTTAAGTGTGTGTGGCTGGTGTAAGCAGCCTCACCTGGCCCTAATCAGACTGATTAGAGTCTGAGGCTGGTGAGGCTGCACAAAACCACACACACACAGACACAGGAGAGCGCTAGCATGTACCATCTGCTCAGTGTGCTTTTAAATACAAACCTTACAATTCATTCAACTGTGTCAGACATTTTGTATGGCTTGTGGCAATGTCCACTACTACAGTCAGAATATTTATTGTTTTGCTTCCTTTGTAAGTCAAAGATCAGTTCAAGCTACCTTCCTGCCTTGTTCCGGATGGCGATCTGCTGTACAGCAACGCACATGCTCCTTGTCTTCATATGTTAGACCCTGTGTCTCATGGAGCCTCCCCCCACCCCCATATTGTACAACCCTCACTTATCATTGTGATTTAACTGGCCTTCTCTCTCTCTCGACTCGCTGGCTTAGCCACCGGTATGTTTTTATCTATAAAGCCATATTGGATACGATCCCCAGCCACCCATCCAATAAAAAGGGCCACAGTCCCCCTACAACTCGCTCTGGAATGGCCTGCAGAAGGAGCTCGGGCTACAGGAGCTAATCACAGTAAAGCAGCTTTATAGTGTGCGTGATGCACCACCGTGACGTGGACTCGCCGCTCAGAGCTCCAACGCTTCTAAAGGTACGCCAACAAATGGCTGAACAGAGGCAGACTGCTTAAGTGAATTGAAATCCATTGACAACAAACGGAGGCATAACTATTGTAAATTGTACATGTTTTAACCAACATGTTTTGCTGTGCTTTATTTTGTAACTCAATGCTTTCTAAACGTATCCACTTCTCTAACCTCAACCTTTCATTTAAATGCTCCTGGTTTAACAGTTTAAGTGTGTTCTATACCATAGGCATATTTACCCTGCTATCACAGCCCGAGTCTGTTTACATGTGTTGAGCACTCAACCCTATAGAAATTACAAATAGGCCTAGACTTCATGAAGGCCTACCAGTGTTCATTTGCAGTTCATTTAAAGTGCACTGCTAAATTATCACCACAAGGGGGTAGTATTCAACAATATATTGTGTGCATGTGTGCCGTCTACACACAATTGGCTTTAAAACCCCTCCCTCTCTCACTCTTGCAACAGTAATGCTCAGAGCAGTGTCTAAAGACGGCAGTCTCCCCTGCCACATCAGTGGCTTCTTCGAGCTCCTCCCAACAACAAGGACACGGGTGGATGAGGAGGAAATCCTGTTTGTTGTACAGTTTGTAGTTGTTTGCAAGCAGATGAGATAGTACATACTAGCCCTTCTTTCTGTGTGGTGGTGGCTGGTTTAATCGGTGGGCCTCCATAACCAAGCACCCAGCCCCAGAGAGTCTATTCAGTCTGACTGGGGCCAGGTGAGGCTGCTCCAACCAGCCACAAACCACACACACACAGGTTTAACTCAGGACTGCTGGAGAAACGTCTCTCTCTGTCCCTTCTCTTTGAAGACTCCTCTGCTCAATCACATGCCTTAAAACAATCTAAATCTGGAGAATTTAATCCTCTTTATTGGTCTCTGCATTTAACCCATCCTAGTATAAGGAGCAGTGGGCCGCTATTTTATAAAGAGCGCCCGGGAAACAGTGTAGGGGTCTGGTGCCTTGCTCAAGGGCACCTCGGCAGTCCTCAGATGTTTCGGTAGGGACTTGAACCGACAACCTTCCGGTTCCCAAGCCAAGTCCCTACTGACTGAGCTGTGTGTGTGTGTGTGTGTGTGTGCGTGCGTGCGTGTGTATGCGCGTGTGTGCGTGTGCGTGTGTGTGCGTGTGCGTGTGGTGTGTGTGTGTGTGTGTGTGAGAGATGCAATGAGAGCCCGCCTCGTACAGCTAGCTCCCTGTGGGTTGAGACAGATGTTGACTTTTTGTCACATTTGTCTCAAAATGTATTTCTTTTGTTGTTGCATGGGGGGCAGCTCCGTGTGATGGGGAGTAGCACCCCCCCCCCCCCGCCTCCCCCCTGTGATCCTGAGGATGTCTGCTTTCTGCTTTCCAAACAAACACACAGTTTATGCCATACCTTGCGTAGTCGACCGTGAGCGCGTCTGACAGCGCTCTGTGCGAGGTGTCTGAGAGGTATAGGACTGTAGAACAAAACGGTGAAGCCACCATCTGCACCTGCAGCGTTTCATCTCCCACTAGCAGCTGTTAAGTGTGGGCAGGTTGTTGTTGTTTTTTTGCAAACGTAAGAATGCTTAGAAGCAGGGGAACTCAATTTGTTCCTGTTCCCTTTCCGGACGGTCCGCCGCAACTCACTGACATCGATTGTCCGATCCAGCGGCTTAATGCCGGCAGAACCTTTGTGTCAGCCGGACAACAACTGATGTCCTGCACCTTTCTAAGACCACGGAGCTCCCAAACACACACACAGGCAACACCGTCCAACGTGTGGGCCATCATGAAAAAGAAACACTCATTGATTGACCCACGAGTGACCGTATTGCCTCAATGGGAATTCTCTGTAGCTGGCAGTAGAAAGCTCATGAAAATGGGAAGAATCAGTTTGCCTCTCTCTCTCCCTCCTAATTTTGGTTTGCTTCAGGCCCTTAAGCTCAGCTTTACCCGCAACGCGGGTTAAGCTGAGCTTTACCCCGGCGGCAGATCTACGCCGCAATCAATATTATGTTCCCAAAGCTGTGCAGTGGCGTCATAAGTGAGATGATGACTCAGACCCTGCAGAGGAACACTCAGAGCAGACTCAACTATTTAGAGTCTGTCGAAAACCTTAATGAAAACGGAGTGTACTTAATTGTCCCCGGGTCGAAGCGAAGTGGTTTGAATTGTAGTCCACAGCCGGTGTTCTGCTGAGCGGGAGGGAGGGATGGAGGGATGGAGGGAGGGGCTAATGGGCCAAGTGTGGGAAGGCGGAGCCAGGGTTTGGCTTCACAACAGGAAAACATCTGTAGGGACATTATACAGTAGTTTATCATTGTGTTGTGGTAGTGATGTCAGTTATTTCCGAAATGATTCTTAAATTGACCTCCATTTAGTCGTTTTAAGTTTCACCACAACTTGTTTATTTTAAATACGGTTTAAAGATATTATTATATTACATATATGGAGGCTGGCACTGTGAGACTACCTCCTACAGTTAGTCTCTATACAGTTGGCATCAGAGTCTGAACTAGCCAGTGAGTGGCGTGTTCTCTGCTTCAGTAGCACGGTAGCCATCAGTTAACCGGTGTAGGTGCGGTCCATTTAACTTAACAGCATCCCAAAACCCAGGATGTCACCAAGGTGGCCGTCTCACTCCTCCTCCGTCTGTGTGTGTGTGTGTGTGTGCGTGTGTGTGTGTGTGTGTGTGTGTGTGTGTGTGTGTGTGTGTGTCTCTTTCTTCTACTCTCAAACAAACTCTCAAAGACACAGTGTGCCCCCGTTTCAAGTATAGCAGGTCAGAATATCAGAGAACATCTTAAAGGTTAAACCTGAACTCTTGACGAGAGAAGGCGCTTCCTGTCGGGAGTTTGGGGCTTCAGAGCAACTGAGTTCAACATCGGGGGGGAAAGAGTTCACTCAGTCACGGGAAGGTTGAACTTGAAAAAGGACCTGCTTAAAAAGCCATAATCTATCGCACCCTGAAAACGTGATGGATCACAGTATTCCATTTTTTATATACAAGATACAAGATACAACATATTTTTATTGGCCAATTGCAACTGGTACATTGGAATGCTTGCCCCCCATTCCCTCCGCCCGCAGTATACTTCTCCAAAACAATACAATGAAAAATAATATATACAATAAAAATTAACAAAAGAGCAGCAAAGTGACTGATATATTATATTTATATTTATGTGTTGAATGTACATTTTCTTTGATTTTTTACAAAAATCTTTAAAAGCATTTAAAGTGCCAGTAGTGCAGCAGCATCACAAATACAGTGCAGTAACTGTGATGAATCCAGAAAGTCCAGCAAAGTATGTAAGTGTAATGTTAATGACAATGTTATGAAAGTGAAAGTGGCAGCACTCCTATTCCTTCAGTAGGCGCACTGCCTGTGGATCAAAACTATCCTTAAACATGGTTGTACCTGGTTGAACCTTGTACGGATGCTGCGCAACCGGCGACCAGGCGGTAGGGGGGAGAAGAGATGGTGCCCAGGGTGGTTGCAGTCCTTTATGATGGACATGGCCTTCTTCTGACATTCATGGAAGTGCACACCCGATGATCTTCTCTGCTGTCCTCACGACCCTCTATATTACTTTCTTGTCCGGTGCAGTGGTGTTGCCGTACCACACAGTGACGCCACTCGTCAGGACGCTCTCTACGGGGCCACGGTAGGTTCACTAGCCACCTCTGGCCTATTCCGCCTTTTCTGAGGCACCGGAGAGCATAGAGGCGCAGTTGTGCCTTCTTCAGCATGACCTCCGTCTTGCGGGTCCACACCAGGTCATCGGAAATCTGTAGCCCAAGGAAACGGAAGCAGCTGACGACTTCCCTGAAGTCCACGATGAGCTCCTTGGTCTTGCTGACATTCAGTGCGAGTCTGTTGTCCTCACACCATCGCGTCAGCTGGACTACACTCCGTTTTGTCGCCCTCGCTTATCAGGCCGATGACTGTGGTGTCGTCTGCAAACTTGATATCCCATTATTGCTGTGCGTGGCAGTACAGTCATGTGTGTACAGCGAGTACAGCGGGGGACCGAGGCAGCAGCCTTGGGGTGCTCCGGTGTTGAGGACCAGAGTGGATGAGATGTTGTTCCCAATCTTCACCACTTGAGGCCTGCCCGTCAGGAAGTCCATAATCCAGTTACAGATGGGCGCGCCCAGACCTAGGTCCCTCAGTTTCAATATATATCTATAGATATAGATACAGTATATACCTATATCTATATATCTATATCTATAGATATTTCAAAACACTTTTATACTCTTGCTGGACTTTCTGGAGTGATTACAGTTACTGCACTGCATTCATGATGTTGCTGCACTACTGGCACTTTAAAATGCTTTTTAAATGCTTTCTGCACAGTCCAAAACATGTACATACAGGGAATGGGAAGTAAGCGTTCCATTGTACTTGTTGCAAATGGCAAATAAAAATCTTGACTCTTGATTCTTGAATATCATCAGTCACTTTATTGTTATTTTTATTGTGTACAGTGTGCATTTATAAAAAAATTTGTTTTAGAAAAGTCATACTGCGGGAGGGAATGGGGAGTAAGCATTCCATTGTACTTCTTGAATCTTGAATATTCAAGCGGTCATTGCTATTTTAGTGCCTTTACTTTCTTGAAGCCTATAGCGTTGGCCGGTGATGTGTTTTCATCTGTTTATTTTTGAAGCAGGGTGCAAGGTCACGTCTGTTACTGCTCATCGGTCTGTCCTCTGATCTCCCCACCGCGTTATGTCATCCTTCACAAGTGTCACATAAATCACTGCTTAAATGCTGCAGGTGGGAGGCGGGGTTAAAACACTCTTTTATTAAGCGTGTGATTAACAGAGTCTAGAACACTCCTATAATGTCAGTGAAGTCACATCACATTAAGTGGATTGTTGAGGTAAAATATGACACCACATATAAAACCTATGGAATACAATAGTTCAGTGGATCCCACATCCTTTGCTTGCACACTCCTATAGAATGTATCTAAAGATCTAGATTTGCCGTATCGCATAACTTATATTTAGCCTCGCTGCCCCCCCCGCCCCTGTCATAACTCCGCCCCCCTCCTCCTTAGGGGGCGTGCCCCTCAGTTTGGAAACCACTGCATTAGTTTGATATGACCAGGTGAAGTTGGTTGTCTGCCGTTACCTAAACTGACACTGCGATAGAAGGTTATCTCAGAGCTAACCTGCCACGTACCCGCGGTGAGCGGGGTTATCTCAGAGCTAACATGCTATGTACCCGTGGTGGCCGGGGTTATCTCTTGAAGGTTCACAGCATCAGTCACCATGGTAACTGAACTGAAAATCAAATATATTTGGTTAACCTGGAAATCAGTCTTTTTGAAACATGGCCCGGCTCAGACACTAGACAGCCCCGTTCCACTCCGTCTCCCAGGGGTGTGCTGCGGTGCCCCGTCCTGTCTCTGGCATAGAGCAGAAACTAACATCAACATTTTTACGCTTGCAAACTTTTTTAATCCTTGGCCGCAACAAGAAAGTTTAGCGAGCACATTAAATGTTTTCTATATTAGTTGAGGTATTGCTAGCGTAAGGTCTCATAACATTGGCTACAGTAAGAGACACTAAATGCAGCCCTGGTGTGTACCTACAGATAGGCAATATAAGTGTAATATCACCATCACTCAGAGCTTTACGCTATCCATCACGTATTCTGACATGTTTAATATTTGACTACCGACTCGTAAAAAAAAACTAGTAACCTCGTGCTCTGATTCTCTGTCCCTGTTTTGTGTTCAGCACTTAGTGGTTCACGATGATTTGAGTTGCTCCAATATTATTGGTTGTATGCTTAGATTCTTCACAACCTGGTCTTAAAGTAGTTTTGGGTTCAATACAAAGCCTCTGCTAAATAAGCTAAATGGGATGTTTGAGTGCAACCAAGGTGGATTCATCTTGTGCGGCTGATTTATTAAGGAGAAAAAAACAGCCAGTTTCTGCTTTTACCTTCCAGAAATGCAAGTATGTTGGCTTTTCTCTGTTTCGGATCATTATACGATCGAAGGTTAAGTGTTTCCTGGCTGCGTGTCAGGTGAAGCAAGTACATTTTACACGTTTGGTCGTGACGTGCGATGGCCGTTTGCCATTATTTCTGCAATAAAGCACACATATTTCCTTCTTTTTGTACTGAAATGAGCATATGTTAATTTTGTGTCAATACAATGCTAATCTAAGACTGTAAACCATTGTATTGATTGACCCGATGTCTTTTGACCTCTGGTGGTCTTGAACCACCCTCTCTAACACGGACCCCGATAGCAGACACACACACACACACACACGCACACACACACACACGCACGCACGCATGCGTGCGCGCGCACACACACACACACACACACAAACCACTAGGACAGCTCCATAGAAGTGTTGGCCAATGCGGAAGAACAGAATGTTCTGTGGCTTGGCAATGAATTTATGAAAACAACAACATTTCAAAAATGTTGCCGTTTATCATGCAATTATCTTATGCCAGTATAGATTGTTCTTTATTGAGTTAGTTTCAGTTGTTTAGTCAGCCAGTAAAAGAGCATCTAGATTAATCTAGATGAAAGGGTAATTCAGTGCGTCCCCCAGGACTTTTCCCAGCAGAGGTGCTGAGTGTGTGTGAGGTGCACTACGTTGATGTGTGTGTGTGTGTGTACGGTGCTGATGTACGTACGTGTGCACGGTGCTGATGTGTGTGTGTGTGTGCACGATGCTAATGTATGCGTGCATGGTGCTGATGTGTGTGTGTGTGTGTGTGTGTGTGTGCACAGTTTCCAATGTATGCGTGCACGGTGCAGATGAGAGGTAGGGCTCTGGTGCATTCCAGACCAACAGTGCAAATGCTCTCATGCAAACGGTTAAAAACCAATGTAGCATCACAGCGAATAGCATGTGAGTGCACTATGAGCACGAGACAGCTTTGTTTGTTGCATTAATGTTGTATTAATGTTGTATTAATGTTGTATTAATAGCACAAATACATTTCTCAGTTGGCAATTTGTAGCCATCCGCGCCGTCTGGGTTTCATAACACCGTTGCTTCTGTTCTACACCATCCAATATGGAGGCTGCTTTCTATTTTTAAGTCACTTGCTGTGTTACTGTTTCTTAAGGCCATTCATGAGGTACTGCCACCTACAGTATTATCTTGCATTTTTTATTCTTCTATTCCAACACTATTTTGCTGTCTGTATTTTACAATTTTTTTTGTCTTTAATTCCGCTAGTGACAATGTAGATATTGATTGGGGTGCAGTAGAGGGGGGGGGGGGGGGGTCACCTATTATATATGTTTTAAAATAAAACAGAAAGCATTCGCGGCCACACGACAACATTTTGAATTTCAAATGATAATTTTTTATTCTTTTGTATGGCTGATTGTAGTGGCGCTAGTAATCCAGCAGTGCCGCTGTTTCACCGTTTGGATGCATGTGGTGGAAACACCGTAATCATGCCACACCTGAGTCGATTCTGTGCGCTTTGCTCACTCTCTGCAAAACTCAAACTCCCACCAGGACCCTGCAAGGGGCTGCCTGGAAGCTGAGATGGTTTGAGCTAACAAGCACTCCCATCGGAGATACACTGACATTAGCGTGGCGTGTTTTCACTACCACTACTACCTCAAAACTAATTAGTGTGTGTGTGTGTGTGTGTGTGTGTGTGTGTGTGTGTGTGTGTTGGCGTGTGTGTGTGTGTGTGTGTGCGTGTGCGTGTGCGTGTGTGTGTGTGTGTGTGTGTGTGTGTGTGTGTGTGTGTGTGTGTGTGCGCGCGTATGGCGTATTTAGTGAAATTCACTTTTCAGTTAAGTTCCCAAGCTTTTAAGTTTAAAGGTATAGGCTAATGATCTGTAACATCAGTGCAGTGGAGTGGGAACATGAAGAAGGATTCTGATCCAAAAACGAAATGGCTAAATCCAGCGCACTCTGCTTTGTGTTCAGCGCCATGGTGTACAGTACAGCTTAACCAGCACTGTACATGTTCACAGAGGTTCAACGCCTTGATGTTCAGTTTTTAAATGTTGGACCGTGAATTTAAAGTCAGGTTCCTCACCCGTGTTGCTGCAGATGATATGTTTTAATAGGCTCACCATTTTTGCTGCAGCAATCACTTTCATTCAACATCATTTTAAATACTATTCAAATGAAAGGGTTGAATTAAGGCCGAGACCGGTGTTCTTTAAATCCCTTTGAGGGTGTAGGCCTACTCCCCGGATACGATGCTGTGCTGCGACTCGAGGCACCTCTATCTTTTAAAATACACAGTCCCTAATGAACTGAAGCTTATGGATGGGTTTTATGGTAATGTTATGCTTTTTTAAATTAAAATCGAATCACATTTACATCCTCTAAAACCTACTTTTTTTATGACTGCATCGCCAAGACAAGACAAGAACGACTGGTCAGGTGTAGTGTCCCAACCAATAATAGCACAGTCGAGGGTTGGCCCGCTTTTATTGCTTTTAATATAAGATACTGGTGTGCTACTGTGTGCTACTGTTACCACCATATCCTAAATGAAGAAACACAATTCCTGTGTGTGTGTGTGTGTGTGTGTGTGTGTGTGTGTGTGTGTGTGTGTGTGTGTGTGTGTGTGTGTGTGTGTGTGTGTGTGTGTGTGTGTGTGTGTGTCAAACATGTTTAGATTTGCAATACAAATATAAGATATAGATCAAATGTTTATTTATTAATTTATTTCGCAACCTGACTCTCTGTTCATAGCTTCTAAAATGTGTGCTTAAACAAATAGGCCACGCCCAATCTTTAATATAGTCACAATAAAGTAACTGATTGGTCAAATGCTTCCAATTATTTTGACTTCAACACTTTAGTTCTTTTGTTTTGACTTTTGGATTTGAACACAAATATACAGTATAACAAAACAGACCACCACGTGAGTTGCCTAGGAATTACACACAAGATAATCGTATAATCTTAACTTGTTTAGTCTGGAAATGTATGTGCATGAATGTAGTTTGCCTTGATCATACACATTTGAAGTTTCACTCGTGGACCAGGTTGAGCATTGTTAAAACAAGGTTTATTCTTTCAATGAATCCTGAGAATCACTTAATGACCAGGTCAATGAGTCCGTATGTCTGTGAGGAGCTGGCGAGGAGACCCCTCTCTCTATCAGGGATGGGGTGGAGGAGGACTGGGGGGGCCACTCAATTGGACAACAAGCTGGGTTTGATCGTGAAATCTAAAAATGATATATACATATACAGAAATAGAGGGTGAAGGAATGTCATTACTTCAATCCGAAAAGGTAGAACCGTGGTGACAACCAAATGTGCAACATTACATTTACATTACAGTTATTTAGCAGACGCTTTTATCCAAAGCGACTTACAACAGTGTGTTTCAACAAAGGAAGGTAAGAGAACAACCCGAAGTCAAAAGTTTATAATTTAGTTAAAAATTTAATTTCTAATTTCTAAGTCTTCAATAACTGAACCAGTGCTCAGGTAGAAGTACAATAATTCAGGCAAAAGTGTAAGGGAAAAGTTACAATAAGTTGGCAAACAATATACAACAATATCTAGAACAACCTTTGTTCAATCCATTTAACGTAGTTGCCTTCGCCATTGAAGATGGAAGGAGGTAATGTTTTCACCCCTGTTTGTCTGTTAACTCTGTTAACTCGAGAAAGTTATGTACGGAATTGGACAAAACTTATAGATTACTTATGGGAAGAAACAGTTGATTCGATTTTGGAGCAGATTCGGATATGAACTTGGTCTTAAAAAGCTTTATTTTTTACTTCTGGCAAAGCCAATTCAGCACTGAAAAGGTTCAGCTCTGGCTGTTAGACTTTTTGGTGTTTGGCGGAGATATGTGCTTTACTGAGTTCCCTCTTAGTTCTGTTTTCTATAGCAGAAAGAAATATTTAAATCAAATCAATAATGTTGAACTGTGATTAGATCCTTTCCAAACTCCTTTCTGTCCTAAACAATGATCCCCACCCACTCCACAGGGGGCCGTCTCACCGTGTCCTCATGACATTTCGGATGAGTCCAAGGAAAAGTTATCTTTTCGCTAATAATCTAAGAAAATCAACGGAAACCAACAACATGTGTTCGTGCAAACTGAAATTTACACTTATATACACAATATAACATGACAATGGCTGCCACCTGCTGTTTCATCACAGAAGCTAGCTGGAACTGAACTAGGCTATTTTATCCTCCAGCTACCTACACAACAAGACATACACAAATACTCAATTATACTCCTCACCCTCGATAACTTCCGCCTCTATAACTCGCTGATGTGGATAAACTGCAGTTGTTGAGATACCTTCGAATGTTCGTTGCTGGGAATATAAATGCATAAGCAACGTGAATATATGTGTCACGTCAGGTAAACTATTCGTTAAAAAACCCCGATATAAAACCATGTTTATTCTTCTTGTCTTTGTTGTTATTCTTATCATCATGTTTATATTTGTCTTGCTCCGAGGACTGTTTAACTGGCGTCCACAGCTCGTAGGAAGGAAGAGAACAGAAATGTGGATAAGCCTATGAACTTGGACTTGGGACTATTTATAACACACCGTAGGCCTGCTCATACTCCCGTCCTGAGCTAGTGTGTTATATCAATATTGCATATTCAATTTCATGTGCAATATCCCAGCATCTGAGCCACTTTATTTGCACGTGTGTACATATGCATATATATATATATATATGTATATATATATACTTAAGCTTCAACGCAGACCAATAAGTGCGAGACAATGAGGGGAGAACAGACAAGGGAAACAAACAAATATTCAATGCATTTGCATGCACGAAACATCGACATTATTAAGAGTTAGGTTACCCCTCCAACGTGCAGCAGGGCTGGGGGCCGGGGGCCAAACTCTGGGGCCAACCAGACTGACAGACGGACCTGGACAGTATGTCAGACAGTCAGTCAGTCAGTTCCTCGCACACCTCTGTGCTCGCCGCTCAGCGTGCCCAGCAGAACCGGCCGGCCGTCCGTCTCGGCTCTCTCCGTCTGACCTTCGAAGTGGAGTGGAAGTGGCGTGTGGCATTTAGTCTGACATTTCCATGACCACTTGATGACTGACCAACAAGATGGGCATGCAGTCACAGTGTCCGACTATACGTAGGCCTGTGAGTCCGTGTGTGTCCAGTGTGTTGCGCCAATGTAACAGTCGGTGTCCCGCACTGGGCTCGAACTCACAACCTCCGGCGTGAGAGGCGACGCTCTAAGGTGAGAGCTCAAACCCACGGGCTCATAGCTTACACACAATCCTCATATACGCAGTCAGTGTATCTATCGGCCGCCCCGCGAGCCATTCAAAAGAATAAGAGTTGAGAGAGTGTTTATTTGAATGGTCGCTTTCTACGTGTGTTGCAGAGAAAGCCTGTAGGTGTATTGTCATGTGTTCACATCTTAACGACTATGCATGGTGTGTGTGTGTGTGTGGGCTGAAGCTATGCTACGTCATAGGCCTATCCTGGTTTTGGTGGAGAATTGCTTCGGTGATAAGGAGGGGGGCTGGTTTGGGCCATAAGAGAGTGAGGAGGAGGAGGTAGAAGGAGGAGGAGGAGGAGGTAGAAGGAGGATGGAGGATTGAGGAGGAGGAGGATAGAGGGAGAAGGATGGAGGAGGATAGAGGAAGGAGGAGGAGGAGGAGGAGGAGGAGGAGGAGGAGGAGGAGGAGGAGGAGGAGGAGGAGGAGGATCGATCCTCGATCCTCGTTTGTGATGCAGTCCGCGCGACTCTGTCCCCAACTGAGCTACTTCTTCAAGGAGCTCTAGCGCAAAAAAAGAGAGCGTGTGAGAACTAAGAGAGAGAGAGAGAGAGAGAGAGAGAGAGAGAGAGAGAGAGAGAGAGAGAGAGAGAGAGAGAGAGAGAGAGAGAGAGAGAGAGAGAGAGAGAGAGAGGGGATGGGGCGCACAAGAAAGGATTTAGACACGGGAAAGAGAAACACAATTAGAGATACAACAAAAAAACTAAAGAGATAGGAAATAAGCAGTAGAATGGGGTATAGAAAGGGAAGGGGTTGAGAGAGAGAGAGAGAGAGAGAGAGAGAGAGAGAGAGAGAGAGAGAGAGAGAGAGAGAGAGAGAGAGAGAGAGAGAGAGAGAGAGAGAGAGAGAGAGAGGGAGAGAGAGAGAGAGAAGGGTAGAGAGAGAGAGAGAGAGAGAGAGAGAGAGAGAGAGAGAGAGAGAGAGAGAGAGACCCCCCCCCCCCCCACGGACAAGACACTATCCACGTCTATCCAGCTGCCCCTGCAGAGAAGAAGCGCGCGGGCGCAAAATAGGTTACATGAACACATGCACGCGCGCATAAGACACGCGCACACGCGCCTTTACCCCCCCCCCCCCATCCGTCCGTTCGTCCGTCGCTGGCACACATGTACGGAGGAGGGAACAGTTGAGAGCGTTGGTCCCGCGGTTTACAGGCGAACCCAAAGCCCATGTGTGTGTGTGTGTGTGCGCGCGTGTGCGTCCGCGGTGCCTGCCTGCCTGCCCGTGTCCTCTTTATGCCTCCCCACCCCCGAGGAATAACGGAATACCGGATAACGGAGCTTTCTTCATTGTGAATCCTCAACAAGCGCATCTATACGGAGCCCGCAGCATCAGCAGCAGCAGCAGCGATCGCAGCAGCAGCGCCAAGGAGTAGGACTATATACACCATGCAGCGGTCCGGCACACTGTGAGAAGACCAATGGATTACCACAACAGTTGTGTTTTATCCGCCGGGCCCTCGGTGAAGTTATAAACCCACGGGGATTTCATTCATTCATTCGTGGGTTTTTTAAATTTTTACATTTTTAAATTTCATTTTTTTTTGACGTCGTGGGAATATTTTTATTTATTTATTTATTTATTTATTTATCTATTTATTTATTTATTTATTTATTCCTTCTCTTGGCGTGTTCTCGCCACCAGTGGATGCGTGGTTTCGCAGAGGAGGTGCACTGTTGCAATGTCCGTTCGCACCACTGTTTCGGAGCGATGTGGAAGGGAGACGCTGTAAGTATACATAGCCCGTTTCTCAACCTATACCGTGGTGGTCCCATGTGTCTTAATATAGCTTTGAGTATATCGTAAGGGGCTTTTTTCTTTTGGGGTGGGGGGGTGGGGGTGGGGGTGTCAGCGTATATAGGTTATAATATAGGTTATACTATAACGGGGGGCTGCTGGCCGACTCCTTCGTGAGCGCTGGGCGCGCTGCTGTGGCTGTTTTTACGCATAGCCATCACTTATCCAAAGTGCGGCATCCACAGCGCGGTGAGGGATGATGCGAGTTCCCCCCCCCCCCCCCCACCACCACACACACACCACACCACCCACACACACACACACACACACACACACACACACACACACACACACACACACACACACACACACACACACACACACACACACAGACACCTCCTCCTCCCCCTCACGCCCCCCAAACCCGAAACAATTTTAAACACTAAAGCAAAATTATACGCATTATACATTATGACTGGTGTTGGTCGTCATTTGGATCCTAAATGACCCGGAGCATACATGCTGGTTGGCGCAATGAGAACGACCCGACCGCTTCATGCATGTGTAATGCATAGGATAGGATAAACCGCTCCCTAATTACATTAGTAGGCTGTCTACACGTGGTTAGTGTTCTTAAATGTAGATATACGGATATACGGTGACATAAGTGGCCTATGAATTGCACCCGATATGAACGATATATAGGTTTACAACGCACTTTATTCCAGACACATGAAAACAAGTCAATGGAATGGGGAATTGACCTCATGGGAACGGATGGCGTATTCTCTTACGAGACAAGTGTACAATCGATCCTCTCGTGGGGGGGGGGGGGGGCGACACATTGTCCTGGTTTTGTCTCGTCACTGTTTGCATTGCTTCACTTTAAGTTCGCCTCCTTATCCCACGCACGAAGATCACCACGTCAGCGATTTCGATTTCGATCCCGTCAAGTTTTAGACTCGTCTTGTTGTGAGACGGTATATGGCATACGTCACACCCTCCTCCTTTCCACACGCAGACCCCCCCCCCCCTCCTAACACAACACACCGACACAAGTAACTAGCTTTGTATATAAAAAAAACACACGCACACACACTCACCCCAAACCCCCCCTCCCCCCCCCCCCCCCCCCCCCCGCTGTTAAGAATAGGTTGTTTAAAAAATGTGAAGTTCCAAATTTTGCCGTTAGGGGTCGCAATTGCATTGTAGTGCTTTCCGCCGGAGCCTAAATGGGTAGACCCGAATGCATTTTCCATCGCTCGTTGCGTCAAAGTGAAGGAGGGAATTGACGTCTCAAGCGTCAGAAGGCGGTGGAAGGTCAATGTATTGTATGACGGCATTGAGATAGTTTTTAACGGACTAACCCATACATGGCCTCTGCACGCCTGCAGTGAGCACCGCTGAGAGGAAGAGAAACCCCCCCCGCCCCCGCCCCCGCTTAGTATTCATTTTCCATACTTTTGATAGATGGAAAGAGGAAAGGGGAATATAACAGCACCATCATGAAACAGCAGATGGCTCTTGCACTTGAAACTTAGTGATAAGAACGGAAAAAAACAATCGAGCGAGCACTAAACATGTGTGGAGAGAGCGAGCCACACCGTGAGTCTCTTTAAGCGGGCTGAGAGGCACAGGTGCGGGACGGGGGAGAGCGAGGAGCGGACAGAGTTAGCGGGCAGGGAGGGAGGGAGAGCAACGCTGTTGCCATATCTATCATTTATACTATATATTCAGTATATATAGATATGTAATATCTATATATATATATAAGGGCACTGGTTTCGTCGCTGCACTTTGTTTACTGTCTGTAGACACACACAAAGACCACACACACACACACACACACACACACACACACACACACACACACACACACACACACACACATACACATACACACACACGCACGCACACACACATATGCACACACACACACATGCACTCAGGACAGGCTGAGTTAAGTGAGTTGAAGCACAGCGGGCAGACGGCATATTGCTCTGAGTGGTAGCAGACAATAACCTGCACTGGGGTTCCTCTGGGGGGCTCAGGCACACACACAGCAGATGGATAGATAGCAAGAACGCTAGTAATCTCCATTTAAATAGTGTATATATCACACACACACACACACACACACACACGCACACACACATACACACAAATAAAACACAATCCCTTTGAGCATGCACACACACACACACACGCACACGCACACACACATATACACACACACGCACACATATACACACACACACACACGCACACATATACACACACACACACACACATACATACACACATAGACACACACACACATAGACACATACACACACGTAGACACATACACACACACACACACACACATGCACACGCACACGCACACGCACACACACAATCTGCTAGTGTGACATTTAAAAAATGTAACTCATAAAGAAAGTCTGATTAATTCAGCCTAGCTGTCAAGTTGAAAAGGGATTCTGAGAACAATTAAGGCACACAATCAATGTGGCACACTCCACTATTTGAAGCTCTACTTGTGCTGCAGTTAGCCACAATTTATTTTAATTATGGGCCTTGAGTGGTTTGGAATCTTTTATTTTTATTTTATTTTTTGACTCGGCACATTCAGTCACTGTGTAACGGTATGTCAGATGCTATTTGTCTTGCTGAATGAAACAAGAGAGAGAGAGAGAGAGAGAGAGAGAGAGAGAGAGAGAGAGAGAGAGAGAGAGAGAGAGAGAGAGAGAGAGAGAGAGAGAGAGAGAGAGAGAGAGAGAGAGAGAGAGAGAGAGAGAGAGAGAGAGAGAGGGGGGGGGGGGTGAATACAGGAAGTGAATAATAAGTGTAGAACAATGCACGATAAGGGATGGGGAATGAAAGGGAAAAACATCCTTCATTGTCTCTTTCAACAAAAAAACCAACCCATGATGGTGCATTTTAATGACACCCCCTCTCCATTTAGTTCTAAAGCTGCAGCACGGAGCAGTTCAATCACAGTAGGCCTATACAAAGAGGGAGAAGGAGAGCTCTGGCTCCAGATAGCACCAGCATGTCTATGGACTCATCACCGTGGAAACCAGGAAGACGCCCTCTCTTTGTCTTATTTTTTGTCATTTTTGGATACTCTTTTATCCAAAGCAGCTCACACTAAGTTCTAGGATGGCGGTGAAAACAATAGATTCATGTGAGTTTAAAGATGCTTTACCTTTTCCTAACATGTTTCCATGTTTACAACATGTAAACAAAAGATAGGTCAATGTCATCTAAAAGTAAGCCAAAAGTATATTCACATCAACTTCATTCTGGTTGATTGATTGAAGGCCTGTCCAACCCGAACCCTAGTGTTAAACCCTAGTGTTAAACCCTAGTGTTAAACCCTAGTGTTAAACCCTAGAATCACCAAACATGTGGTTCGTTGTGGCACTGCAAAGTCTTTGGAATACGGTATTGTGAAGGTCCTCCTGAATCCCATCCCTACTAAATGCAGATCTGCGTCCTTTAAGGACCAGGTAGTAGTAGTGGTAGTAGTAGTAGTAGTAGTAGTAGTAGTAGTAGTAGTAGTAGTAGTAGTAGTAGTAGTAGTAGTAGTATTTGTAGTAGTAGTAGTAGTAGTAGTAGTTGTAGTAGTATTAGTAGTTGTAGTAGTAGTAGTAGTAGTAGTAGTAGTAGTAGTAGTAGTAGTATAGTAGTAGTAGTACTAGTAGTAGTAGTAGTAGTAGTAGTAGTAGTAGTAGTAGTAGTAGTTGTTTGACGTGTTCCTTTAGGATAAGCTGCAGTCTTGGAGGGTCCAACCCAAGAAGGCTTTGGCTGATCAAACTCCCTGTAGCCACCGCCTTGTCCTTCCACACCACCGCTTGGATTAGGAATACACGGCCAGTCTTTACATGCCTTTTGGGAGGGAAAGGCGGGTTCTCGTGGTCTGGCGATGATGGTCGAGTGCGGCGTTCGAAGGGTCTCGCAATGAACGGCATAATGAATGCCTGTCAAGCTCTCGGACTGGGCGATGAGGGGCGAGGCGCGCTCGAGGGCGAGCGCATCATGGCATTGCAGAGTTGCTCGCCGTCCCGAGACCAACGTGTTCTGTGAGCGCCCCGGGCCGACAACCAGCTGACCTCGGCCAATTACAGAGAGAGAGTTTGTCTGCGGAGGAGAGCATCTTGAGGAATTTTGCCACAAAAACCGTCCATGTGGCGTAACTAAAGGTAGTCAGCGAGACGGCCCTGACTCGAGCGCTGACCCTCAAACATAGGATCTAAAAGTGAAGCAGTTTTTACATTTTTATTTTTAAATGTTTGATGTGATGTTTTAGATGACCAGGGTCCAAAATGAACACCTGCCATATATTTTCTCTTTACATATTAAAGCAATTGGCTGGCCGGTCGATTTTGGTTCACTCTGGCAGGTAAAAAGACACAATTCTGAATGCTAATTTTGGACCCTGCTTGACATCACAAAATGGCCTGGCCCGTTTATATTCCACCATGTGCATTCTACATACTGACAGAACACCATGCAGCAGACCAACTGCTCCACTCCATAGAGCAGTGTTGTCCTTCTACCTTCTTTGTAACGGGACACAGAAGAGATAAGAGATAGTGGGGCGCTATGATTGAGGTGTTGTTTTGGCATTTCCTGAACATACTGCTGCACACATGCATTGTTTTGGTCGTATAACGAATAAAAACAATAGTAATATTAAAGGCGTCGGTGATACCTTATCTATTGCTTCATTTGAACGGCCGGCCTTCTTCCCCAGAGGACACGGGGGGGGGGGGGATGAGGGGTACACGCTGGGGAGGAACTAACAGTAGTGGAGGAGGAGGAGGAGGAGGAGGAGGAGGAGGAGGAGGAGGGATGCAGCGGCAAGCATCCTGGTGATGGATGGATCGCCGGGCGGAGGGACGGATGATGATGGATGAGCGCGGGGAGAAGAGCCCTTTTGTGTGGGGAAAAGGGGAAGTGTTGGCAATAGATGAAGGAAGTGGTCGCATTCCTGAGAGGGCTGAATACATTTAGGTGTGTCGATGGACGTATTCAATAAACAACAACAGAAAACTACAAATAAGTAAACAAAGATCTGGTAAACCTGCAAGGAGTGCGGTCCCCCCCCTCCTGCCTCTTGGCGACCCTGAGATGGTGTACAGCTCATGGAACTATTCACCAGTGCAGGGCCATAGGAAATGATGTTCATTGAGGACAGTAGGAGTGTCGTAGCATCTATTATAAAGCTATTGAAGGCCACTACACTCATAACAATGATTTTCCCATTGATTTGTTCCAATTGTTTATTAGATAAATGGGATGTACATCTATTGGCAAGCAACTGATCAAAAATGTGTCTCAACATCTAGGTTTATGCTGAAGGAAATCTACGTATAATGTTTTAAGCCCATCCCCAATGTGTCAATAATGTTGCAGAAACATGTGGGCATCCTCAACTTACATTGGATTTGGGTAAAAATGAGGGCAGAATGTTCTAGAAACACGGTTGCAATGATCATTTCTGAACTATCTATGATGGCAATGAAATGGACATTCATGAAAACAAGTGGACTCCAACATGTATAAGGAATGCACCCTAAGGTGTGTATGTGTGTGTGTGTGTGTATCTACTGGACCACATTTAACACATTTAAAGACTCGACAGGGCCCCCCACCCCCCCCCCCCCCCAACCTCGACCTGACTGATGTGTGGCTCTCCTCCAATGCTCCCGCCGCCTTAGGGTTGTCTCTTCAGGAGGATGGGCTCTGTTTGCAGAGCCGGACTGGGGCTATAACGGAGGGATTGACCGGGCTTAGGGTGAGGACTGAGGACGGATTAAGACCCAAGGAGGTTCAATGGTGCAGGTGCTGCAGCATTTAGGGTCTGTTTTAGGGTCTCCACCAAACACGCCTCTCCTCGGTACCGTGGACGTGGGTCCACAGGGGGGGGGGAAGACAGAAGAGGAGGCTGACGACGGCTCGGGACGCGTCGCGCCTTTTCATCATGTATGCCCCATTACGTATGCATAGCCTCCGCGGCGCTAGCAGATTAGGGCTGGAGCTGCACCGTGAGGGAGGAGGAGGTTGGAAGGCACAAAGGAGCGGTGTGAATGGATGAGAAACGCAGCAAGGACGGCGTCAAGGGCTGTCGGCCTGGGCTCTGCTCGCCTGTACTTATTGTTATATTATTATTATTATTATTAGAATTATTCAGCGGACCATTACATTTCAAATATGTGGCAATTCAGTCAGGAAGCACTCAGGCTTTAAGATGAAACACGTGGACATCTTTAGGCTATGAATGTAATTACCGATTACCGTATACAAAAAAATATATACTGTATATTTACATTTTCAAGGATGATTATTGAGGCGAATATGGATAATAAAAGAAAACCATTGACCTCATCGAACTGTCTCCTAGCCTTAAGGGGCAGTGACAGGTGGAGACATCCAGGTTTGGATAGGTGGAAAGAACAATAATCATATATAAATATATATATATATATTATGTTGTTCTATCCATATATATACCATATACATATACCATATATATACCATATATATGGAATACTATACTATTAAGAAGGGAAACACAAACGTAGCTCAAGATATTTTCGTTATCTTGTTCCATGGTTAAGCCACACGTGACCCATCAGCCCAAGGCATAGCGTCATATATATATATATATATATATATATATTATACTATGATGTCCTGTGTATCGGCCTGACCGTGTGAATAAAACATCCCTCCGTAGTCTATAGTATGTGCACTGCCCTGATTCAATATCAACGCTATAGGAAGAAGCGCCGAGCGCACGGGGCGGCACTGTGCCGGCACACGCATTCATATTAATCATCCTGTCAAGATAATGCCTTTGAATTATGAATAGACGTGAAACCAAGTTGTGCTTGTGTGTGTGTGTGTGTGTGTGTGTGTGTGTGTGTGTGTGTGTGTGTGTGTGTGGACCCGGAGCATGTGTAATGTGGGTGTCGGATCATATGGATCATACGGTCATGAGCAGAGAGGTACTGGAGGGAAGGAGCTCCGAGAGGACGGGCGTGGAGCGGCACTCCGACCAATGGGGTTTTGTTTACAGTGGAGTGTACATATTTTGCAACACACAGTGTGTGTGTGTGTGTGTGTGTGTGTGTGTGTGTGTGTGTGTGTGTGTGTGTGTGTGTGTGTGTGTGTGTGTGTGTGTGTGTGTGTGTGTGAGAGTGTGTGTCCGTGCCTGGGAGAGAGAACTATGGCTTAGGCGTGCCTGCCAAACATCATTTACTGTTGTAGTGCCAAAGAATGGTAGCTTTTGTGTGGCAACAAATCGCCTCAATTCAACTTGGCCGATGGAGCTCTCTCTCTCTCTCTCTCTCTCTCTCTCTCCTCTCTCTCTCTCTCTCTCTCTCTCTCTCTCTCTCTCTCTCTCTCTCTCTCTCTCTCTCTCTCTCTCTCTCTCTCTCTCTCTCTCTCTCTCTCTCTAATACACGCACACCCATTCTCTCTCGGTCTCTCTCTAGCACACTTTCTAGCACTCTCTCTTGAACACAGGCACACACACACACACATACTGATTCTCACTTTTTCTCTCGCCTCAATTCAACTTGGCCGATGGAGCTCTCTATCTCTCTCTCTCTCTCTCTCTCTCTCTCTCTCTCTCTCTCTCTCTCTCTCTCTCTCTCTCTCTCTCTCTCTCTCTCTCTCTCTCTCTCTCTCTCTCTCTCTCTCTCTCTCTCTCTCTCTCTCTCTCCCCCTGACCTGGCTCTGGCTCTTTTTCTTTTTCCTTTTTTTTGGATTCTCTGTTATTTCTGCATGTCCATCTCTCTCTAAATCCATCTTCCCCTCCGTTACAGCAAATTTCAGACGAGGAAACCAAAAATATCACTCTTTTGTCAGTCCGATTTTGCACAGCCCCTCTATGGGAATCGGAATGATCTCATGGACAATGGCCTGGACTGCAATAATACTTGATATCACACATTTGACCTGCTTCTGCAGCTTCTTCCCCACTGTGTGCGTGTGTGTGTGTGTGTGTGTGTGTGTGTGTGTGTGTGTGTGTGTGTGTGTGTGTGTGTGTGTAAGCCTGTTTGTGCACCTGTGTTATTACTATTCGCAGGTGTTACTCTACTACACCATGTCAATGACAGCACCTTGCTCAATGGCCCTGCAGTTATTAATGAAGTCAGGTGTATATTCCTCCAGCCTCTGCTGCTGCTGAAATGTAGTATTCAACCCCCTACCCCCCCCCACCCCACCGCCCCACCGCCTCCTAACCACACACCCTCAGGGACCCGGCTGCACATTTAGCCCAGCGGAAGAAGATCAACGCTCTCTCGGTCAGGACTACAGCATATGCTATGTGGCTAGCACGTAATAATGTGCTAGCCACAAAGCTATTTTGGATTATTATCGTCCAAAGGCAAAGGGCGACTTATAGTGTCACTTTAAGGAGCTACAGCCCCGTGGGTAGGTCGACTGTGCCTGGAAGCGACTGCTCCAGACTGTTCCAGACAGTTCCAGTGCGTTTGGTGTTAACACTTAGACTTGGCACACACGCCAAGAAGCCGCATCGCTGTTGTCTGTGCCCTAATAATGTCAATATTGTAAACAAATTGGCTTCATGTTTGAAATGAAAAGATTCTGCAGAACTCAGTTTATCCATGTTTTATTTCTATATAATAGTCTTTAACCTTTGTTACAGCGGTGAATGTTGAGAGATCGGGCGGCAGCATAGCTTAGTCTGTTTGGACTCGGCTTGGAAACCGGAAGGTCGCCGGTTCAAGTCCCTACCGAATCAACCGGGCACTGCCGAGGTGCCCTTGAGCGAGGCACGGCCGTCCAAACCCAGCTCCTCTAGATAGAACCGCTTCGCTGTTAGCAGGGAGTTCAGGCGTCATAACAACACCAATGTCAAATAGAACTGTATATATTCTATACAAAATATTGAGTTAAATATATAGCCAACGTATAGTCAAGTGATTATGTCTGTACAATATGTAGGCTAACACTTAACACAATAACCATGCCTTAGAGTTCTCAACAGCCTTATTCATCATTATGGATTCATTTGTTTGTTTATATCATTTAAAAAGGTAATGTCATTGCTGGCGTTATGTTTCTAAATCTAAATGATTGAATCCTCTTTATTAGTCACATACATGGAAACACACAGTGACATTTGTCCCTCTGCATTTAACCCATCCTGGTATTAGGAGCAGTGGGCAGCTATTGTATATACACTATTTACAATGGATGGGTGAGAATTTGGCCTTCGAAGGACACACACCACATCATATTCCAACCCCGTGCTTTATATCCAGAAACCTTGTGTGTGTGTGTGTGTGTGTGCGTGCGTGCGTGTGTGTGTGTGCGTGTGTGTGTGTGTACCTCAGTACAGTTATTGTATGCCCGCGTGTACTGCCTACACACCATCCATGTCCCGATGTAAACAACGTCAACAAACTGTCACCATCTGTGACCCCCCCCCCCCCCCCCACCCCCACCTTGCCTCACCATCGCAGGAGCTGTTAGCCCCTGGGTGGGGTCAGCAGTGTTTCATGTGTGCAGCCGTTTGGTTTTGACACCTGGGTACCGACCTCAGCTAGTAGCGCTGTGTTTGTTGTGGTGGTGGTTGTTGTAACGCACCACACAGCAGCACTGTAAACTGTAAATCAGTAAACAACTGGAATTACTT
>CM051012.1:659015-671515 GCA_027704905.1 Muraenolepis orangiensis | reverse complement strand
TCTCTCTCTCTCTCTCTCTCTCTCTCTCTCTCTCTCTCTCTCTCTACACTGCCTCCCATAGCCTTTATGGTTTTACCCTACCTGTCTTACTCCACAGGATACTAAAACTGTACCTGTGTGTGTGGGTGTGTGCGTGCGTGCGTGAGTGCGCGCGTGTGTGTGTATGCGCGCGTGTGTGTGTGTATGTGTGCGTGTGTGTGTCTGTATGTGTGTAATGCAGGTTTCAGCTGTAATTATTTTTCCACAGCATAGCGCCGATAGCGGGTTTCCGCGGCGCGTACAGTGGACACACTACACACATGTGACCACGTGACGCCACCGCGGCGTGGTAGCCTGGTGTGAGGGCCGCTGCTGGTCCTGATGCGGGACCAGATGTGTGTGTGTGTGGCCTGGCCATGTTCTCTCTGTGGGGTTACGGGCGGTCTCACACTGGGTGTTAGGACGACCAGCAGGGCTTCACCCTGGAATAACCCACGACAGGGACAAGGGGACCCATTGTTTGAGCCCTTTCTGCAGGAATAATATTCAAGGTTCAAGATGTTTTTATATTCGCCAATGGAATGCTAAATCCCCGTTCCCTCCTGCAGTATGAACACAATACTATACAAAAGACTCATGCCAGTGTGGTGGCGTATTAAACTGAGACAGTGTTTAGAGTGGCAGGACTAGGGATGTTTCTCTGCTTGGCACAGAAATACAAATCCAATAAATGATGCTTAAAAAAAAAGGTTGAATGAGTCTTTTGCCGCTCTGATGACACGGCAACAGCGGAACCTTGGAGCGTCTTCCGTTTGTTACAAATGACCAAATTTGGACAAATGTGTGCTTGTGCGACAAACACGTTGGTTAGTATCTTATGACGGTTAGCAGACATGCACACGCACACACACACACACACACCCACACACACTCAAACACACACACAAACTCTATGTTACACACACACAACATGCCCATGCGCACCCACACACACACTCACACACACAGCACCCCCACACACACACACACACACACACACACACACACACACACACACACACACACACACACACAAAAACACACACACACACACACACACAAAAACACACACACACACACACACACACACACACACACGCACGCACGCAGACTAAGGCTCACATTATTTCTTTCTTTTTTTCTCTCAGCACGACTGAGAGACGTTTGCTATCATCATGGAGCCCATTAAACGCAGAGTGTGCCAAGCGTTCAGGAGAAACACCAGTTAGAATAATAATAATAATAATGTTTTGCCGCCCGATGCTAGAGGCACTAATGACAGAGAGAAGGGAAGAGAGATGTCTTTTCCTCTCTTTGGGGGGGGGGGGGGGAAGCTCCTGAATTAATGTGCCCGCGAAATTTGTGAACACAAACTGCGTCACTGAGTCGTTAGAATGAAGTAGCAGTAATATGAAAAAGGGGTGATGCCAATATCGCTGTCTGTGGTTGTGCGTGTATATCTGTGGGTGGGTGTGTGTGTGTGTGTGTGTGTGTGTGTATGTTTGTGTGTATGTGTGTGTGGGTGCGCGCATGTGCTTGAAAGAACATCTTAACAAAGTTATTAACAAGTCACTTTTTGTGCTTCTCTCCCCCTCACCCCAACCCCCTCCGCATCTTTCTCTCGCCATCTCTCGCTCTCTCTCACTCCTCTCTCTCTCTCTCTCTCTCTCTCTCTCACTCTCTCTCTCTCTCTCTCTCTCCTCTCTCTCTCTCTCTCTCTCTCTCTCTCTCTCTCTCTCTCTCTCTCTCTCTCTCCTCTCTCTCTCTCTCTCTCTCTCTCCTCCCTCCATGCAGGGGATGAAGAGGTTGGTCAGCATGTCATCCAGCGGCAGGAGGATCAGACGGAGCCCTAGCAGGAGTCGGAGCGCCAGCGGCTGCCATAGTAGTAGTCGTAGTAGTGGTGGTGGTGGTGGTGGTGGTGGTAACGCCCGATGCCGAGTGTTGTTCCTGCCCGTCCTCTTGGTGGCGCTGGCGCTCCTGGTCGGGCTCACGTCCGCCCAGAAGCAGCGCGGGGGAGGAGGAGGGGGAGGCGGCGGCGGAGGGGGAGGGGGAGGGGGAGGGGGAGGGGGAGGCTCGGACAAGGCGCCGGTGCTGAACATTGCGGTGATCCTGGGCCGCACGCGCTACATCTCGGACCGGGACATCCGGGCCCTGTGGAGCAAGGAGGAGCCGGTGGACGTCAACGTGGTGACGCTGCTGGTCAACGAGACGGACCCCAAGAGCATCATCACGCACATGTGCGACCTGATGTCCGGCACCAAGATCCACGGCGTGGTGTTCGGCGACGGCACCGACCAGGAGGCCATCGCCCAGATTTTGGATTTTATTTCCTCGCAGACGCTCATCCCCATCCTGGGCATCCACGGGGGGTCCTCCATGATCATGGCCGACAAGGTGCGTTCACGCCCACAGGTTGATTGGTCCGATCGCTGGATGGATGGATTGGTTGGTTGGATGGATGGATGGATGGATTGTTTGGATGGATGGATGGATGGATGGATTGGTTGGTTGGATGAATGGATGGATTGTTTAGTTGGATGAATATAGGTTATTTGGTTGAATGGATGGATTTTTGGTTGGATGAATATAGATTGTTTGGTTGGATGAATAGATGTTTGGTTGGATGAATATAGATTGTTTGGTTGGATGCATAGATGTTTGGTTGGATGAATAGATTTTTGGTTGGATGAATATAGATTGTTTGGTTGGATGAATAGATGTTTGGTTGGATGAATAGATGTTTGGTTGGATGCATAGATGTTTGGTTGGATGAATAGATGTTTGGTTGGATGAATATAGATTGTTTGGTTGAATGGATAGATGTTTGGTTGGATGACAAGATGTTTGGTTGGATGAATAGATGTTTGGTTGGATGCATAGATGTTTGGTTGGATGAATAGATGTTTGGTTGGATGAATATAGATTGTTTGGTTGGATGCATAGATGTTTGGTTGGATGAATAGATGTTTTGTTGGATGAATATAGATTGTTTGGTTGGATGAATAGAGTTGGTGGATGAATATAGATTGTTTGGTTGAATGGATGGATGGATTGTTTGGTTGGTCGGTCTATCAGGTGGTTTGTAAAGCAAACCAAAATTGCAATTTGGTTTCTCCTTCTCCGTCGGTGTTCAGCTACAATGAAACTCTCACTCCATCCACTACAGTGTTTGACCGGCTGGTGAGACAAGAAGGCTTGACACCTCTGGATGGGTGGATGGATGGATGATGAGAGTGCAGTGTTGTTGTTGCTTCTTCTTCTTCTTCTTCTCTTCTTCTTCTTCTTCTTCTCTTCTTCTTCTTCTCTTCTTCTTCTTCTTCTTCTTCTTCTCTTCTCTTCTTCTTCTTCTGTAGTACAATAGAATAGTCCCTCTCAACACAGACTCTGTGTCAGGGCTGTGGAGCGGTCCAGAGCAGCGTGAAGAGGCGGAGTCTGAGGAAAGGTGATCATTAGTGGAGAAACGGGAGGTGAAGAGGAAGGGAGGACAAGAAGAGGGAGGGGGAGGGGGAGGACGAGGGAGGTGTGGGGGGGTTGACAACCAGAGAGGGGGGAGGGGGGAGGGTGACAGTCTTGGATGGGAAATGGAAGGACCAGAGGGAACACAGGAATGGGAAGATAAGGTGGAGGAGTTGGGGGAGGAGGCAGAGAGAAATAAATGGAGGGGGAAGAAGGGGAGAGGAGGGGGCAGAATTCTAATAGATGGAGGATCTGTGTGTGTGTGTGTGTGTGTGTGTGTGTGTGTGTGTGTGTGTGTGTGGTGTGGGGGGGGGGGGGGTGGGTGTGGGTGTAGGTGTAAGGCAGGCTAGGCAATCGTCCCCTTACAGTGACTGCAATTGTTGTAGCACATGCAGTTCATAATGTTAGTATAGTCCATAATAATAGTATAGTCCATAATGTTAGTATAGTCCATGTTAGTATAGTCCATAATACTAGTATAGTCCATATTGTTAGTATAGTCCATAATGTTGGTATAGTCCATAATAATAGTATTGTCCATAATGTTAGTATAGTCCATGATGTTAGTATAGTCCATAAAAATAGTATAGTCCATAATGTTAGTATAGTCCATAATAATAGTATAGTCCATAATGTTAGTATAGTCCATAATGTTAGTATAGTCCATAATAATAGTATAGTCCATAATGTTAGTATAGTCCATAATAATAGTATAGTCCATAATGTTAGTATAGTCCATAATGTTGGTATAGTCCATAATGTTGGTATAGTCCATAATGTTAGTATAGTCCATAATGTTGGTATAGTCCATAATAATAGTATAGTCCATAATGTTAGTATAGTCCATAATAATAGTATAGTCCATGATGTTAGTATAGTCCATAATAATAGTATAGTCCATAATGTTAGTATAGTCCATAATAATAGTATAGTCCATAATGTTAGTATAGTCCATAATGTTAGTATAGTCCATAATAATAGTATAGTCCATAATGTTAGTAGTCCATAATGTTGGTATAATCCATAATGTTGGTATAGTCCATAATGTTAGTATAGTCCATAATAATAGTATAGTCCATAATGTTAGTATGGTCCATAATGTTGGTATAGTCCATAATGTTGGTATAGTCCATAATGTTAGTATAGTCCATAATAATAGTATAGTCCATAATGTTAGTATGGTCCATAATGTTGGTATAGTCCATAATAATAGTATAGTCCATAATGTTAGTATAGTCCATAATGTTAGTATAGTCCATAATAATAGTATAGTCCATAATGTTAGTATAGTCCATAATAATAATATAGTCCATAATGTTAGTATAGTCCATAATGTTGGTATAGTCCATAATGTTGGTATAGTCCATAATGTTAGTATAGTCCATAATGTTGGTATAGTCCATAATAATAGTATAGTCCATAATGTTAGTATAGTCCATAATAATAGTATAGTCCATGATGTTAGTATAGTCCATAATAATAGTATAGTCCATAATGTTAGTATAGTCCATAATAATAGTATAGTCCATAATGTTAGTATAGTCCATAATGTTAGTATAGTCCATAATAATAGTATAGTCCATAATGTTAGTAGTCCATAATGTTGGTATAATCCATAATGTTGGTATAGTCCATAATGTTAGTATAGTCCATAATAATAGTATAGTCCATAATGTTAGTATGGTCCATAATGTTGGTATAGTCCATAATGTTGGTATAGTCCATAATGTTGGTATAGTCCATAATGTTAGTATAGTCCATCATTTTAGTATAGTCCATAATGTTAGTATAGTCCATAATGTTAGTGTAGTCCATAATGTTGGTATAGTCCATAATATTAGTGTAGTCCATAATGTTAGTATAGTCCATAATATTAGTATAGTCCATAATGTTGGTATAGTCCATAATATTAGTGTAGTCCATAATGTTAGTATAGTCCATCATTTTAGTATAGTCCATAATGTTAGTATAGTCCATAATGTTAGTATAGTCCATAATGTTGGTATAGTCCATAATGTTAGTGTAGTTCATAATGTTAGTATAGTCCATAATAATAGTAGTCCATTATGTTGGTATAGTCCATAATGTTGGTATAGTCCATAATGTTGGTATAGTCCATAATGTTAGTATAGTCCATACTGTTGGTATAGTCCATAATGTAGTATAGTCCATAATGTTAGTAGAGTCCATTATGTTGGTATAGTCCATAATGTTAGTATAGTCCATAATGTTGGTATAGTCCATAATGTTAGTATAGTCCATAATGTTGGTAGAGTCCATAATGTTTGTATAGTCCATAATGTTGGTATAGTCCATAATGTTAGTATAGTCCATAATGTTGATAGAGTCCATAATGTTGGTATAGTCCATAATGTTAGTATTGTCCATAATGTTGGTATAGTCCATAATGTTGGTATAGTCCATAGTGTTGGTATAGTCCATAATGTTGGTATAGTCCATAATGTTGGTATAGTCCATAATGTTGGAAGAGTCTATAATGTTAGTATAGTCCATAATGTTGGTATAGTCCATAATGTTAGTATAGTCCATAATGTTGGTATAGTGCATAATGTTAGTATAGTCCGTAATGTTGGTAGAGTCCATAATGTTGGTATAGTCCATAATGTTAGTATCGTCCATAATGTTGGTATAGTCCATAATGTTAGTATAGTCCATATAAATAGTATAGTCCATAATGTTAGTATAGTCCATGATAATAGTATAGTCCATAATGTTAGTATAGTCCATAATAATAGTATAGTCCATAATGTTAGTAGAGTCCATAATGTTGGTATAGTCCATAATGTTAGTATAGTCCATATAAATAGTATAGTCCATAATGTTAGTATAGTCCATGATAATAGTATAGTCCATAATGTTAGTATAGTCCATAATAATAGTATAGTCCATAATGTTAGTAGAGTCCATAATGTTGGTATAGTCCATAATGTTAGTATAGTCCATAATGTTGGTATAGTCCATAATGTTAGTATAGTCCATATAAATAGTATAGTCCATAATGTTAGTATAGTCCATGATAATAGTATAGTACATAATGTTAGTATAGTCCATAATAATAGTATAGTCCATAATGTTAGTAGAGTCCATAATGTTGGTAGAGTCCATAATGGTAGTAGAGTCCATTATGTTGGTATAGTCCATAATGTTAGTAGAGTCCATTATGTTGGTATAGTCCATAATGTTAGTATAGTCCATTATGTTGGTATAGTCCATAATTCAAGATTCAAGATTCAAGATAACTTTATTTATCCCGAGGGAAATTAAGGTGCAACAGTTGAAACAGGGGGAATAAATGCACACAAAATATACTAATACCTAAAAACTAAAAACGAATTAACAACAAACTAAACTAGTATAAACAAAATATAACTAAATGAACCCTAAATTAAATCTAAATGTATTGATAGATGAATTGCACAATTTACAGTATTATTACAGTAATACGTAGGTATATACAATACACAACAATATGTATAGTGCAAATTGGCAGTAATAAAATACTAATAAATAACTCAGATGAATACTGAAAAAGATGTGAAAAGTGAAAAGTGTAGTCCATAATATTGGTATAGTCCATAATGTTGGTATAGTCCATAATGTTGGTATAGTCCATAATGTTGGTAGAGTCCATAATGTTAGTATAGTCCATAATGTTAGTATAGTCCATAATGTTAGTATCGTCCATAATGTTAGTATAATCCATAATGTTGGTAGAGTCCATAATGTTGGTATAGTCCATAATGTTGGTATAGTCCATAATGTTAGTATAGTCCATAATGTTAGTATAGTCCATAATGTTGGTATAGTCCATAGTGTTGGTATAGTCCATAATGTTAGTATAGTCCATAATGTTGGTATAGTCCATAGTGTTGGTATAGTCCATAATGTTAGTATAGTCCATAATGTTAGTATAGTCCATAATGTTGGTATAGTCCATAATGTTGGTATAGTCCATAATGTTGGTATAGTCCATAGTGTTGGTATAGTCCATAATGTTAGTATAGTCCATAATGTTGGTATAGTCCATAATGTTAGTATAGTCCATAATGTTAGTATAGTCCATAATGTTGGTATAGTCCATAGTGTTGGTATAGTCCATAATGTTAGTATAGTCCATAATGTTGGTATAGTCCATAGTGTTGGTATAGTCCATAATGTTAGTATAGTCCATAATGTTGGTATAGTCCATAGTGTTGGTAGAGTCCCCCACCATCACTCGACTGTATCAGCCCTAGAATCTGGGAGATAGTCGCCCAGTGGGAAGTCACTCTTGGTATAGTTAATCAAAGGACTGGGAGGATTGCTAGTTCAAGTCCCCTCCTGGGCCCTGCCGAGGTGCCCTTGAGCAGGGCACCAAACAGACCACTGCTCCCTGGGCGCTGTATATACACAAAAGCTGCCCACTGCTCCTATTTCTAGGATGGGTTAAATGCAGAGAAACCAACTTCACAGTGTGGGTATACATTACATTACATTAAGAGGATTAAAATCCTCCAGATTTAGAATTTAGAATTAATATCATTGTGATTGTGAGTGGCCGGGTTAGTCTGTGATATGTTCTGGTTCTGTGTGAGTGGAGACCAGCCTTCTGACGCTGTGGCTCCGTTCAAAGTGGTTCAATCCTCAATTGAAAAGTGCAGAACATCTACTTCCATAATTACCCTCCCGTGCTGAAAGGCCCCCAGTGGGTTTGTCTCTGCATGGTGAACTTCATGGGCAGGCATGCGTACCGGGGTGAAGTGTGTGTGTGTGTGTGTGTGTGTGTGTGTGTGTGTGTGTGTGTGTGTGTGTGTGTGTGTGTGTGTGCGCACATGTGTGTGTGCATGCATGTGTGTGTGAGATCATGTGTGTTTGTGGTATATACTCATAATTGTGTGGTTTTAAAAACACACACTTGCAGAAACAATTATATTGTTGTATGTATGGACCCTGTGTGTGTGTGTGTGTGTGTGTCTGTGCGTGCATGCGTGCGTGTGTGTGTGTGTCTGTGTTTGTATGTGCGTGTGTGCATGCGTGTATGTGTGTGCATGTTTGTATTTGATTGTGTGCCTTGCACTCTGAGACTAATCTGGCAGCAGTTGGCTTCCAGTTGAAGCCTTTTCCATGTCAACCCCTAGAGAATAGTATCTCTGAGCTCCCCCTATTTTTAAAAGGACTAGTTATGCCTCATCTCCTCTCTCCTCTTTTCTCCTTTCATCTTGTGCTCTCTTTCTCTCGTTTCCCTCCCCCTCTCTCTTTCCATCTCTCTATCTCACTCTCTCCCCTCCCATCTCTCTCCCATCCCCCTCTCTCTCTCTCTCTCTCTCTCTCTCTCTCTCTCTCTCTCTCTCTCTCTCTCTATCGCTCTCTCTCTCTCTCTCTCTCATGTCTTTCTCTCTGTCTCTCTCTGCTTGTTAATTAGATAAATGTTGCAGTATATCCCGTGCTGGTCCCTTCCATACGTCACCTCTCCTTTGTTCAATAAAACATCTCTTTTTTCCCGTATTCAAAATAATACATTATTGATTATGAATATGGAGCGTCTTCCCTGTTCTGCATTCCAAGCAATTTCCTCTTGATGGGACAGTTTGGAAGGAAATTAGATGAAAAAATATACCTTAGTTTTTTGTTTGTTGCATAAACTGCATTTTACTTGACCTTCATTTGTGTTTAATAATCTCGTTTTTCACATTCATTGCATTGCATTTAATGAATTGATTTCCCTCTGGTGGGAAAGAAAGGGGGCGTCGTCTTCATGCTGAATGGTTATCGACTGGCGCTCAAACTCCAATCTGGCCCCGGCCAATCAGGGCGGCCGCAGCTGCGTGTGTCTCTCATGATCTCCCACACCTCCACACACTCCTTCCTCCTCTTCGGGCGCCTTGACCGGTTCCGACCGTCCGACGCTGGCTATCGATTGGCTGGTTGGCGGCAGTGTGGGTGTGTGGGTGTGGAGGGGGGGGGGGGGGGGGGGGGGGGGGGAGGGAGGGGGGAGAGATCCCGCTGGATTTGATTATAGCCTAACTGGCGTGTAGTGCTTGACCCTAGAGTCCATGTCAACGGCGTGAAGGATCTGAGTCCGGCGTGGCCACCCTCTCGGTGGCCACCCTTACGTTTCTCCAACCAGTGAGATGAAGGAGGAGCGTAGCCAAGTGTTGCTCTCACGTATCTATGATTGACAGGCAAGATGCATTCCCTGAACCAATCAGGAAAAAGATGCCCTGATTGGTCAGAAATTAGCCAGGGGGGGGGTCTAAAGGTGTCATGCAAAGAGACCAAAACACTGCGTATTTCACTCACAACAGAGTATTGTGTATTGTACCTGCAGTGCCTTTTCTATGTGTAAATGTCCATATAGTGGCTATATCTGGTGGATAGTTTCCTCTGCGTGAGGCGAAGGGACCTGCAGGGCCTCGGTTGGTCAAAGCGTTGACACTCCATCGTCCTCTACATTTAAACCCCATCTTGGACCACAGCCGACACTCACTGCAGCTGACGTTGTGAGGAACCACAAATCCAAATCTGGAGGATTGAATCCTCTTTATTGGTTCACATACATGTAAACACACACACAGTGACATGTGTTTCTCTGCATTTCACCCATCCTCTTGTTAGGTTATTTATATTTACAGCGCCAGGGGAGCAGTACAGGGGGTGTGGTCCCTCGGCAGTGCCCAGGGTTTTTTTTCAGTAGGGACTTGAACCGGCAACTTTCCGGTTCCCAAACCCCAAGTCCCAACAGACTATGGGGCTATCCTGCCGCCCAAAGAGGAGACTCACTTTGATCTTCTCAAGACTCTCCACGTCCTGTCTTCCATTCATCCAATCATGTAGCGTGTCGTCGCTGATCTTGATCTCCCGTCAGAAGAAAGCTAAGCTAACGTTCTCTCTCGCACGGGTTTTATGAACATTATGTACCGCAAACCAATGTCAATGAGGCCTGCTGTCGGCTAAATGAAAAACTAGGCCTGCAAGCCTTTATTCTTTTCACCTATGACTTTTGTTGGTGTATGTACGGTACTCACACAACCAGACCCAGGGTGGTGGTGGTGGTGGTGTGTCCTAAGGGGGGAGGAGGAGGAGGAGGAGGGGGGGACGCAACCATTCAGCTAGCATATAGAAGTTCTATCCGTTTGAATCCCCTGATTCCCATGGAGGGCCCCCTCACGCCTTACCGCCCACGCTGGCTCCGCTCAACGCCTCCCACCCCTCAGCACCGGTTCATATTAAAGATATTAGAGCTCAAACTGAGTCTCTGTTGGAAGATGCGGTTAGGGAGTGTTTCTTTTAGTGAAAGACCCTCCTCAGCTGGCTGCTTCTCCTGCCCCAGCGGGATCCTCTCTCTTTAGCCGCGTTTCCTCTGGAAGCCGCTGAGCTACGTGAACGAACGACAACATTAATAACAAATCCAAAAACATGAAGTATGCCTCGCCCATTCCCAACACATTCAGTTGGGATTCATGGCTCAGTCTGTTGGCTTGACTTGGTTTGGGAACAGGAAGGTCGCCGGTTCAAGTCCCTACTGAAAAACACCTGGGCACTGCCGAGGTGCCCTTGAGCAAGGCACCAGACCCCCTACCACTGCTCCCTGGGCAGCTGTATATACAATAGCTGCCCACTGCTCCTAATACTAGGATGGGTTAATTGCAGAGAAACCAATTTCACTGTGTGTGTGTGACCAATTAAAAGGATTCAATCCTCCATATTTAGATTGACTTGTTTGCCCATACGTCCCCGCTGTATAATCAGCTCACGGACTATTTGGCAAAAAACCAAAACATATTGTCATGTACGACGTGTGTATGCTTCTAATTGGCTGTGCAGTGTGTGTGTGTGTGTGTGTGTGCGTGTGCGTGTGTGTGGGTCCCATTAGACATGGTATTATTAGCTCGGCAAATTGTTCTTCTTCTCATAATAACATGTTAGCCGCGTTTATTTAGACTAGCTTGTTTTGACTAGCTTGTTTGATCTGGGAATTTGCATGCCCACATGTGGTCATTTGATACCTGTGTGTGTGTATATGTGTGTGTGTGCTTGTGTTTGTGTGTGCTTGTGTGTGTGTGTGTGTGTGTGTGTGTGTGTGCTTGCGTGTGTGTGTGTATGTGTGTGTGCTTGCATGCGTGTGTGTCTTTGACAGATTGCAGTATTATTCCAGTAGGTAAGGCGTGCGGTCCTGCCGTGCATGAACAATGGCCCCCGTGCCTCTCAGAGACAATCAGTTCGAAGGGAGAAGGAGCTGGCAACATGGGAAACAGAGCTGCTTCCTCATTGTGCGCCTCGTCCGGTTCTCCCTCTCTCTGTCTCTCTCTCACTCTCGCTCATCATGCATAGCTTCTGAGATGCCCCCCCCCCCTTACCCCTGGGCATCTCTGGGAAGTATAGCCATTTGGTGATATTGCTATAGTGTGGTTTGATGTTTCCTAGGCATGTGGAGTAACACACCCCCATGCCTGCTCCTGTGTGATGGTCTGACCGTGATAGATTGCAGCTGTGTGTGTGTCTGCTGTCTCCCATTGTTTTAATCACCTCCGCCTGTAATGGAAAAATCAACACGGTGCAATTTGAGGGAAAAAAATATGAAAATATAAGTAAATGCGGTATTTGTTTTCTTCTGTACACATTGGTGGTCTACACATGTTCTTTTAGATTGAACTAGATTGTATTTTTACATTTGGATTTATTTGTTTTGTTACCTCCGTCAAAAGAACGCTGTGCGTGTGTGTGTGTTCACACGTGTGTGTGTGTGTGTGTGTGTATGAATAAGTGTGTGTGTGTGTGTGTTTGGTTGTGTGTGTGTGTGTGTGTGTGTGTGTGTGTGTGTGTGTGTGTGTGTGTGTGTGTGTGTGTGTGTGTGTGTGTGTGTGTGTGTGTGTGTGTGTGTGTGTGTGTGTGTGTGTGTGAATCGTGACTCTCTAGTGTCATTACAAGGATAACCAAACCAAACAGCCATGCTGGGACCATGCTAATCCAACAGCTATCATTTTTGTTTGTGCTGTGTGTTTGTGTCCCTGTGTGTGTATGTATGT
>CM051012.1:649015-654015 GCA_027704905.1 Muraenolepis orangiensis | reverse complement strand
TAAATGTGCTGTAGAGTTTTCCATTTAACAAGGCTTTTACCGCTGGTGTGAGTGCTACGGGTAAAGGAATAAAATAAAAGTGTATTCTTGTTAGAAATTCAAGTTATACGTTCGGAGGATGGAAATGGGGGAACGGGGGAAAATGGTTGACTTAAGTTAGACGTGACTGTGCACATTAGTTGGGTAACTGTGACATTGTCTCACGGTGAACATGTCCCCCTGTGGAACCGTTCTTCTGTTGATGTTTCTTTCAGGCTTTTCTTCGGTGTCTTGCGGTGCTTCAGTGCTGCAGTGCATTTTTTTCCGAGGGAGCTATTTTGGGTTTTTAGGTCATTTGTAACAGTGCACACTCCCAACTTCTTTCATCTGCACTCAATGCTTAACCGGCGGTCCTCAAGGTGTCGTTCCACATGGCGCTGGTGACGTGGGGAGGCGAGCGTCCCGCCCCGGAGTGCGGCGGCAGAAGCCGAATCGTGAAAAGAATGCGTACGCTCACAAGATGGCCGACGCTGCAGCCTTCACCTCAAGTTACGCAAATTGGCAGAACACATAAAGAGATGAGAGATGAGTAGATAGAGGAAAAGGCAACAGAACAAAACAATTATATATATATATATATATAGTTGACAGCCCGGCAAGCACAGTGTGGTAATTTTAAAGAAGCCGTCTCTAATTGGTTTCCTTGTCTGCATATTTTTGATAAGGCTTTTGCTGACGATAACAGAAAATCTGTGCCAATGAACCCCCCTTTAAACTATAATAATTATAGGCCTATACCGTAGCCCCTCTGCTGTACCCCATTCAGTGTTTCCTACATACACATACAAATAATATAGAAATAAAATGGGGAAAATATACACTTTTCTATTGTTCCATTTTAATGATGGTTGTCAATATTTAGCTGTGGATGTGTGCAGCCTTTCTCATGTTTTTCAAAGGCATCCCCCGTTGGGATTTGTGGATTATAGACTCGATAGATGTGTCTCGAATACTCCAAGGGCGTTCATGGCGTGCATAGAAAGGTCGTCCTTCGAACCAGAATAGGGGGAGTTCAAGTCTCTTGGTGCCGGGAGAGCATGGGTCTTTTCCAGAAGGGCCGGAGAATGTAGAGCAACGTGTGGACTCGGTTCCCTGTGGACTCATTCTGGTCCTTGAAATATGGCTTATTAGGAGATGAACACTGCATAATAAGTACGATAACGCATTTTTACATATTTCATTGTTGGTTACCGGGATTTTCCTTGGACGGGGAACAGGAGGAAGAAAAGGACCTGCGGTGGCTGAAGGGTTACCAGTATACAGTATCGGCACCCATGTGGTGTATATGCCTGAGGGCCTGGGTGAGGCAGGATACCTGATGGTTTAACATTTCTGAAGTGCGAGTGGAGCAGTAGGAGGCGAGAACAGCAGAAACTGGGTTGTGGTGGTGGTGGTGTGGTGGTGGTGGTGGGCGTTTCAGGGTCAGTGTTGACAAATGGGTCTGCAGAGTTAGCCTCGGCTCCAGGGACCAGCCAGCAGTTAGGTCAGCCCTTCCCAGAAGAGGGACACTGGAAATAGGGCTTATACCTCTCGCAAAACCTGAGACGGGGGAGGGAGGGGGGGTTATATATAGACAGAGTAGACTACACAGGTATTGGAGCCACGCCCCCTTTTAAAGTCATAGGAAAAATACGTTGTGTTGTAACTTTTTAAAACCATTTTTGCTTTTTGTACAGCTAAATGCTGATTCTAAATAGCATTTTAGCAGCTAGTCTTAAACAGCCATAGCCGTTTGCTGGGTAATTAAATCATCGTAACGGTCTCTCTTGGCTTCACTAAAACATATGTTACCGTTACCAATATCAAAATTGCAATTATTACTTTGTATCAGTGGATACAGATACATCCTTTACTCCCGAACTAAAACGGTCACTATGCTCACCTGGGCAGTTCAATCATGTAATTAATGATAGTGTTTTCGGCGTCTGTGTGTATGTTGCATCATCACTTTTCAACTTTAGTTAACCTTCTAATGCTCTCTGCAAGTATTAGCAACACTAACCTACCTTTAAGGGACATTCCACCATTATTTGCATGGTCTCCAAAACAAAAGCCTACAAAGTGACAAATTGTTTTACGGCTATGTTTGCAATATTACCTTTACTGGACCACTGTGTTACTCACCGCCATGAAAAGAGACTGATCGTGACTCAAAGCCAATGTATGCCGCAGCAATGCTTCTGTACATGCAGCTCAGAGGTTTGCAAATAGCTTCATGGCGATGTTTATTCTAACCTTTTCGAAGTAGTAGCGAAACCGAAGCACAGCAGGCTCTTATAGGTACGCATTTATAGCGCAGCAGCTACATAAGACCATCCAGACCAGTCCGTGATCAGACACAAACCCACCGGCTAATGTGAACGTGGGACCTGGCACAATCTCCGTTGTTTCAGACCAATAGATATATATAGATATATTATTATTATTATTATAGATATATTAGAATAACAGCACAGGATTGAAGGTCAGCAACCAGTGTTTTTGGACACCCTGTTGGAGTTTATTTTCACCGGAGGCTTTCTTTAGGATAAATGTAGTGACACGGCGGCGGGTCTAATTGTGTATTGATACAAAGCTGTGCTTTTCAACGTTGTCATCATTGAAATGCAAATACATTGATATCATGTTCCCGTACCGTCTGGCTCAACTCAACACTTGCCCCGCAATGCACCATGGACGTTTTCAATGTACCAATGTACGTGGAAGTCAATTGACAATATATATATATATATATATATATACAACCCACAGCTGTAGTTTATTCGCATCTGTGTTTACGATTACGGCTCCAACTCAAGCGCACGACCCAATAGGACGGGTGAAAGAAGAGGAGTTTAAGGATTTCATGAAGATAAGTAAACTGTCACAGTAATGGATCGGAGGGAGGAGAGACACCAGAGGACTGGAAGCAGGCGGGAACGGCGACAGAGAAGCAAGGGCCGTGGTGGCAGGCGGGGTTCCTCCTCATCCAAGCAAGAGCCATGGCGGGCGGGACTGGTGTCTTACAAGGAGGGTGGGGGGGGAATCGTGGAAGGAGGGATCGGCGTCAGGCAGGCAGGCAGGGCTCGGAAGAATACGATAACAAACTGGAATCTACAGGAATGCGGGGGACGAGGCATGCGGAGCAGGGACAGTGATCTGGCAGTGAGTGGAGAGAAAGCTGGAGTTGAAATAATAAACGGATTGAGCGGCTGAACTAAAAGAACCAATTAGCGGGAAACTGCGAGGAATTGGCTGCCGCTAATAGGAGGACACGAGGCGGAGAGGTCTCTAGTGGCCTGTAGCTAGACCTTCTCTTTGCACGGAGTGTCCGAGCAATAAACCCTGAGCAGGAGGAGAACCTTGACTCTTCCCACCCGGTGGATGAGGCTTCCCTGCCGTCTGTTTACTGCTTTACCTTGCGGCGGCGTGCGTGCGCTCAGACTCCCTCAAACGGGCCGCGCGCTGTTTTGTATTTGTGGGAATATGTTTTTGTGTATTTATTTATTTATTTTAAGGGCTGAATACTCTGTGTCCTCCAGGTATAAAGAACTAGAAAACAGATCAACTGCTTCCTGTCCACAGTTTGGAGCGCGTCCTTGAGAGAGAAACGCTCTGCCGGGTGTCGACAAAGATGCCGTGACGCACGCTGAATCACCGCCAGAGAGAGAGAGAGAGAGAGAGAGAGAGAGAGAGAGAGAGAGAGAGAGAGAGAGAGAGAGAGAGAGAGAGAGAGAGAGAGAGAGAGAGAGAGAGAGAGAGAGAGAGAGAGAGCGCCCTGGCCTTGTCTCATTGAACACGTTGTTGAAGACATCACATTCCCCTGTTTTCAATGGCAACATTCACTGAGGGTTAGTTAGGAGGTGAGTGAAAAGTCACGAAGTTGAGGAGCAACTTTTGTTGAGTGTGTGTGTGTGTGTGGGGGGGACGGGACGTGTGTGTGTGTGTGTGTTGAGCTCCTTGTTAAGGACAGTGCCTTCATGTCTGTTTGCTCCGTTGTCATCCGTCAATACATCCCCACCCATGACTCCTTATGGTGGGAGTCACAGCCAGCTGCATTATTAGTGTACAATAATCTACACTAATCAAAACACACTATTATTTTAAGGCAGGATTTGTTATGTGTAATGCTAATTCAATTGAAGCTCCTTCATGTCATTTGATGTTAATTTCCCGTAATAATTGATATCGGAAACATATAAATATACACACACACACAAACACACTTCCAGGGGTTGATTAGAATGCAAATTAGGTGACAAGAAACATGCAATGCATTATTCAAAACCAAGCTTAATATATACACAGGCATGAATTAATCAGTGTGTCATTGATTTATGTCTAATGTGTTTTTTCTCAGTGCCTGCTTCAGGGGTGTGGTCCCAACCCACGTTGACCAGGCGTCTCCCCTATGATCAAGCGATGAGAGGCAGGGAATACAAACAATAAAACCCTTTCACTGCCATAGCTAAAGCTGCAATCAGCCACTTTGCAGCAGCTCACCCCACATTCTCTGCATGAAAGAGTGTTTGAGTCCCTTGCCTACTGGCCGTTGCTATGGAGCATGAGAACCATGAGACTCAATCAAAAACACAATTTCACCCAAACAAAGTGGGCTGAGCGCATATTGCTGATTGCAGCTTTAACTCAATAATCTCGGTGCAAAGTGAGGTTCAGAAGGCATTTTCAACTCCACACAGAAACTCTTTGCCAGATGTGTCCACTAAATGGTTTTCTTCCAACATTCCTATTGCATGCTTAATGCATGCATGAACCATGCATAATCAACACTGGGGAATGCTGCCAAACCTGATTTTGTGTTTAAGAAATTGAGGTTAGAGGACTCATCACTTTTCATCTTCATGAAGTCCCCATATCTTTCCATTTACTTAGAGACTTGGGTTTCTCCCCTTTGCCACCAATTTATACCGTGACAATTGACGTCCATTCCTCTGGTGGCTGGTAGACTGCTACCCTTCTGA
>CM051012.1:626515-631515 GCA_027704905.1 Muraenolepis orangiensis | reverse complement strand
ACATGTTTGAACTTAAATGTGCCTCATAGTCAATGTAGAAACAAAGACATGAATGCTTCAAGTATTAAATAAAAAATTCAATTCAAATTCAAAGGAACTTATTTAAAATATTCAATCCAACAGATTGCTTTATTTGCTATATTTCTGAAGGTTTCAATCCATTAGTTGTTACATTATAGCAACAATCAGACATATATACATTTCTTTAGTACTATTTCAAGTGTGTACAGTATTTGTGTTTAAGAAAGTCATACTGTGGGAGGGAATGGGGAGGAAGCACTCCATTGTAGTTGTTGCATATGGAAAATATAAGTATTGAATCTTAAATGTGCTGTACCAGGTTGATTGAATTGAATTGGTCAAATGACCAAATGTTTCTCTTGCTTTGCCTATTTTTTAGCCCTAAGTGGTAAAGTAGTGATCTCTATTTCCAGAGAAAGGTTTGTGTTGTGGTAGAGAACCACAGACACCACAGGTGTCTCCGAAGCTTCCTATTCTTATTTGCTGACAACCTTTTTAACAGCAACAATTGTGTAAAGGTACTTGTGTAAAGGTACTTGTGTAAAGGTACTTGTGTAAAGGTACTTGTGTAAAGGTACTTGTGTAAAGGTACTTGCACACTGCCCCACAATTCACCAACAAACACAGCACCAGGCCAGTGTGTCATAGCGGTTGGTGGTTGTTGGCTGTTGTCGGTGTCACAGTTAAAATACAGGAGAGGTGTTAAAGAAAAGAGTCTTTGCTTGAGAAAAATACAAGGATACACAAATCCAGGCAGTTGAACTAAGAACAACAAGGGGCTAGGCTGAGGCAGAATCTAAAGTACAAAGGGAGGATCAGACCTAGGTTTGGGTCAGGTTGAAAACATGGCACAAAGACAATCTGGCCGAGAACAAATGAAGTGAACCGGGATATGTACTAGAGAGCTGATGAGGGAATGGGGACCAGGAAGATGAACGTTTCCATCTCCTGGTTCTTCCGTTCTGTTTGGCCGTTGGACTGTGGATGGAACCCCAAGAGCTGGGTGGGCAAAGCCCCCAACAATCTCTAAAATTCCTTCAAGAATAGGGAGGTGAATTGTGGCCCTGGGTCAGAGACGTCTCATGGGATGTCTTTGAGGGGACTGAGCATGTGGACAACATAGTGTAACAACATTTGGGCTGTCTCTGGCAGTGGTAAGCTTTGGCAAAGGAATGAAATGTACAGACTTGACTGGGTAGCCTCTGAGGGAGGTGGACTGGTTATTGGAGACCAGGGTCGACGAGGTACTGGAAGGAGTTGGGAGCAAATGGAACAAGCTGCCACAAACCCCCATGTGTCCTCCTCCATGGAGGACCACCAGAACCACTGATGGAGGTGGGTCACGGTGAACTGCCCCCCAGAGTGACAGGCCAGGTGGGAGGAGTGCCCCCTGGGACCTGGGAGCGGAGATGATCTGGGACAAATAGGCGGCCGCCTGGACAGTTACTGGGTGCAGGACAATTGAAAAACAAGAGTTTGACCCTCGATCTTCCATTTCAGAGCTTCAACCACACTGGAAAGAGGAAGGATCTCCTCAGTGTACGCAGGGTTGTTCTCCTTTTTGAAATTGGCAAAAGAGAGCGTCAGGTTTAGCATTCTTAGAACCTGGGTATGAGAGAGTGAACTGAAAGTGATTTAAATTCAAAGCCCACCAGGCCTGGCGGGAAAGGGAAGATCTGCCCCCTCAAGCCAGTGTCTCTTACTCCTCTGACGTCTCTTGACCGCCAGCAGCTCCTGGTTGACATTCATTCTTCTCTGGCTTCACCAGGAGTTTCTGAAGGACCCTCCTCACTCCTCCTCATGCTCCTGTAAAGATCTGGAAAAGACAAGGATATCGACAAAGTGAACAGACAATTTTGTCCCTAAGTACATTGTTCACAAAAGCTCGGAAGTCAGCTGGGGCGTTAGTCAGCCCGAAGGGTAGTGTAGTATTTAAAATGGCCACTGGGGGTGTAAACACATCTGACATTTGTCCCCCCTCTTGAATGTGGTGGTCCAGTTTGGTAAAAATAGGGGCGCAAATAGTTTTTTGCCTAGCCCATGTGGGGGCTGTGTTAAATAATTGTGTTATTGGGATAACCAAGAATTACTGGAAGTTGTGAGGCATAAATCAGGTGAGTGCCATGATGGTTACTGGACAAACAGAGGACTGGAGCAGTGCACCTCTGACTGAGACGAAAAGTTGGCCATCTAGAGTGCTTGCCTGAATCTGGAACTGCAGGAGGCTCTGCGGGATGTTGAATTGCCGAGCCAACTGGTAATCCAGGAAGTTTACATCTGCCCCTCTAAGAGTCTATGAAGTGTCCATGTGTGTCATGCCATGCAGGAGAAACTGTGCATGAGTTAATGGTCAAGAAGGCATTTTAGGGAGTGGAGCCCCCCCCCCCCCCCCCCCCGCCGGCAGCGCCCTCCGGATTACTAAGGAGCCTCTTCTGTTACTGGACAGGAAGCCGAAAAATGTCCCTGTTGGCCGCAGTACATGCAGTAATTCTCCATTTCCTCCGGGGAGAGATGGGTCCTTCATTCTAGCTGCATGGGCTCTAAGTCGTTAGGACCGCTTAAGAATAAAGAATGTAACTGCTCTGCTAGGTGCACAGGTAACTGTGGACTGGAATATATTTCTCTCTTCCTCTCTCTCATAAGGTTATCAATATGTATTCCCTAAAACTTCAATTGATAGCACTGGCTTTTTTTTGCTTCAATTATTGAACTGAACTGGCCTTTATTGTATTATATGGGACTGGCCTTTAATTCCTTTTGCACAAAATGCTTGCTCCGCAAAGATGGGAAATACTATCAAATTGTTTATTTAAACCAGTATGAATATTAAAATCAGCAGCCGATATGACTGTGAACATGACTCTATGTATAGATGGAGACTTGCTGAATTTCGTTCAGTAAATTTGACAACTGACAGCTTGAATTTCAGATCCTAATTTATTTTTCTGTGCCGCCATGACGATCAGCAAATGTGTGTTTAAGTAAAAAATACAAAATAAACTGCTTCACAGCGTCAATGGCGATCAGACAAACATTTAAATAGACCTGGCTTCAAATTAAAACAACCTTTATTTCTCAAAACGTGTAGCCACGCCCGGCTAGTAAAAGGGACTCACCCAGCTAGATACTCTCATTGAACTGACTGTAGCTAAGCTTCAATGTAAAGCATAGCTAGAGTCAGTTCAATGAGAGCATCTTGCTTGGTGAGTATTTCCCCAGGGCTGGTTTCATAACTGGCAGATTGTTATGTCAAAAGAAGAACACAAGAGCTGCTCTCAGGGGACAGATGTTGAAGTAGAGCGGTGCCCCAGCACATCTTTAGGTGCGCACTAAAGGTTTCAGCTCGCCTTTTTGCACTGCGATACTGCACCGCAGAATTTATCTTGATAAAAATTTAATTTTTAGATTAGATTAGATTTGATTAAAATGTATTGTCATTGCACTACAGCACAAGTACAGTACAGCGAAAATAATTTAGCATCTAACCAGAGTGCAAATGTTGCAGTAAAGTGCATGGTAATATAATATAATCTACAGTTTAAATATACAGGTTAAAAGACAGTCTAGGTATGAATGTGATATGAGCATAATAATAGGTATATGTATTATTAGGTATACAAATTGATTAAGGTTGTGAATAACCTGGCCAGAGCCAATCAGAGGCAGGTAACGCCACACACATATGCTGCTTTTACAAAAGTGTAGGAACTTTGCGGGTGGGGCTTGCAGCGCTGAACATCTTCTAATTGGTCGAATACTCATAGCATTTTATGTCAGCCGCATTCATCCCGTACTCGATGTGTGTAGCTGACCTTTACACGGCCCGGCGCCACCAGACACAATGGGTTGTGTTTTGCGTCGCCTGGCACCGCCCCTCCCCTCTCCAGGGGCTGCTTGTGTGACTTTACAACATTGTCGATGGATTTCATTCGACACGAGTCTGCCAGCATTGGCTGCGAATGTCGAGTGTCCAATCAAGTGGCCACGTGGCGTGCGGTACTACCTGCTTGTTTGCATAAAGATCAATTAAGTTACACTTGCCCTCCTGTGTTCAGCCAGAGGCCCCTTTAACGAGCCCCTGCCCTGCACACAAGCCACCCCCAGGATTCTTTGCCCCACGTGATCTTGTGTCCAATACAAAGTGAAAGGCACATCACACACATTCATGCACTAGCGCAACTGCCGCAAGACACAGAGCCCAGAGGCCGACAGGATGGTGGTCCAACAGTGGCGCATCCAACACCGTGTAACACCCTGTAACCACGGCTACACTAACAGTCTTCAGCTAAAATGTAATTTTTTCAGACGTCAGCTGACTAAATCGGCTAACCTTCGCAGACGGGCAGAAAGAACCGTTTAGTTCTTGGGAACTAAAGCTTGTGGGTACTTTGGGTGGAAGTGCTGCTACACACACACACACACACACACACACACACACACACACACACACACAAAGACATGCTATATGTCAGATGCACCGGTGTGACCAATGAAAATGTTAAGTCCAAAGAGCAAAATGGTCGCACTCTGGCAGATAACAGTTCTGGCAGAGAACAAAGGGAACTGGTATATGTACGAGGGAGCTAATGAGGGAACGGGGACCAGGTGAGTGGGGGCTGAGCAGGTGAAAGAAAATCTACTGGCAGGAGGGAGTGGCAGGGTCTGAAATAACAGCAGAATCGGATAATGAATTTGCCAACTTCCCGTGTCAGAAGTGTCTTGTCGGTGAACACGTCGATTTGGCGTTGGACGTCTTGGGCCGACATTCGTTAGTCGGGTGTCTGTGTTTGTTTGGGTAGTGTGCAAGCACCTTTGCAGTTGCACATAATAGGGGCTGGTGGAGGAATATGGTTAAAATGCCTGTCCAGCTCTCCCTCGACACAAGCACAAGATGTGTTCACATAACGACCGCACAGAGACACTGGTTTCTGGTGCCTCCTGTTCAGTTCTCCATATCACCACTATGTATGAAAGAATGA
>CM051012.1:591515-601515 GCA_027704905.1 Muraenolepis orangiensis | reverse complement strand
TGTATCCTTAATGCTCAATATGTATCCTTAATGCTCATTATGCATCCTTAATGCTCAATATGTATCCTTAATACTCAATATGTATCCTTAATGCTCATTATGCATCCTTAATGCTCAATATGTATCCTTAATGCTCATCATGCATCCTTAATGCTCAATATGTATCCTTAATACTCAATATGTATCCTTAATAATCAATTATGTATCCGTAATTGTATCCGTGATGGTCAATACATCCTTTATGTTCAATATACATCCTTAATGCTCAATACATATCCTTTATGTTCAAAATGTATCCTTAACACATTGAACTTTTATGAATGCTCCTTGCTAGACTATCCAACAATAGTCAATAGTTGATGATTTGAACCATTTAAATCAGACCAAAACCCTGAATAATGTGACACACTTGGTAGGTAAACATTGTATTAACCATCAGCTATACTGCCACTGCCACAGGGAGGTGTTCCAGGCACATCCAACTGGGAGGAGACCATGGGGCAGACCGAGGTACAGGTGGGAGGAGACCACGGGGCAGACCGAGGTACAGGTGGGAGGAGACCACGGGGCAGACCGAGGTACAGGTGGGAGGAGACCACGGGGCAGACCAGGTACAGGTGGGAGGAGACCACGGGGCAGACCGAGGTACAGGTGGGAGGAGACCACGGGGCAGACCGAGGTACAGGTGGGAGGATACCACGGGCAGACGAGGTACAGGTGGAAGAGACCACGGGCAGACCGAGGTACAGGTGGGAAGAGACCACGGGCAGACCGAGGTACAGGTGGGAGAGACCACGGGGCAGACCGAGGTACAGGTGGGAGGAGACCACGGGGCAGACCGAGGTACAGGTGGGAAGAGACCACGGGGCAGACCGAGGTACAGGTGGGAGGAGACCACGGGGCAGACCGAGGTACAGGTGGGAGAGAGACCACGGGGCAGACCGAGGTACAGGTGGGAAGAGACCACGGGGCAGACCGAGGTACAGGTGGGAAGAGACCACGGGGCAGACCGAGGTACAGGTGGGAGGAGACCACGGGGCAGACCGAGGTACAGGTGGGAGAGACCACGGGGCAGACCGAGGTACAGGTGGGAGGAGACCACGGGGCAGACCGAGGTACAGGTGGGAGGAGACCACGGGGCAGACCGAGGTACAGGTGGGAGGAGACCACGGGGCAGACCGAGGTACAGGTGGGAGGAGACCACGGGGCAGACCGAGGTACAGGTGGGAGGAGACCACGGGGCAGACCGAGGTACAGGTGGGAGGAGACCACGGGCAGACCGAGGTACAGGTGGGAGGAGACCACGGGGCAGACCGAGGTACAGGTGGGAGGAGACCACGGGGCAGACCGAGGTACAGGTGGGAGGAGACCACGGGGCAGACCGAGGTACAGGTGGGAGGAGACCACGGGGCAGACCGAGGTACAGGTGGGAGGAGACCACGGGGCAGACCGAGGTACAGGTGGGAGGAGACCACGGGGCAGACCAAGGTACAGGTGGGAGGAGACCACAGGGCAGACCAAGGTACAGGTGGGGTGATTACCTCTCCACGCTGGCCTGGGAACGCCTCAGGATCCCCCAGTCAGAGCTGGTCCATGTTGCCAGGGAGAGGGAAGTTTGGAGTCCCCTGCTGAAGCTGCTACCTCCGCGACCTGACTACGGATAAGCGGGGGAAGATTGATGGATGGATGGATATACTGCCATTGTGTTTCTTGTGACTGACCTTTGTTACACTTTCTCAGTGTACACTCGCAGTGTACGCTATGTTTCACTTATTTTGGCACAATAAGAAGCATCGTCCTTTTGGCCTCTTCTTGTGTACTGTGTGACACATGTGGAAGTCAGCTGTGTGTTTGTGTGTGTGAGATGGGACTATGAGTGAGGACAGGAGAGAGAGAGAGAGAGAGAGAGAGAGAGAGAGAGAGAGAGAGAGAGAGAGAGAGAGAGAGAGAGAGAGAGAGAGAGAGAGAGAGAGAGAGAGAGAGAGAGAGAGAGAGAGAGAGAGAGAGGGGTAAAGAGGGGTAAAGATGTGAGGATGTGTGCTACTGAGCCTCAGAGCTCTGGGCTCTTTCTGTTCTTTTCTGGCAATTACATTGTTAGACAGTATGTGAATGTTGGCTCTTTTGCGTGTGTGTGTGTTTGTGTGTGTGTGTGTGTGTGCCTGTCTGTCTGTCTTTAATGTGTTTATCTGCACACTTTCACACATTCACACTTCACACGTGTTCAACATCATAATTGACTTTCTCCATAGTTTAAAAAAAAACATCCAAATGCATGCGTTTGTATCCAAGCATACAAATCCACACAAGGAATCTGCACAAACTCACTTCAAACTTAAACAAAGTAGCGTTATGTATTCTGAAAAATGATATGGTGCTGATGATTTGATATATTATGTTGATCTGTGTTATGTGTTTATAATGCTGGTCTGGATAAATATACAGTTGCAGCTATATGCACACACACACACTCTCTCACACACACACACACACACACACACACACACACACACACACACACACACACACACACACACACACACACACACACACACACACACACCACACACACACACACACACACACACACACACACACACACACACACACACACACACACACACACACACAGGGCAATTATCAATATCACTCCCTGTAATAATGTTGAGGTCCTGCCCTAAAAGCCAATGATCGCACACAATATTTGATATTATGGGATGGAATAATCTCACCAAAAATTTGAATGTGTGTGTGTGTGTGTGTGTGTGTGTGTGTGTGTGTGTGTGTGTGTGTACGTGTGCATGTGAACGGTCTATAGCAGTGGTTCCCAATCTCTTTGTTGGCCCGTGGTCCCACTTCTATGTAATCCTATGAAGTATTAAGGAACTGTGTATCACATATCCCAATGCCTATCACCAAGTTTGTATGTGTGAAAACATTTTGTGTTAATACTCTCAAATGCGTGAATGTGTCCAACTTTGTTTTAACCGCTCAATTAAAATGTTTCAATCTGTAGCTGTGCATGAAATTTTGTGAACCACTTAAAAAGATATGTACAAATAATGTAGAAACGTTACACAGTTCCACGTCAGGTTTACAGTTCCACAACAACCCCCAAACAGCACTTGTTTGCAGCTAGCATCAAATCTATGTGCACAAATACTTTTGTCTCACATTCGATGCCTCCGTTTGAATTTGAAATGAACATATCAATTGACTATCCAATCATGAATGGCATTTCACTATCCAATCATGGCGCCATGGGGGTGGGCCTTCTTTTTGCTTCGAGTCAGGCTGCAACAAAAATGTACCTGGTGGCAAAATCTGAGCACCGAGACTGTTAGCGCCGTCTCAAGGTAAGTTGGTTTAACAACCCCAAAATGTTCTATCTGGTGATGAAGAAATTTGTTGCTATCGTTAGCGTATTGCATGAAAGGTACGTGCATGACAACAAGTTAATCTCTTTGTTGCTGGATGGTAAATTAAATTGCCAGCATTCTCTGCTGATGTTACCATTGTGTTTCCCAGCTAACTTAGGTAACATTAGCAGCAGCCCATTTCACGGTCACCGGCGCCTCGCCGAAGTAGGACGTGCTACTTCCCACTTGTAGCCACCACTTATGTTTGGCTTAAGATGTTTATATGATCTTTTATGTCGGCATGTCCACCGTGCGCGATCAAAACGTCAACGTTACCTTGACATCCAGAAAGTTGACTGGGAGGCTGCAGTGATGACTCCTGACACATGGGAGTCTCTGATGAAGAGATGACAACTCTTTGTCTGATGTACATGCTGGAATTCCAGCAGACTATATCAACTGTTGTCAACACAATGCATGGAAAGAGAACAGGCAAGCTTCAGCAGAGAGACATGGTGGGCAAAATCAATGTACAGCAAACCGTGCAATTAGAACTGCTTTACGTTTTTATGTAAAACTCAACCACTGTCTTTGATAGTACCTCCAACAAAACACTCAACAATCGACCAAAAGGCATAGGCAGTGTTTGCAACATGGAGAAAATATCAACCAGTAGGGCAGCATTCTTAGTTGTTCTTTAAGAAACTGTAAAAAAAACACTTTCCTAAACTTTTAACTTTGAAACTGTCCATGACGCTGTCTGACTGACTAAATAGCTCCACGTGAGTGGCCAAATCCACAAACCCCACATGCCACACTATCTTGTTGCTATAACATGTCATCATTAACTGTAATACATGCAATGTTACTACTATCTTGCCATTACACTTGACAGTGACACCATACAAATAGTCAAAGGTGTGGAATTTAGTAATCTAGTAAAATGCATTTGTGGATTAAGGCTATAGCTCAGCAGCACTTAGCCTTAACCCACCTTAACTATCGAGTGCATCTATAGTCTGGAATGTGTTGAGGTTTCAAATGAAATACAATTAAAAGAAATACAATGTATAGTTTCCCTGTCACACTCAACCCATTGCTACATTTTCTTCCAATTCCAAACGTAAAGTTATTTACGATGTCTTCAAACAACCGGTAGCCAAACAACAGGTATTAAGACAAACATAAGGAGTGACTGCAAGCAGAAAGTAGCACCGCCGCTGACCGTGACCTAAGTTAGCTGGAAAACAAAACATTCCGATTTTTCCAAGTTTTGTTTTCACCCAACTCGCAGCAAAGAAGGCCCGTCTGGCTCCGTGACCGGATAGTGAAATGATATTTATGATTGGATAGTCAATTAATCTGAGCATTCCTATTGGCTACAGATTGTGAATGAGTCAAATGTGTGACAAAAGTATTTGTACCTGTTTGGTTCATACTCGTAGATTTGATGTGTAGCTTCAAAAAAGCTGTTTTTTCACACCAACAAATTGGCAACAAATTGTATCTGTAACTGTGCAATTTCTCTACATTGCAAATGTTTGTGCCGATATTTTTAATTTGTTCACAAAGTGTCGTTCACAGCTACAGATCTCCTAAGCATTCAAACATTTGAAATCAGCTGTTCAAAATATTTTTTACGCATTTCAATGTTTTCGCACGAAAAGTTCATGGTGTTCATTCGTGGTGATTCTTTTGACCCCAATTAGATTCCGTACATTGGCAGCTGGACATTGGTAACTCAACTTTTGTGCATGTTGCATCCACATAAATAGTTTTTTACCCAATCAACATTGTCAATAATATCAATGTCCCAGCACCGCGTCACTACACACTAAGTGATTAGTAGTCGTTTGTCGGTGGCTATGAATCATTAGGCAGTCAGTTTGTATATACAGGACGTCTATGAGACCTTTAAAAAAATAGAATAAAATGGATAATTTGATAAAACGGATCATCAAATATCTATAGCTTATGTCAGCAATCTCCTGCGACCCCCGACTGCATATCAGGCCATCCCAGAGTGGGGTCCCGACCCTGAGGTTGGGAACCAACCGCTGGTCTATAGGTACACCTGTAGGAACGGACAATGACTGATGGTTTCTTTTGTTATAAACTGTAGATCCTAGTGAAACTAAGAAGAGTCTGTGACACATTTAAGGTCAGCACCGAGGCACCGATGTTTAATTCAGACGGAGTTAAGCAGGCGAGTCACCGGTCAGCCGTCGGGCCGTCAGGAGGACACGGTGTCTCCGAGGAGACAACGCTGTCTAGTGTCTGAGTGGCGCGCGTGTGTGGTGCTCCAGAGATATTCGCACCTGTTTCTCTCGCTCTCGCTCGCTCTCTCGCTCTTCACACATACGGCACCCTCCTGGGAGTGAGAGAGAGGAGTGAGATGTCGGACTGTCCCCCAGAATGGTGAATGACTAATCGCCTTGTCGACTGCAGGACTTATGCAACTGGCGGTGAGCATTTATAACCGGTGTAATCACGGATCTACCCCACACTGGCGTGGGGGATGTACATATTGAATGTACATATCATATGCATCTGTGTTATACACTGCCTTTTATTGGAATGATATGCAGATATCGCAGATATCTCTCTGTCTTTTTCTCTGTCTCTCTCTCTCTCTCTCTCTCTCTGTCTCTGTCTCTCTCTCTCTCTCTCTCTCTCTCTCTCTGTCTCTCTCTCTGTCTCTCTCTCTGTCTCTCTCTCTGTCTCTCTCTCTGTCTCTGTCTCTCTCTCTGTCTCTCTCTCTCTCTCTGTCTCTCTCTCTTTCTCTGTCTCTTTCTCTCTCTCTCTCTCTCTCTCTCTCTCTCTCTCTCTCTCTCTCTCTCTCTCTCTCTCTCTCCTCTCTCTCTCTCTCTCTCTCTCTCTCTCTCTCTCTCTCTCTCTCTCTCTCTCTCTGTCTCTCTCTCTCTCTCTGTCTCTTCCTCCCCTTTCTGCCCATGGCTCACAGTCCTAAGTCCAATTAGCCTATTGGAGCTCGCAAAGATGAAACTGTGTGTGTGTGTCTCCCTCTCTCCCGCCCTATATTCTCTCTCTCTCTCCCTCCATATATTCTCTCTCTCTCTCTCTCTCTCTCTCTCTCTCTCTCTCTCTCTCTCTCTCTCTCTCTCTCTCTCTCTCTCTCTCTCTCTCTCTCTCTCTCTCTCTCTCTCTCTCTCTCTCTCTCTCTCTCTCTCTCTCTCTCTCTCTCTCCGTCTCTCTGTCTCTATGTCCTCTCCTTGCTGCCAGTGGTCCTCCTCTGAGTGCTGCTTGCTCGCTGCAGTGCTGCCTCAGCAGTTCCCCGGCCAACACATCAAGGCACACACACACATACACACGCACACACACACACACACACACACAATGGAAGGAGGACACCAGTGATAGCCGTGAAGAGCCAATATGAGAGAGAGAGAGAGAGAGAGAGAGACATATATAGACTGGCCCAACAAAGGCCGACCCGCCCGCCGAGAGGGGACGGATGCTCTACCCACAGGTGGAGACAGAGCAACATGTACACTGCAACAGTACTGTGGCATACATTACAATGCAGATCACTCCATGCATTCTAGTCTGAGCAGACACAAAATGCACCATTTACTTGGGGAACGTTCTACCCAGTGCCTTAGAGGCAGCTCCCTGTGCGGATGATGTCACAGCCTGAGAGAGAACCAGCAGAACACAGGCAGGTAGCGAGTCCCTCGCAAGCTGCCTGTTCTCTTTAATGCTCCACCAAACATCTGCTATTTTACATTTGTTTTTCTTGTTCTCTCTTGATAGACAAGCAAACAGCTTGCAATATAAGCAATATAAAGATGTATATATATATATATATATAGAGAGAGAGAGAGAGAGAGAGAGAGAGAGAGAGAGAGAGAGAGAGAGAGAGAGAGAGAGGGAGAGGGAGAGGGAGAGGGAGAGAGAGATACAGAAAGAGGGAGATAGAGAGAGAGAGAGGAGGGAGGATGTTTGGGAGGATGAGGATGGACGAGGACGGTTGACCCTACGGGTGATTCACATGTTGGCCGGGAACCAATGTTCCACCACGCTAGCTTCCATGCTAACAATTGTAACTCAAACTGCACGCACACAAAAAAAGCAACCTTTTACAGTGTATCAGTCACTGAATTTGATCAGCGATTTTCTGTCACTGGGATGATCCCTCCTCCTCCTCCTCCTCCTCCTCCTCCTTCTCCTCCTCCTCCTGAGTCCTGCCTTGTGTCGGCTAACAAGCTAGGCCACAGGCCATTAGCCCCGCTGAACAGGCCGGTTTCACGGCAGAGGGAAAACCGCACAGGGTAGAACCCGAGTAGAACCACCAAAGTAGAAAGCTTGCGGTGGCCGTGGCTACAATTCTCCATGTCTCTCTCACCTCTCACCTCTCCCCAGTCCACCACTCAGGAGAGATCGTAGAGAAGCTTGGTGGGACAACTTGGTTTTAAACGTGCCCCAGCCCACCAGACCAGAAGCTCAATACCAGCAGTCCTGGACATGCTTAGACAAAGTGGATGTAAAGGTTTCCAAATGAGTGTTGTCGCCATGATTGTTGGATGTTGGATGTTGGTTGGTTGCCTTTATTTGTCAAATCCAAATCAAATTGCTAACCTTAAGCGGTGGTGAGAGTCGAGGAGATAAATGGGGGGACATGCTCCTATCTAACCGGTCCCTGCTTGAGTCTAACCGGGGGCTTAGTCTCTGGTTAGATCCATTGACCGTACGGGTTCTGGGCCTTGCTGTGCTCAGTCTTTTAGATGGCGAATAATAGATGGATAGATACATCTAGAATGAGATTTACATTTGATCGTATTTTAAACCATTGTATTTATATATATTTTTAAATTTCAGGGAGGGCTGGCCCCAAATATTCAAATAACCGAATGCTCCTTTGTTTGTGTTGTATTGCGATATTAGACCACTGTTCATGTACTTTGTAGCACATATTAATATGTTTTAAATGTTCTAGACTTCACATAAAAAATGTATTCAATGTTCCAGGAACATCATAATAATATGTATTCAAATGTTCCAGGGTTCACATCATCATATTTATTCACGTTCCAGGGTTCTCCCCAAGACTTTGTTTTCATGGCAAGTGGGGGGAGTTTGTGGCTTCAATAAAGAAGAAAGCTTTTAATAATGAACATATTTCGCAGCTATTTAGCAATGTTTAAACTGAAAGCTCCATCCTCTGGAATGGTGTAACTCTGCCCCTTTCAGTTTCCCGGTTTCCGCCTCAGGCTCTGTGCCTCCTCCTCCAGCAGCAGGCCTGCTATCGCACACAGCAGGACTGCTGGATCCCAGCTCAGGAGAAAGATGGCATCCTTTCACCGTTAAAAGGCTACAGTTTGCCATGGCATCCTCCCCCGGTCCACCTGCACCAGAGATACCAGGCTATTTCTCCGCCGCCGCTGCTGCTGCTGCTGCATTGCTTGTTTTGTCGGCCAGTGAGCACATATTATATTCCATAACCTTTAGTGTTGAGCGGTCGGTGGCGGTTCAGCAGAAGCGATGATATGCTGTCCACCAGAAGCAGGGCAGCACCTGGTGGACAGGTGCGTCCTCAACCGGATCTGTTGCCTACCGGACGGCAACAGGAGAGACTCTGTTGATACTGTTGACAAGGAACCGGTTGCGTTAAAGCAGTCCGGCTCACTGGGGCTCCATCAGCTTCCCCCGCCAGCCGTCTTGATGACACGTCTGACTAGGATGAAGCCATGGCTCAATAAAGACAGGTCGTCGGTAGGTGACGCTAGTGTATTAGATGATACAACCTTGTGAAGAGTAGCGTACAGACGTGCAGATTTAGAAAATATACACGCATACACACACACACACACACACACACACACACACACACACACACGTACACACACATAGAGTGAGTTCAAGATACAATATTAAGTACAATTGAATGCTTTCTGCCCATTCCCTCCCGCAGTATGTAGTTTCCTACCATTTAACACTATATTGTTAATATATATATATATATATATATACTATGTACTATACTCAGTAGTGAGTTATGAGTTACGTAGTGACTTATGAGTTACGTAGTGAGTTGTGAGTTACGTAGTGAGTTACGTAGTGAGTTGTGAGTTACGTAGTGAGTTACGTAGTGAGTTGTGAGTTACGTAGTGAGTTGTGAGTTATGTAGTGAGTTACGTAGTGAGTTGTGAGTTACATAGTGAGTTGTGAGTTACATAGTGAGTTACGTAGTGAGTTACGTAGTGAGTTACGTAGTGAGTTGTGAGTTACGTAGTGAGTTACTAGGATTACTAGTGAGTTACGTAGTGAGTTGTGAGTTACATAGTGAGTTACGTAGTGAGTTACGTAGTGAGTTACGTAGTGAGTTGTGAGTTACGTAGTGAGTTACGTAGTGAGTTACGTAGTGAGTTACGTAGTGAGTTACGTAGTGAGTTGTGAGTTACATAGTGAGTTGTGAGTTACGTAGTGAGTTACGTAGTGAGTTGTGAGTTACATAGTGAGTTGTGAGTTACGTAGTGAGTTACGTAGTGAGTTACGTAGTGAGTTACGTAGTGAGTTGTGAGTTACATAGTGAGTTACGTAGTGAGTTACGTAGTGAGTTGTGAGTTACATAGTGAGTTACGTAGTGATTTGGGGCGGCAGTATAGCTCAGGAGGTAGAGCGGTTGC
>CM051012.1:576515-579015 GCA_027704905.1 Muraenolepis orangiensis | reverse complement strand
GTCGTATCCTCTCATCTGATTTGACTAAAACGCTCTCTCTCTCTCTCTCTCTCTCTCTCTCTCTCTCTCTCTCTCCTCTCTCTCTCTCTCTCTCTCTCTCTCTCCCTCCGTATCTCTCCCTCAGGATGACAAGTCGACGTTCTTCCAGTTTGGTGCCTCCATCCAGCAGGAGGCGCTGCTGATGCTCAACATCATGGAGGAGTATGACTGGCACATCTTCTCCATCGTCACCTCCAAGTTCCCCGGCTACCAGGAGTTCATCAACATCCTCAAGACCACCGTGGACAACAGGTGGGCCCGGAGCTGCCTTCTGGACCGCCGAGCGGTCGGTCATGTGTCGCGTCGCCGCTATTCAAAATGCATTTCATTTCAGTTCAGAATGACACGACACAAATCATTTTGCCGAGTCACTCAGCGGAAGTGTTCGAGTGACGCGTTTGTGACCGTCTCTCTTGCTTTGCACGGCGCTGAGGAAAAGACATGAACAATGAACACCACGTTAGCCAAAACGATTAAATTCCAACAGTTCAATTGTTAGCGGTCGACCAATGGAAATGCAGACGCCGATTGCGACTCATCCGCTAGCCGATTGGTGGCCGTGGCTTCACACGCCTGCCCGCCAGATGTGACACCCCCCCCCCCCCCCCCTGAACGGCCCTCGACTCAAATGAAACCTGACAGTTAGCAGGTTTAACTCACCTTAAAAGGTTCAGCACCCAAAAGTAATACGATTACAGAGATGAAAAAAAGATATATAAATATATATATAAATACTAAAATGGGTCACTTGCCCGTTTGCACTTGTGGGAGCAAGCCATAGCAAGCAGTGCTTAATTACTGAGGCAAGGAATAGCACAAGGGCGGTCACAGTGGTGTGTGTGTGTGTGTGTGTGTGTGTGTGTGTGTGTGTGTGTGTGTACTGGACAGACTGCTGAACTGGCTACTGGTCTACTTGTATTCAGATCTGCAGATTGGCTTGGTTGGTTCATCTATGACCACATCACGTGTGATCACATTTCTGTGTTATTCATCGTCTACATATATATATATATATATATATATATACATATACACATAAATATATATGTATATATTCATATTGTAATCGTATTTGGCAGGATGTTGAACCTGTTTATTTACTGTAGTTTAGTTTAGTTTTTAAACCATTTATATTTTTCAATTATTTCAAACATCAACAAAGGCCTTCTGATTCTGAGCACCCCAGCTAATCACGCCCTGATTCAGCCACATATGATCCGTATATGGAACATATAGATATATACATATATACATATATATATACATATATATATGGAACATATATATGAGCTCCATACTATGGTCCACATATGGTCTGAAGAAAAAGAGAAAACATTGAGACACATTTGATTCTTTGGTCCTGTTATTTTGTGGCTCCACGCCCCCCCCCCCCCCCCCCCCCACCCACTCACCTTTCACAAGGACCCCCCCCCTCTCTTGTGCCGTCGTCGGATCACGATTTTAAAGAGAGAGCCGCATAGACATTAAAACAAAAAACCCCGGCCCTGAATCCTGATAGTTCTTCACGGCGGCACTAATGCTTGATGGGGTGGAGCGGCGTTTCGCTGAACATGCAATTTGAGAATGTTATCAGCTATTAGAATTCAAATGACCACTTTGTAGCCACTGGACCCACTAGTGTGCACTAGTTTGGTCCTGTTGTGTGTTGGAGAGCGTTCCCCGGCGGCGTGACCTTCGCCTTCCCCTCTTTGTGTCTTCCAACGCCATCGTCCGGGTGAACGCCATCGTCCGGGTGAAACACGCGCACGACGACGGCCCCTCATGCCCCGGAACGGGATCATGCTATGGAATAGCATGCTATGGAATAGCCCGCAGACCGAAACAAAGCCGATAGACCGATATACCCGTCTGCCGATAGTTGACATCCGTGTGTGTTGCTACGGAGGGTATCCACGGCCTACCGACCACCTGTACCGCGTGTGTAAGAGCGTTGGCCTGGGTTTTAGATGCTTCCTGCCGTTAAATGTCCACAATTAGCGTTTGTGAGTGTCGAGAGAGTCGAGAATATGGTTTGCGACCCAATCGGCTGGGATTATTGGGGGGGGGGGGGGGGGGGGGGTGATGAAGCTGTTGCCTTTCAAAACCCTTCTTGTCAAATCGCACTGTGAGCGTGTCTCGTACCCTTCCTTTAAGGGCGTGTTTGTGGAACAGGGGTGTACGATTCTGGCGTGGCACTGGTGAAAATATTGGTCAGTGGTGAAAATATGGGTCAATTGAGGGGTCAATGCCTGCCAGACCAAATGGTGGGTCTCACTTCAAAGGAGCACGGACAAACCCTCGTAGATCGCCTCCCCTTAGAACAACGTTGAGCTTGAATGTAGCGGTCATGGAACGGAAAGGATCCCTCACATCATTCTGTATTCTGTATGATTAGAATCAGAATCAGAATCTAAATGAGTTCTTTGGCAAAACTAAAACTAAAAGAAATGTACAGATTAAA
>CM051012.1:564015-569015 GCA_027704905.1 Muraenolepis orangiensis | reverse complement strand
CTCGTGAGATCATCAGCTATCCGGATTTTAAATTATTAATCTAAAGACTGATTTGTTGTTGTAGACTAGGTCCATTATATCCGTAAATCATACACTTCATTGCAAGCATCATCTCAATGTGGCCTTTTCAATTTGTCTCCAAAGTAAATTTGGCACGATAAAAACACCTCATAAGACCTCTAGCGCGTTGGCAGCATAGCGTTGGGTAGGTAGACTTGGCCAACACGCGGTTGGATCGCCAGCTGATGGCGGAGGATCCGGTGGGATTCTTGTTAATTCCGCATCAGGTCATAGCATAACCATGTTAAACCTGCGCTGTATCGTCCTGCTGCTGCTGTTTATTCCATTCAAAAAGATCCAATCGCCAAAGTTATATCCAGAATAAAAACACGGTCAACACATTCCAAGGGAATTTGTCTTTCAATAAATCAATTTGAATCCCTTGCCACTCACACCACTAGAGGTTGCCCTGCACACAGGGCGTGGGGTTGGTGGCTGGTTTCAGCAGCCTGGACCCAGCCAGACTGATCCGGGGTGTCCAAACTAATTTCACTTAGCGCCGCATACAGAAAAATATAAGGAGTCACGGGCCACAAACTGTATTAGAGCAGCAGTGTTCTACCCGGTTCTACAGTTATCAGTGGTGGTGCGTGAAGGTACTGCTGGTGGTCCATGAGTTCAATAATGTCTCCTAATGTAGTCGTCTAGCAGCTCCTTCTCAACACAGAAGTTCTGAATGTTGCTGCTGACTCAGGATGGTGCTCCCTAATCAAAGGTCTGCTTAAAGGGAGGGTTTGGTCAACTGTATCACAGGATAAGCGTGTGATGGAGCCTGGTCAAGTACTACTATTGGGCTTATTAACACATCAAATGGGCTACTAACTGTTAGATCGTGTTAGATAATGCTTTTGAAAGATTTTTGTAAAAAAACAAAACATGTACATATCATTTAAGTCATTTAGCTTCTATTTTTTGGTTTATTTTATTGTATATATTATTTTTATTGTATATATTATTTATTATTTTGTTGTTTTTGAGATTTATACTGCGGGAGGGAATGGGGAGTAAGCATTCCTATGTACAAATGGCCGATAAAAATATTGTATCTTGTATCTAGATAGTTGTATTAAATTAAAGTAATTGGGCTTATTTGCACATGACAATACTGTCATACATTTTTAAGTAACCTATGATGAGGAACAGCATTTCACTCAATGAGAGCGGTGATGCTGCACCTCGGACTGAAGAATGCAAACGGGCCGTATTTCATTTTATTTCAAAGATTCGCCACAGGCCGTAGTTGGCCCGCGGGCCATCATTTGGACACCCCTGGATTAGACTCTGGGGCTGGTGAGTCCTTGGTTATCAAGGGAGGGAACAAAGAGGTATTTTTATGGAGAGTGCAGAGGAAGAAATACAGTGTGAGTTAGAGGGTGGCTTCTTCACACCCCCCTGGGGGGTTTAAGTGGGGGAAGCCATGGTACGGTTTCCGTAGATAAACGGGGTCCGCGGGGCAGGTCGTTAGGGAGGATGAAACAGAGCAGTGTGAGTCCCGGAGAGGGGGATCCGTGCAGACATTCAAGGAGCTGAGCAGGGGGATGAAGGACCCCTGGTCCTCCTCACAGGACAAGTGTGTCTGTATGTCCGGAGCTCCGCGCCGGCTATCTCTAACAGCGTGTCTCCACGAGTAATTATTAGATGTCGCAATTAATTCATCCTTCATTTGTTCCGTCTAACACTTTTACTGCGTACGTCGTGTTCAACGTCGCTGAAGTTTCACTTTCGTATGACATTAACTCGATGGGCCGATGGGTTTCTCTTATAGGCTGAGAATCACACATGCCTTCTCTTTATGCCTGTGTCAAATTGTTGTTAAATTGACACAGGCAGCTGTGTTCCCAGATGTTGGTAGCATATGGTATACATAGATGACTTCATGTTACAGTGTAAACAGTATCAATGGTTTAGTGTTTAAGGGTGCAGAACTTTTTTTGGTCGATGCTGTGGCGCACACACACACACACACACACACACACAATGATCTTTATTCTGATTCTAATCTACATACACACACACACACACACAATGTTGTGAATGTAAATGAACAATTAGAAAATACAACAGACAGTCTCTTCATAGTCCCACAAATATCATGCCAACGCTTAAGGCCAAATATTGGGTGGCAGGATAGCTGTCAATTGGGACTAGGCTTGGGAACCGGAGGGTCGCCGGTTCAAGTCTCCAAAAACATGTGAGCACTTCCGAGGTCCCCTTAAGCAAGGCACCAGACCCCTACACTGGATATAAAACAGCTGCCCACTGCTCCTAACACTAGGATGAAGGGTTAAATGCACATTTCACTCTGCACATTGATCAATAAAGATTTAAGGATTCAATCCTTCAGATTTAGATTTAGATTAGGGGCTAAATGTGTGACGGTCGGCCAGTAAAGGGAGGGAGGGTGACGAGACGAACATAATCTCATACACTCATTCAATCCACCCACAACTGGTCAGAACCGGGAAACCCTTACGACGACGGATGAAAAGCGGCCTTTCTTGCGAAACCCTTCGATGTCAGGTCTGTCCGATCCGTCACATATCGCCAGCGCAATTCACCGGGGCCAACGGGCTCTCTGGGTTATGAAGACCAGCCGCAGTACTGACAGTGTATTGTGTGCGGGGATTATTTATGGCTGCGGTCTGCAGTCCCCATGCAGCCAGGGTTCTCATCAGCAGCATAACATAAGTTCCTTCACAGCTCACAGCTCCTTCTGTGGTCGGTCTTGACTAATACCCCCGGCGCCCGGACTGGTCGGGGGCCAGAGGAAAGAGGGAGAGTTAATCAAAACAAAGTGAGGGTACATTTTGCTGTGTGTGTGCGATTGGAGAAAAAGAGTTGGAGGCTTTGTGTACGTTTGTGCGTGTGTGCCTGCAAGTGTGTGTGTGTGTGTGTGTGTGTGTGTGTGTGTGCCTGCAAGTGTGTATGTGTGTGTGTGTGTGTGTGTGTGTATGTGTGTGTGTGTGTGTGTGTGTGTGTGTGTGTGTGTGTGTGTGTGTGTGTGTGTGTGTGTGTGTGTGTGTGTGTGTGTGTGTGTGTGTGTGTGTGTGTGCCTGCAAGTGCATGTGTGTGTGTGTGTGTGCCTGCAAGTGTGTGTGTGTGTATGTGTGTGTGTGTGTGTGTGTGTGTGTGTGTGTGTGTGTGTGTGTTTCCTCTAAAGATAAGTGGCCTGCCGTCCGAAAGAGCAGTCCTGGCACTGGTATTGATTGAAAGCGCTGCTTTCTCTACTGTAGTCTTCAGTAATTGGCTTCAATGCTGCAACTTGTGTGCGTTTGTGTCTTTGTCAACGTGTGTGTGTGTGTGTGTGTGTGGTGTGTGTGTGTGTGTGTGTGTGTGTGTGTGTGTGTGTGTGATAAGGAAGTATCGAGCCTATTGCCCCTCCTTTCAGAGGGTGTTGACACCTATAGGGAAGATCAGGCGACCAATCAAAAGGCTTACTTCTTCTCTCCCGGCCAATCACAGTCCTATCAGTTTCTTTAAACGCCAAATCCCACTCAACCGTCCTCATATCGCCCCCGGTTACCCCAGGATGCCGTCTTCCTCTTTTGCTAATCTGCCAGAGGTTTTTTTCCCAACTGTGCATTTTCTCCTGCAGCGTTATTGAACCGAGACACGTCGGCATTGTGAAATGCCACCAAACAACACACACACACACACACACACACACACACACTATATAGTGTTTATTTGACAGCAAATAGCTTAAAAAGTACAGCCTGAACCAAAAGGCTTGCACATATAGGACTGAGTGAGCCTTTGTGGGACGTAGGTAGATATAGTGCACATTGTAATGACTCAAGTATTGAATAAGGAGGAAATAAACACTAGGCAGGTACACCACACACACACACACACACACACACACACACACACACACACACACTCACACTCACAAATGCAATGCATGCACTCACACAATCTAAGACTAAAGTTGAGAAAATGTGTTCTCTCCTTGAGTGACATCAAACACAACGTGATGGTCTCTCTGGTGAGAGAGAGAGAGAGAGAGAGAGAGAGAGAGAGAGAGAGAGAGAGAGGAGAGAGAGAGAGAGAGAGAGAGAGAGAGAGAGAGAGAGAGAGAGAGATTGTGGTGATGATTAATGTGAGAGTCTTGCAAGTCCTAAGAGTATCTTGCAGATGCCCTCCATCTTGGCTGATATGACCTGCCATGTAGGTCACTTGTGTGTGTGTGTGTGTGTATGTGTGTGTGTGTGTGTGTGTGGGGGGGGTATTTCTGGCATGTTTGACCTCAAAAATAATATAATCGAGCAGCAAAATGAAACTAAATCAAATACGATAAAAGCGCCATGATTTGTGCAGGGAGCAGCCACCTAAAGTCATTATCAGTGTTAATATTTATATGACGTTGAATCATCATCGTGCTGATTCTCCTTCTCTCATTCTCTCTGTATCTCTGTATCTCTCTCTCTCTCTCTCTCTCTCTCTCTCTCTCTCTCTCTCTCTCTCTCTCTCTCTCTCTCTCTCTCTCTCTCTCTCTCTCTCTCTCTCTCTCTCTCTCTCTCTCTCTCTGTCCCATGCTCCCTCGCCCCTGGCTCTCCCCCACAGGTACATGATGAACGTGACGTGGGACGGTCGGGACCTGTCCTTCACTGAGGACGGCTACCAGCAGAACCCCAAGCTGGTGGTCATCGTGCTCAACAAGGAGAGGGAGTGGGAGAAGGTAGGGCAACGTGGGGGTTTGTGTGTGTGTGTATATCTGTGTATGTGCGTGGGAGAGAGTGTGTGTTTTGTGTGTGTGTGTGTGTGTGAGTCTGTGAGTGTGTATGTGTGCATGTGTGAGAGTGTGTGGGTTTGTGTGTGTGTGTTTGATTCTGTGTGTGTGTGTGTGTGTGTGTGTGTGTGTGTGTGTGTGTGTGTGTGTGTGTGTGTGTGAGAGAGAGAATGTGTGTCTGTGTGTGTAAGTGTGTATTTCTGTGTGT
>CM051012.1:540032-545032 GCA_027704905.1 Muraenolepis orangiensis | reverse complement strand
AGAGAGAGGGACAGAGGGGCTGGGCCCGTTCAGCTCTCTGTCCCTTCGGACCTTCCCCAGTGTACAGTATATATGGTGGTACCACGATGGAGGGGTGTACAGAAAGAAAAGGCCCGCTTTTGCTTCACGAATGACACACACACACACACACAAACACACACACACACACACACACACACAAACACACACACACACACAAACACACACACACATACACGCATTCACACACAAATACACATTCTCACAATCTCCCTTTTGCGATCTCTCAATCTCTCTCTCTCTCTCTCTCTCTCTCTCTCTCTCTCTCTCTCTCTCTCTCTCTCTCTCTCTCTCTCTCTCTCTCTCTCTCTCTCTCTCTCTCCCTGTCTCTCCCTCTCCCTCACTCTAACACTACATATATGGAGTGACCATAGAAGCATAGCATTGGGCCAGCCTTGCACTACGCTGGTCTAATGGATTACTCACACTGCTGTCAGTAAAGTGCAGAAGTGCAACACACTGACGCAGACCCACATTCAAAGGCTACCCCATTGCATATATATATCTATATATTATTCCATAGGATATTTGTAGGGGCCGTGCCACATAGCACACCATCATTCAGCGTTGACAGAGAAAGGGGCAGAAGGCCACACGAGGAGATGGTAGAAGGTAGAGGGGTGGAGGGGTGGAGGGGTGGGAGGGGTAGAGGGGGGTAGAGGGGTGGAGGGGTGGAGGGGGGTAGAGGGGTGGAGGGGTGGAGGGGGGTAGAGGGGTAGAGGGGTGGAGGGGTGGAGGGGTGGAGGGGGGTAGAGGGGTAGAGGGGTGGAGGGGTGGAGGGATGGAGGGGTGGAGGGTAGGGATGTAGACAGCAGACGCCCTGAGAGGATTTGACCGAGGAAACAAGGGGGCAGAGAAGAGGGGACAGATGGACGAAGGAGAAGGAAACATTCAGGAGGAGTTACACACACACACACACACACACACACACACACACACCGTGGCAGCCAGAGACAGACAGGGCCCAGATGGAGACTGGACTGCAGGAGGCGTGCGGATATGAGCCAGGTTGACAGACGGGCAAGCTGAGCAGAGAGACCAGAGGGGGGGGGGTGGAGAGAGAGGGAGAGAGAGAGAGGGATGGGGCGAGAGAGACAGGGGGGGGGGGGGGGGGGGTCAGACTACAGAAGCATGGGAGGGAGAGGGCTAAATGGCCCGGATGTCACGCATGCAACACCCACCAAACCACCAGGACGGACCCCTCCTTCCAGCGGTGCGTCCCGCCTCCAGCCCGACTCAGGACCTTTCAACTACAGTCATCAACATTTACACAAACCCACGTACAGAAGAACCATCAGCAACCAACAGATGAATTGACAGATGTTTGGCGTGCACAATTGAACACACACAAACACACGCACGCATGCACACACGCACACACACACACACACGCACGCACACACACACGCACACGCACACACACACCCCAGAGCTATGTGGATCCTTTCCATAGTGGCGGTCTTACTTAAGGACGCGTTGGGGAGAGATCCGTGCTAACCTACATTATTAGTCTGGTTCGAGCGGCTCCAAACGTCCTTACGTAACACGCGTTACCATGGCGCCTCAATAAATTAACACCATCGCACACAACCCCCGGCCACCCACACACACAACACACACACACACCACACACACACACACACACACACACACATCACAAATTCCTGCATAGGAATTCATCTTGCAGGTTGTAGCCCGTCAACGCATGCTTGAGGAAACCATGAGAAGCACAAAGCACAAAAAAGTCAGTTTTGGACCGTATTAATGCACACATGTGTTGCGGTGGCAATAAAGCAACCTTCTCCAGGAAGCCTGTACACACCCCAAAGAGAGAGAGAGAGAGAGAGAGAGAGAGAGAGAGAGAGAGAGAGAGAGAGAGAGAGAGAGAGAGAGAGAGAGAGAGAGAGAGAGAGAGAGAGAGAGAGAGAGAGAGAGAGAGGAGAGAGAGAGAGAGAGAGAGAGAGCGAGAGAGAGAGAGAGAGAGAGAGAGAGAGAGAGAGAGAGAGAGAGAGAGAGAGAGAGAGAGAGAGAGAGCTGCGAGAGAGAGAGAGAGAGAGAGAGAGAGAGAGAGAGAGAGAGAGAGAGAGAGAGAGAGAGAGATGCGAGAGAGAGAGAGAGAGAGAGAGAGAGAGAGAGCGGCGAGAGAGAGAGAGCGAGAGAGAGAGAGAGCGAGAGAGAGAGAGAGAGAGAAAGGCTTGGATGAATTGAGGAAGGGAGGATGGGTGGAAGGATGAGGTAGCGAGAAGAGGGAAGAATGTGAAAGTGTAGATGCAGAGGAGACGACGAAGGAGAGAGATGAGGAGAGAGATAGGAGAATGGCTGCTCTTCCCCCGACCAGAACATTCTGTAGCAGAGCTGGGGGCTGGGGGGTATGGGGAGGGAGGGAGGGGAGGGGGGAGAAAGAGATGGAGGGAATGGAAAATAAGGGAATTGGAGAGGGGAGAGAGAAAGCGAGAGCGTAGCTGGTGCAGTGCTGGTCTTCAACACCGAGGGGTCATTGTCATTCTGCGTTATGTTTTGATTCTATCGATTTATATGCTCGGGTTCATCACCGTAAAGGAAGCGTACCAAGAAGTGGTCTGTCTGCACATGCAGTCCCGCGGCTGTACGTCGATAGTCCTGCTGCTTGAAATGCTATTCCGACGCAGTTTGGTTCACCGGCATAGCGATCAGATGCACACAGGATCGGATCTCCCATTGTTAAACAAAGGTTACAGGCTAGTCAATTAAAAAAAACATGTTTTTATGTGTCTGAGACCAGTGTTTACCGTTGTGTTGTACAATAATTGCACCACTAACTAATGTCTCACACTGTCTTCATTTATCTGTGTGTGTGTGTGTGTATGTGTGTGTGCGTGTGTGTCTGTCTGAGCGTGTGTGTGTGTGTGGGTGCGTGCAAACATACCCATGTGTATGTGGCCGTGTATGCGTGCGTGTGTGTGTGTGTGTATGTATGTGTGTATATGCGTGTGTGTGTGTGTGTGTGTGCCTGCGTGCGTGCCTGTATGTAGGTTTGTGTTCCACGGCCAACTTTGTCAGGTCAGTCATTGTAACTCCATTTGCATCCAAGGGTGACAGTCCAAACACGACGCCAGCAACACAGCTGCTGCAACTGCACCAGCGTCTCGCCATGTCACAGAGCGGCCGGACACGCCTCAGTCCCGCTGCTCCCTCATACACACACAACGCTCTGACAAGGAAGGAACTCTAGCATCATCGGCTACCGCTCGCCCGCCTACCTCTTCCTCTCTCTCTCTCTCTCTCTCTGTCTCTCTCTCTGTCTCTCTCTCTCTCTCTCTCTCTCTCTCTCTCTCTCTCTCTCTCTCTCTCTCTCTCTCTCTCTCTCTCTCTCTCTCTCACTCTCTCTCTCTCTGTCTCTCTCTCTCTCTCTCTCTCTCTCTGTCTCTGTCTCTCTCTCTCTCTCTCTCTCTCTCTCTCTCTGTCTCTGTCTCTCTCTCTCTCTCTCTCTCTCTCTGTCTCTCTCTCTCTCTCTCTCTCTGTCTCTCTCTCTCTCTCTCTCTCTCTCTCTCTCTCTCTCTCTCTCTCTCTCTCTCTCCTCTCTCTCCCTCTCTCTCTCTCTCTCCTCTCTCTCTCTCTCTCTCTCTCTCTCTCTCTCTCTCTCTCTCTCTCTCTCTCTCTCTCTCTCTCTCTCTCTCTCTCTCTCTGTCTCTCTCTGCCTCCACCGTTGACGGCGCCAGACAAGACACCCAGCTTTGCATTGGGATATTAACCAGTGTCTGATTGGTCGACTCTTCCCCCCCTGTCCCCTTTATGATACACAACGCCAATTCTCGTCACAGTCACACTCGGATGTCATTATTTCGACACGCTACAATTCGTAAGCCCCCTCTGTATACATACACACACATACACACACACACACAGGCACACACACAGTGATGTGTTGTTCTACCTGTGCAGCGGAGGGCTTGGCACGTCAGCACCAACAACAACATTTAGTCATGTTATAATTGGCTCCGGTTGCCAGTCGTCTTGACGGTGCGAGCGTTGCCCCGCAGCCCAATAGCGCCGAACGCAGCTCAGTTATTCCTTGCCAGACCAACAGATTATCTGAAAAAAATTAACTATTTCCGCCTCCTTTCAATTTTCAATGTGATGCCTTATAATGTAACACGGAGCTATTTCTTAAGGCTCTTAGGCTTTACCATACTTAGGTTTTCAAATGGCTATTGTTCATTGTGATGCTACATGCTATGTCTATCCACCAAATACCAATTTGGCATCTGTATGATTACTTAGTTTTTGATATATATATAAATTATATTGGTTTCTATCACAATAAACTATATCCATCTGTTCCAACATGCAGATTAAAAAGATCATCCTGTTGCAAATACATAAGACATAATTGGAGATATCCCAAAAATGCTCACACACACACAGACACACAATGACACACACACACACACACACACACACACACAGTCACACACAAACACACACACACACACACACACGCAGACAGACAGACAGACAGACAGACAGACAGACAGACAGACAGACAGACACACAAACACACTGAACACACACACACACGCACAAACACACACACACACACAGACAGACAGACAGACACACAGACAAACACACACACATGCAAAATGCACATACACACAGCATTGTTCCTCTCTCATTGCCTCTCTCTCGTTCCCTCTCTCTCTCCCGATCTTTCTTTTTCTCTCTCACTTTTTGGTTCTCTCCTCATTTCCTGTCCCCCCACCCCCACCCCCACCCTGCACCCGCCCCCCCCCCCCCCCCTCCTCCAAACCTCACACCTGCTACAGTTCCAGAACCCGTACGCCTACTCACCCCCCTTCCGCTTCGGGACTGTCCCGAACGGCTCCACGGAGAGGAACATCAGGAAGAACTACCCGGACATGCACCAGTACATGATCAAGTACCACCAGGCGGGGGTAGTGGACGCTCTCGTCAGCCTCAAG
>CM051012.1:515032-530032 GCA_027704905.1 Muraenolepis orangiensis | reverse complement strand
GATGGCCCTCTGAGAGGCCTGCATGATATTTTTCTTTGCCCGACCCGGGCGACCCCCAGTCAGCCGGGCCCAGATGACAAAAATGAGATTGGATTAGCCGCACGCCAAATATCACACAGGCTGAGGAACCCAAAGAGGGGATGTGGACGGGGAGAGAGAGAAAGCTACCGGGTCTGTCCTGGTAGCTTTCTCTCTCTCTCCGGCCCTCCTCACCCCCCCCCCCCCCCACCCCCCGTCGCACCAAATAACTAGATTGTGTGTGTGTGTGTGTGTGTGTGTGTGTCTAATCAGGGGAGGACAGGGTAATGCAATGCTTCAGGGGCTGATGGATAGTCAACCGCAGCACAGCAGACGTGTTGTCTTAGCGAGATCCAAACCATCCAACAAAAACTGACGCACGCTAACGCCCAGCAATCAGCACATCTATCTATCTCCCCCTCCCCACCACCACCTCCCCACAACCCCCCTTACCACCTCCCCACAACCCCCCTTACCACCTCCCCACAACCCCCCTTACCACCTCCCCACAACCCCCCTTACCACCTCCCCACAACCCCCCTTACCACCTCCCCAACCCTGCCCCCATGCGTCCTCTGCCCTCCGCAGGTGAGATGGAGGAGCTGGAGGCCCAGTGGCTGACCGGCATCTGCCACAACGAGAAGAACGAGGTGATGTCCAGCCAGCTGGACGTGGACAACATGGCGGGCGTCTTCTACATGCTGGCTACGGCCATGGGCCTGTCCCTCATCACCTTTGTGTCCGAGCACCTGTTCTACTGGAGGCTGCGGTACTGCTTCACCGGCGTGTGCACGGGAACGCCCGGCCTGCTCTTCTCCATCAGCAGGGTAACCAGACATTCTGATTATTTACATTATTAATAATAATAATAATAATAATAAAAATAATAATAATAATAATAATAATAATAATAATTATAATTATAATTATAATAATAATAATATATATTCATACACATACTGTATGTATTCGTGACAATATTAGCAAGGCCCTGTCTTCTCTATCAGAAGGGTAACCAGACGTTCTGATTATTTACATTATTAATAATAATAATAATAATAATGATAATATTTATTCATACACATATGTATTTATGACAATAATAGCAAGGCCCTGTCTTCTCCATCAGTAGGGGAACAGGACGGCGGTCATCATTTTAATATTATTAATAATAATATGTAGAATGATATTAAAAACCATGTTAGCTGGGCCTGGCCTGGGTCTTCTCCATCACCAGGGTAAGAGACACAACTAGAATCGTAATATTAATGTGAGCTAAATGTTAAACTTCAGCTTAAACACACTGAGCGACATGTAGACCCTCGTTCCCTATTCCCTATAAAGTGAGCACTACATAGTGCACTATTTAGGGAATGGGTATATGGGGAATTCGGACAGCACTATGCGCATTTATTGGTCATATAAACAAACAAACAATCAGTTCTACTCCTGCTTCCACAGTGCATTATGGGTATTTAGAAGTGAACTTTATAGAGAACCAGATGTGTAACGCTCACTTTTCAGAGAACAGTGCAACACGGTGACACTCTAAATAGTGCACTATATGGGGAACGAGTGGACCAATGGGAACAGAGCCCTGAGGTGTTCTGTAAGGAGGAGGATGTGGCGTGTGTGTCTGAGTGTGCGAGGTATGCATTCTGAGACTGTGCTGTTTAGTGTGTACTAGTGTTCATGTCCAAGGCCATAGTGCACACGCAGCATTGTTGGAACTGCATTGCTGGACAAATGGGGTTGCATAATTGGGGTCAAGCAAATCCGACATGCTGTGTTTTTTTACTTTGGCTGAGGTGATGGGCCGCGCACATGCTTACACAACACATGGAGAACACGTGCGCCCCTAATGAGGGACAGAGAGCGCTAAACTAAGGAATCCAGAAGGTCAAATTTGTTTGGAATTGTAATAGACGGAGCATGGAGGGGAAAACATGATAGCGGAGATACTGCAGAGGAGGGAGAATGGCTTTGCAGAGAGAGCGAGTGGAGGAGAGAGAGAGACGGAGAGAGACAGAGAGAGACAGAGAGAGATGGAGAGAGATGGAGAGAGAGAGAGAGAGAAATAGAAAGAGAGGCGGAGAAAGACGTTCAGAGATAGAGAGAGACAGAGAGCGACAGAGAGAGACAGAGAGAGACAGAGAGAGACAGAGAGAGACAGAGAGTGACAGAGAGAGACAGAGAGAGACAGAGAGAGATGGAGAGAGAGAGAAGAGGGGTTTGGGTGAGTGTATGGGGGGGGGGGGGGGGGGTGTAGTTGCTCCAAGGGTAGATCACGAGGCAGCCTAAATATCAGCAAAAATAGATGTCTATTTGTGGTCTTTTTTATTTTCTCAGGAAGGGGAGGTGAGGGGATCACGTCTATTCTCTCTCGGTGTGCTGAGAGATAAGCATCCTCTTGGCCCGGGTGAGAGCTGAAGGCATGGACGTGCATGCATAAATGCACTGCAGTGTTTCTGCAGCGTCCTGGGGAGGGTGCCTTAACACAGTGAGGGAGGAGGGTGCCTTAACACAGTGAGGGTGTGCTAAAGCAACACAAACGTGGGAAAGTGTTGCCGATATCCTTCAGTTTGTGACTAAGTTTCTAACCCATAGAAGGACAGCGTCAGATTAGATGTATGAGTTAGTAGTTAGTATGAGGAGGCTTTTTGGTTGTCTTCTAATACGGCGTAGGAGTACAGAAATGCAATTCTGATACGGTGACTTTCTAATTAACTATTTGACATTTCTATCATCTTGAAGTCATCTCGATGTGCAATTTGTCCAAATACTGTTCATTGAGATAGTTTGGCACTTTTGAATTGGGCTTGAATGTCAGCTATTATTGGCTACTCACTGCAACAAGAGGCAATGTCCTGGTTCCAGTGGTGGGTCCTTATGCCTTTGCAGGACTAGGGGGGAGTGTGTGTGTGTTAGAGGGTGTTGTACGTTTCAGTAAATGCTTTTTCTGTTCTGTGACATGATGCTGTTTTTACCACAATTTCCAATTAAAAAAGGACCTCAAAGGCTATACTGTACTGCTCTCCCACAGCGGACATTTAAAAGACATCTCAATTGCGTGTAAGGTCTAAAACATAGCACCCTAAAAACACATGTGTTAAGTGTCAAGTGTCAAGTGAAAACTCCTCCCCTGCTGGGAATAAAAATTAATTTACTATGTGCTTAATTGTGCATTTAATATTCTAATATAAGTTGATGATAAAAACTAAAGTTGGTTCCATTTCTCTGATTTCTCTGAGTCACTACTAATTCAATGACGTTCAATAACACATATTGGTTTAATATTATATTAATTATACTATAAGTACAGAGCTCGAATCTGCTTGGCAAGAGTAGAGTTTTAAGTGAAGTAATAATTTTCCCATTTGCCTTTCTTCATTCCTCGTCCTATTTATTTGGTACTTTCATCACCCTTCCTTCTTGGCCTCCTTGTCCCTTTCTTTTCCTCTCTTTGCTCTATCTTCTTTACTCTTTCATCTGTGGTCCATCTCCCCGTTCATTCATCCGTGTGCAGGGAATCTGGAGTTGTATTCACGGCGTCCATATCGACATGAAGAAAAAGACCGACCTGGACTTCAGCCCGCAGGCCAACATGCTGAAGCTCATCAAGTCGGCCAAGCAGATGACCAACATGTCCAACCTAAGCAGCTCTCGCATGAACTCGCCCAAGCGGGAGTTCATGCACTCCGCCGGGCCCATGATCATGGACATGATGGCGGAGAAGGGAAACTTCATCTACGCCGACAACCGCAGCTACGCGCCCAAAGACGTGATCTACGGGGACACGGGTGACCTGCAGTCCTACCTCTCCAACCGCCACAAGGACCACCTCAACAACTACATCTTCCAGGGGGGCCAGCACCCCTTGACGCTGAACGACGCCAACCCCAACACGGTGGAGGTGGCGGTGAGCGCCGATGCCGCCCAGACCAACGCCAAGCCCCCCCGCGCCCTGTGGAAGAAGTCGGTGGACACGCTGCGCACAGGGCCGCCGGGCCCTGCACCCATGCCCGACATGCTGATGCCCGACCCGCGGATGTCCATGAAGACGCAGCGCTACCTGCCCGAGGACGCGGCCCACTCCGACATCTCGGACTGCTCCAGCCGGGCGGCCTCCTACAAGGACCCGGATAACAACAAGCACCTCAAGTCCAAGGACAACTTAAAAAAAAGATCGGTGACGAAATACCCCAGGGATTGCAGCGAGGTGGAGCTGTCCTACTTAAAGACTAAGCAGGTCAGCGGCGTCCCCAACCAAGCAGGAAGAGGAGGAGGAGTAGGAGGAGAAAAAATATACACCATCGACTCTGACCGAGAGCTCAGTCTGCACTCAGAACCCGTTCACTACCGCGAGAGCCGGGGCCTGGCTGCAGACGACCTAGACTACCCAGAGATGTACTCCGACCACAACGACAACTACCGGAAGTGTGACCAGCCTATCATACATCTGAACTCTTCCCCGCTGCACCACACAGACTCTGATCTCCTGCCGGACAACGCCTACCCCAAACATTATAACTTGAAAGAGAAAGTCCTTTCCCCGTCGCCACATGAGTCAAACGATCGCTACAAACAGACCCACTGTCGCTCCTGCTTGTCTAAAGTCACCCCGGGCTACCCGGGAGGAGCGCCGTACACGCCCGCCGCCTCCACCTCGGCCGCCGCCAACACACGCTCCCCTTACAACCGCTGCGAGGCCTGCCTGCACACGGCCAACCTCTACGACATCAGCGAGGACCAGCTCCTCGCCGACGCCCTCGTCAATCCCGGCATGCACCATCAGCAGCAGCAGCAGCAGCAGCAGCAGCAGCAGCCGCTGGACGAGATGTTCGGGCTGTACTGGCCCCAGACGGACGGGCCGCACGTCCAGAAAAGAAACCGCCTGAGGCTGAGCCGCCAGCACTCCTTCGACAACATCATGCTGGAGAAGCCCAAGGACTCGGACCTGGGGCGCCCGGCACGCAGCGTCAGCCTCAAGGAGAAGGACCGCTTCCTGGACTCGGCGTCCGACACGCCCTACGCCAACCTCTTCAACATGCGCCCCTACTCCGGCAGACTGTATGGCACAGGCTCCAAATCCATGATGTTCAACCACAACCTGGAGGAGAGCAAGAGGAGCAAGTCCCTTTACCCGGACCACGGCTCGGACAACCCTTTCCTCAGCCACTCCCTGAGGGAGGAGCCCGGCAGCAGACTGATCCACGGCCGCAGCTCCTCCGATATTTACAAACAGCTGGCTGCCTCCTCCTCGGTAGCCACCCTGGGAGTGGCGCCCGCCAAAACGCGCAACGACGCGAACAATCTGCGCTCCTCCGTCAAGTCCACGACCTCATACTGCTCACGAGACGGGCGGATAGCCAACGACATGTACAATGCAGAGCATGCAATGCCTTATTCTGCCACTAAGACTGGCGCTTACCCGGCAACGCGAGGCGTCCTAAACTCAGCCCAGTTCAGCAATAGACGGGTCTATAAGAAAATCCCCAGTCTGGAGTCAGACGTCTAGTCGAGGTGAAAAAAATGAAACAAACGTAAAAACATGTTTTATCTCCTCCCACTTACTCTTCTCTGGGTTTGTATTATAGTTTATCTTATCCACTTAGGGTCGCAATAGCCACACAACCTTTTTTTTCCCTTCTTCTCTTCGAACAACCTAATCCGAAAGAACTACACTTCTACTATCGCTACGTGTAAAACTACAAATACTCCTCTCTTTGCAGTTGATCATGGTTTTCTGTTCATACTCTCACAATATCAACGAGTTGGCTGCATGGCTGGCACTCTTACATTAGGGTTTCCTGGTGGGACTAGGGATGAGGCAACGCTAGAGCATCAGCCTGGCTCTTTCAATGTAAGAGGGACACAGAGAGGGCTTACTGAGTAAATATATATATATATATATATATGTATATATATATATATATATATATATACATATATATATACACAGTATATAAATACTGCCAGATAGAAAACAAGAATGTGTTGTCGATGGAGATCAGACAGGACGTAGTCAAAGGAGGCTGGCAAAATCCAGAGGGAGTCTTGCCAACGGGGTGTGTGTTGTCAGAGAATCCGACACATTGCGGCAGTAGGGAGGAATGACCCCTCTATCTCCCCCCTCTTCCTCTCCTCCGCCAGCTCCACTCCCTCCCCCCCCACTCCACACACACACACCCTCCTCCCCCACACCCTCCTCCCTCTCCCCCCCCCCCCCCCCCCGCGCCAACAAGGCTCCGGGATTCATATGCCCAAGCGAGGGCGGGGTGACGAGATGGGAAACAGATGGGCGTGTTTGATGTCCAAGCCATACACGGCATCCCAGGAGGGTTGGGGGGGGGGGGGGGGTATGGGTGTTACCCTGACAAATATGGCCACAGGATCTCCTGGCAGTAGAAGAGAAGTGTGTGTGGTTGGTGGAGGAGGGGGGGGGGGGGGTACGGTGGGAGATAATAGTGAGAGAATGAGGTGACATCACAGTGAGGTTTTGGCACCCGTGTAGCCCCAGTGAGTGTGTTTGGGTAGGTGCTCACACAATAGTGAACCATGTTTACAGAAGGACGGATATAGGAAGACAGAATGACAACTTCGTCGGACGCTAGTGAGCGTTTTCGGCTGACCAGGAATACCTAAAGGGACTCGATGGGCATTTCATCTGTGGCTTTGCACATAGAAATATAATAGCGAAGTATTGCTTTTTTATTCTATTAATGTATACTATTAATTAGGAGCTCTGGCATTCAGATTCTCCTACTTAGGGTTTTAGTGTTTGCTTATTTGGTAGCAAAATAATCATTAGTTAAAAAAAAAATGTTTTCCCACATTTGCTTTTGAAAAGCATAGGTTTCTAAAAAAAAATACAGTCAACAGTAGTAGGTTATTTTGCATGTGTTGATCTTTTTTTGGTAAAGAAAACGCACCCCTTGTACCCACACAATCACACACACACACACACACACACACACTCACACACACACACACACACACACACACACACACACACACACACACACACACACACACACACACACACACACTCTCATGGAAACATTTCACATGTTAATAAAAAGGGACTACTTTTTTTTGTGGATGGATACCCGTGCAATCGAGGAAAACGCCGAACCCCTGGCCCCTCGGTCTCACTCCCCCACCACCCCTCCCCGCCCCTCCCCGCCCCGCCACGCCCCCACCACCCCTCCCCGCCCCGCCCCGCCCCCACCACCCCTCCCCGCCCCGCCACGCCCCCACCACCCCTCCCCGCCCCGCCACGCCCCCACCACCCCTCCCCGCCCCGCCACGCCCCCACCACCCCTCCCCGCCCCGCCACGCCCCCACCACCCCTCCCCGCCCCGCCACGCCCCCACCACCCCTCCCCGCCCCTCCCCGCCCCGCCACGCCCCCACCACCCCTCCCCGCCCCGCCCCGCCCCCACCACCCCTCCCCGCCCCGCCACGCCCCCACCACCCCTCCCCGCCCCGCCACGCCCCCACCACCCCTCCCCGCCCCGCCACGCCCCCACCACCCCTCCCCGCCCCGCCACGCCCCCACCACCCCTCCCCGCCCCTCCCCGCCCCGCCACGCCCCCACCACCCCTCCCCGCCCCGCCACGCCCCCACCACCCCTCCCCGCCCCGCCACGCCCCCACCACCCCTCCCCGCCCCGCCACGCCCCCACCACCCCTCCCCGCCCCGCCACGCCCCCACCACCCCTCCCCGCCCCGCCACGCCCCCACCACCCTCCCCGCCCCGCCACGCCCCCACCACCCCTCCCCGCCCCTCCCCGCCCCGCCACGCCCCCACCACCCCTCCCCGCCCCGCCACGCCCCCACCACCCCCTCCCGCCCGCACGCCCCCCACCCTCCCCGCCCCGCCACGCCCCCACCCGTGCTTAGTAATAACAGGCGTACCTCGGCTCAGCTCGGCCGCTATGACGGCACAACACAGGAGGAGCAAGGAGCGCCAAAGGGGATGGAGGAGGAGGAGGCCGAGGGACGGGAGGACCGCCGTCCGACGCCAGAGGAGAGGAAGGAAGGAAGGAACAAAACTGTTATGCTGTAATTGGTTTATTTATTATTATTATTATTATTATTATTAGTATTATTATTATTATTTTGGTTGGTTGAATTTCTTCTTTTTTTTTTCTAAATCTCCCTGCCACTGAGAGAAACTAAAACAGGGTACTTCTGACTAACTGACACTTGCGCAATGATTTCTGCAATTTTTCTGATAAAACGATGACACGCCGCACGCCGGAGCTCAGCGGGCCGAGGAGCCGTGCCTCTGTTCCCCCCGTCAGACACGCTGCACCGGAGCCACCGCTTAGCTGGGTGGGTTTTTCTTTTTTGGTTTCAGATATGTGTTAAATGACGCTGTGCGGTTGATCGGCACGGCGAGTGAGCAGGGTAATTGTTTAATGTATTTGATTGTTATTGATCAGCGGTTCTGTGGGTGGACGTCCATAACAAACAAAAACAAGCAACGAGCCAGGGCTCTCTGAGAAACGTCGCCCCGACGACTTTCGACGGATTCCCTTGTTTAGCCCCACCCCCTCCTGCTTTAGTACTGGTTTGGTATTGGGGGGGGGGGGAGGGGGGGAGGGGGGAGGGGGGGAGGGGGGGTATACGAGGAGGTGGGCTGGGACTACATTGCTATGTGCTCACTCATCAATCAGTTGTGTCACGTCTGTCTCCGTGTGCTGTGCGATCTGAGTGTGTGTGTGTGTGTGCACTGCAGACCTTGGGTAAGCTTCCGGACCGGATCATTCTTTTTTTGGTTTAAAAACCTGATTATTTCCTCGTCCTCCTCCTGTTCTGTATGTCGGTTTTTTTTCCTTTTCCACTGAACCCACAACAAACAAAAAAAGACTTGCACATGAATCTCCGTCCACATCCCGCATAAACACGCTCCAGACACACAAACACACACGCACACGCACACACACACACACACGCACGCACGCACGCACGCACACACACACACGCGTGCAGACAAACAGGCCACGAGACAAGCATGCGTTTCCATAGAACATATTGTACAGTCACACACAAAAGATGGAACATTGTGTCACCGTGTGGACTGACAGTACATGATGGATGTGTTGATAGGTTAATCGATTGGTTCCACAAAGCCAAATTGTAACAAATCAAATACCTCAGGCTGGTTTTGGGGAAGCTTCGTAGCTGCTCAACACAACACAACGCCACAATGCACGGAATATTTGGCTAAGGGCTGGCGGGTTATATATATCTACATATATATATATATTTAAAAGAATAAAGCAACATTTCAAGATAAAAAGTTGTAGCCACCCCAGAGCAGTGAAAAGCCTTCTCCGTTCGATGTTTACCAAGGTCCAAGGTCTTCCAGTGCAGTTCTCTGCCCAAGCTAAATGCAACACGTTAGAGACAGAAGACACACGTTGCCACTTTGGCCTGAAAGTGTGAGAAGGGTACTCTGAAATGATTCTGTCTGTCTGTCTGTCTGTCTGTCTGTCTCTCTCTCTCTCTCTCTCTCTCTCTCTATTTAAGTTTTGGCTGGCAGGAACTGGGGTTTTGCTGCTGGGTTTTAATTTCATCCTCGCCGTGTCTTTCGCTTGGCCTGTCTCTTGCACATCGAACCAACCACAGTCATCTCGGCCTCTCTGTACGAGGGTCAGGTTAAGGGGAGGGACGTCTCTGGCCCAGCCTTCTGTCCTCTCTCGGTCATCTCTTTTAGAGCTGGCCTTCGTCTCAGCTCTCCCAGTGCGGACTGGGAGAGCCACCATTCAAACCTTTATCACTATTATTAACATGTTTTTGTTTTGATGCATCTAACTGCATATGTATTGATGATTATCTATCTCCATGCGCTGCTTGTTTGACCTGACAAGTTGGCAATATGCACATGTAAAAAAGAAACAGTATGTATGTATATATATATATATTTATATATATATATATATTTATATATATATATATATCACAAATCACCAGAACCCCTCCTAATGCTTTGTTCTACTCGTTCACCTTTACAACACTGCCATGTAAACTGACACTGTTTTATGTTCACAAACAAAACAAGATACACACACACACACACACACACACACACACACACACACACACACACACACACACACACACACACACACACACACACACACACACACACACACACACACACACACACACACACACACACACACACACACACACACCTAGCACATACACATCCTCGTTATGACAACCCTGCTCTTTTTAATGGCAAAATGTATTTTAATTAAATTTAATGATTAATAATGAGTAAATGGCATGCAATCATGTAACAAATTTACTGTTTTATGTTTGTCTTTTCTCTCTGTTTTTGGGTTTGTTCATTTTGTTACGATGTTATGATCACTAAATGCGTTGTAACCAGGTGTGAGTAAATACATATTGAGAGGAGGGAAAAAATGGATCTTCGGAAACATGATGATGATGATGATGATGATGATGATGATGAAGATTACTATGATGATGATGATGATGCTGTTGTTGAGGGGGAGAAGGGTGAGGACTTGACCTTAGGGGAGAGACTCTCGTGACTATCGCGGAGGACCCGCCCCTCTCGGGCCAATGGGCTCAGGGCCTGGCCCCACATAGAGGGCGGGACTTCCTCTGGCCCCTCCCCCCCCCCTCCCCCAGGTGAGGTTCTAGTGTATCACCAGCTCTGCTTCTCTCTCCCCTCTCTCCCGCCCCCCCGCCCCCCCCCCCCTCTCCTCCTCCTCCTCCTCCTTCGCCTGTCGCCCAGACTTCAGCTGAAGAACTGCGGGTGGGGGGGGGGGGGGGGGGGGGGGGGAAGAGGGGGGGGGAGGGGTCGGGGGAAGAGGGGGGGGGGGGGGAGAAGAAGGAACCGACCCTCTCCTTTCTGTGAGTCTGCTCTCCCTCTCCAAAGATACAAGACCTCTTTTCATTATGGTTTGCTGTAAGAATAGAGCTTTTTTTTTTTCTAAAAGGGAAAAAAAAGAAACAAAACAACAACAACAACAAAACAAACAAACAACAACAACAACAACAACAACTAACGACGTCCTCAAAAAACTTTTAAGGAACTATTTTGAATATATTTAGAAATGACACCTGTATACATCGCTTGTAAATTCATACTGGAATACATGATCATGGAGAAATTATAAACGATAAAGAGTAAAAACAAATATTTTTTGTGTGAATTTCACGGGAGCTCTTCTGTACAGTGGCACTGTTTTTTTTCTCCTCCTCTCTGTAGAGCGACTAGAATAAACCTTTCACCATTCACCAGGTCCGACGCTCTGTCCACATTCGGCCTCGGATGCACTCGGTGGTTTCCTGTTCGATTCCTTACGATTATCATATTAAAAATGCCATATTTGATGCGTGGCGGGTGTTTTTGTCCCAAACGCCGTTCAATGTTGTTGTTGCCGTGACGATCGCTGGGGTCTGTGTAAACACCGTGTTTATAATAATATATATAAAATATTGTTATTATAATAATAATAATAATAATAATAATAATAATAATAGGTTAGACTCCCATGAAAGTATGCAACCCAATGTTGTCAAAATGTGAACGATGCTGTGAAGATTTGACATTTGTATATCTCCACACCACATCTGAATTAGCAACTCGCTAGCTCCGACAAAAGATCAAAACAAATGTACACAAACTAATGTCTAATAATGTCTTACTGGGATACAAAAGCAGCATATTTTAATCACAGTTCAAATTCAACAACATCTCCAACATCACCGTTACAAACATAGCCTCCGGTAGCTGAACTGAAATGACCAGTGTAAGGAATATATCAAAGCCTCATTCTTTTCAGCCTCAAATGTGCATGTCTAATTTGCATACACAATATCTTCCTTTAGCTATTCTAAGAGCAGTTTGAAGTAATTCCGTCTGTGATTGCTGGGCTAACTGAACAGGATCGGTGGACCCTCTACCCCGGCTCTCCTTCGAGGCCTCATCACACAGGGTGGTGGTGGTGGTGGGCCATTACATTTCAATTCATAACCCTCCCCTTCCCCTCATTGGTCACATTTCCCTGTACGGGAAACATATGTGTAATTAGTTGTTTGTTAAGCAACAGGAAATCGCTACATAGGGAGTGAGGGGAAATAAAGTATTCGGTTCTAAAGTTTTTTTTAATGACACATGACAATGACACATTTTAATTAAGGACACATGGTGGTAGTCCACTTTCACAGTGAGAAGATGCAGAGGCTTTGCAGGTTTAAGCTACAGTCGTTCAAGGGGTGAAAACGGAGCGAGCGCTGGGTTATAAAGCACATTAAATAGCAAGAGATGCCTTTAATTACAGTAAATGCATGACACACCAACCTAATTCCTTTGACAAATTGGCCGATATGCATCCAAATGTAACGGAAGCCCGCAGGGGGTGCTGTGCAGTGGTAAACCTCACTCCTGACGCCTAAATAGACGTTCTAGCAATGAAGCTATGAGCCCGTGGGTTTGAGCTCTCACCTTAGAGCGTCGCCTCTCATGCCGGAGGTCGTGAGTTCGAGCCCAGTGCGGGACACTGACTGTTACACAAACACAACGTATAGCACAGAACCTATGCTAATGATATAACCATTATGAACATGTTGCAGTACAGACTTTACACTATAGACAAACATTTTTTTACCTGGCCTGCTTTTTAATATTGCAAATTAAAATCAGGTTGTTTCATCCACAAGGTTCCCCGAGAGCAGAGGGCTGGACTATCTAGACATCGACAACCCTCAAGTCGTACACACCCTAAAAGACACATTTCAAGACAAAGACATATTTCACTCCCACATGGAAGGTATTCGCGTTGGCGTGGGGACGTGTGTCTGCTCATGCGCTCCCCCGGATCCGGGCCTTCGTAATGGATCAACAGAAATGGTGATCTGGGAACCAATGGCCTTGTCCTTCTACAACTCATCCTCGTGTTGGCCCAGCAGAAAGATTATCTCCGTGCTCCTATGGAAATGTCAGCAGATAACTGCGGTTAAAAATCATTTTCTTGTGAACTCATCCATCTTTTAACATTGTGTGTGTGTGTGTGTGTGTGCCTGTGTGTGTGTGTGTGTGCCTGTGTGCGTGTGTGTGTGTGTGCCTGTGCCTGTGCCTGTGTGTGTGTGTGTGTGGTGTGTGTGTGTGTGTGGGTGTGTGGGTGTGTGTGTGTGTGTGTGTGTGTGCATAAAAAGGGCCATGAGAAGCCTTTTGGGTTCTGAATACATTTACCATCTGCCGTTATTCTGCTGGCCTTGCACCTCTCTCTCCCTGCTGTCTCCCCACACTATGCCTGCTTTATTCCATCTGTTTGAGTTGAGTTTAGATGTTTTATTTTTCTGCTCCATTTGCTCTCTACGTACCTTTCCGTTTTACCAACTCCATTCATTATTTTCTGTGTTGCCACATTTTAGCCTTATGTCTGTATTGGTACTGTGTTCCAGGACAATTGTATTGTCTTGTATCTGCTGAACAAGGGACATTGACTGGAAATTAATTTGTGCTCCGTCAATGGGCTCTCCAAAGATCCCCAAATCTGCTAGGTCGCTAACGCTTGAATTGCGAGTGTATTTTCAGTCTACTTCTCAATGCCTGGTTCTTCTCTGCACCGCTGAAGCAAGACGATTAGATTAGAAGGGCCCTTTATTCATCTCCAAAGGTAAATGATGCAATGCACAGGCCTTCAAACACCAGACGTCCTGCTTTGTCTGGGAATGTCCCCGTTTCAAGCTAGTTTGTCCCAAGTCCCCGCACATTTGTGGAAACTCACTAAAAGGTCTTAGTTGTCAACATTCACTGCCAAATTGTCAATAGTCAATGACAATTAAAAAAGCAATGGTAATATTTATAATACTGCTTTTATCAGCGACGTATTGCGGTGAACTAAAGATGTGATCGCCAGTATGAGTCTCAGTGTCTAGCATGTGTATATCTGCCCAGGAGTTTCTATGCAGGCTTGAGGCGTGGCCATGATCTCTGTACAGCTGCCAAGACATGGCCTTGTTCCAAGAGGAGGCGGTCTGGTAGTCACTGTAAACCCAGCCTATTTGTGCTGTCCTGTCAGCAGGGAGCCCAGATATGGCTGATGCATCTCGGTTTCATTGGATATCCTTATTTTTCATTAAGCATAACCTTGCTAGCCTCAGTGATAGCTGCTTACAAGATGTTCACCAAAGTATTGGCTATAACTCTGTGAAAGGTTTTTCCTTTTAAATTTGGGACTTTCGGAGTTTTTCCCTGAAAGCCATTAGTATACAATCGAAATCCAGCACCGAAAAACTGCCATTTAGTGTTCTAGAAAGTTAGCCACGTGTAAAAGTTAGCCGCGGCAAGCATAGACACGACTGCTTTTAGCATTGGCAGGCTAGCTTTCCCAGCTGAGTCATCAGCTTTCTAATTATGTGGTGCAAATGTATTTGATGGCCAGTGTGGCGGGTTTTATCATCGTCTACTCACCGGCGTCACTTATGGAGCACATATGAGCGCTAGTTGACGTGGCGCTGATAGCCACGCGATGCGGCCTTTTTAGTCGAGCCCTGGAGTTAGGAACCCGTTCAGTATGGACACGTCTGAACTTTCCAATGACAAGCGCGCACAATCCGTTATCTCTTAATTGCTTGCGGTGTTGTAGAGTGTGCTGTAGCACTGCTTTGTGCAGGCTTAGATGTGTTTCTCTTTCTTGTGATGTGGAAGTATTCTTGATGAGGAATGAACTTAAGAGTTAAAAATTCGACCAACTGCAAGCCTTCTGAGAATGGCTGCTGTGCCAACTGAAAAGACACGGATACAAAATTAACCTCTCAAAATTGTAAATGGGTCAAATGTTCCAGCGCCCATTGTTTGGCGATGCCCAAACAGACATATGGTGCCTTATCTCGGGCCACGCTGCTGTTCTCTATCAAAGCCTCACTCCACAACGTCCGCGGTTCCTCAGAGGGAGAGCTGTTACATTTGAAGAAGATAGCACACACAC
>CM051012.1:497532-505032 GCA_027704905.1 Muraenolepis orangiensis | reverse complement strand
CAGTTTATTATGTGCTTTCACACAAGGGAACAACATGATAAATGATGTATCACTTCCAATGCCATGTGACGTCTGGCTGTGATATATACATGAACTTTGAATGTTACCTGTTAGTTACCTGAGTAGCACGTCATTCCTTTCCCTGTCAGAACCACACTTTCATCTTTTCTTTATCAACCTTGGTTCATCCACCAAGCTAAAAGCTATGCTTACTGTGTGTGGACGCAGTGTTGTTAACAGGTGCAGGTCGTGTGCAGTGAAGACATGGTGTGTTCTGATGATGGCGCGAATGCTCCTCTCTGGGCCTAATATGGTAATCATTTAGAGCTTTGAAGTATAGATTCACATTAACCTTTGCACTGTCACATCAGTAACCTATTCTCCTTTCACTTTCCCTCCCCCCCCCCCTCTCTCTCGCTCTCTCTCTCTCTCTCGCTCTCTCTCTCTCTCTCGCTCTCTCTCTCTCTCTCTCTCTCTCGCTCTCTCTCTCTCTCTCTCTCTCTCTCTCTCTCGCTCTCTCTCTCTCTCTCTCTCTCTCTCTCTCTCTCTCTCTCTCTCTCTCGCTCTCTCTCTCTTCAATACTACACATATACCACACACAAGGACAACCTGTGCTTCTCTGCTATGGTTCAGAGAAAGCTCTTCAAATGATATCACAGATTATGTTTCACACTGTGGGATGTTGGCATGTAGAGTAGCAGAGAGAACAAGAAATGATGATGATGATGATGATGATGATGATGATGAAATTGAAAAAAACACATTTTTAAAAAGACAGTAGGAAGTCCAGGGACTTTTGGGAGGCTAAAGGCAGGCTAGATATTGTTATTTTGAAGAGCCATAGGAAAGCATGAAGGAGTTTGAGGCCACGTGTCTGTGGGCTCGTGGTTTGGAAGCGGTCAGAGTCCCACAGCTCTCTACTCCCACATGAGAACAACTCAGGGGCTCGGTCTCAGAATCACTGTATTTTTCGTTTTTACAATCTTCCTATGGCAATAAATCTGTCATTTAGTAAGAGGACACATACATTTTTGCCAGGCCAGCATCCTGGTCACCCTCAGCTTCCAGAATCCAGAATCGGTTTTGCGGGCTTGGACAATATTAGATATATTTTCCTACGTTGCGTACGATAATTACGTGAGTAATTGTGTGTTAGTGTGTTAGGTTGAATTGTTTCTTTAAGGTACAGCATTTTTCTCCAACGAAAGCATGTTGACAGACCAACGTCTATATCAATTCAAACTTTGGCTATAAATTTGCGAGATGTCCACGAGAAGTACACATCGAGCTCAGTTAACAGAGCATACGGATGGGTCGTGGGGATGGGAGAGAATGAAGAATCAAAAGAATGACGATGGTCGTATGAATGAGCTGCTTCCTGGTTGCATTAATAGAACATACGTTACACATCACACCCTTGGCCATGATGCTTGGCTCTCTCTCTGAATATCCTCTTTACCTGCCTTTGGTAAAGGGAGATGAAAGATGATAAAAGATCAACTTGCAGCAAGGAGGGTGAAGAAGTTGCCTTTAGTGAAGGTGAATTCATCTACTGTCACTTTGTAGTACGCACATAAGCAATTTGAACCCGAGAAGTGACCTCTGTAAAATGGGGTTGAATCGGCATAATTCCCTGAAAAACAAAATGTATGAATAATACAATGTGCAGTGAAGCTCTGCCCATAATATAGAAAGTAAAATAACTAAAGACGTGTTTTTCCCCTTGGAGATCCAGAGAACTGCAAGTGTTTATGTGTGTATGTCTGTGTGTGTGTGTGTGTGTGTGTGTGTGTGTGTGCGTGCGTGCGCGTGTGTGTGTGTGTGTGTGTGTGTGTGTGTGTGTGTGTGTGTGTGTGTGTGTGTGTGTGCGTGCGTGCGCGTGTGTGTGTGTGTGTGTGTGTGTGTGTGTGTGTGTGTGTGCGTGCGTGCGCGTGCGCGTGTGTGTGTGTGTGTGTGTGTGTGTGTGTGTGTGTGTGTGTGTGTGTTGAGGGGGGGGGGGGAGGGGACTGTGAGCACAATCAGCTAAACACGCTAAGACATTCTAATGTGTGTGCCTGACATCTGTGTGTATGTTGGTCATCTGTGTGTATGTTGGTCATCTGTGTGTATGTTGGGCATCTGTGTGTATGTTGGGCATCTGTGTGTATGTTGGGCATCTGTGTGTATGTTGGGCATCTGTGTGTGGATGTGTGTGGGCATCTGTGTGTATGTTGGGCATCTGTGTGTATGTTGGGCATCTGTGTGTATGTTGGGCATCTGTGTGTATGTTGGGCATCTGTGTGTATGTTGGGCATCTGTGTGTATGTTGGGCATCTGTGTGTATGTTGGGCATCTGTGTGTATGTTGGGCATCTGTGTGTATGTTGGGCATCTGTGTGTACGTCTGTGTTCATATTCAAAGCACATTATGAACGGGGGGGTCTACAGATGTGCCTTCCCACATTCCATTAAGTTCAGAGAGGTTGTCTGTTGTGTTCCTAACAGACACAAGAACAACAAGAACAACAACAACAGTGTTTTGCTGTTGTTGGCTTTAGTTTCTATATTTTTGGTTGTTGTTGTTTAAAAAATGGAGTAGGGGTGTCTATGGTTCTACGAGTTGGACATGACCTTATGGTCCACCTAGGAAAGAACGGCGACCGCGCAATTCTGCCAAATCTGGAACGGCTGTGAAGAGCGCAGGCAGAATGCAACCAGGGCAAACAAAGGGTGTGTATGCTTGCCAGGCAGCCTGAGGAACATTGGCTATAGCGTTGTAGCTTTGTAAACCCATTTCCTATCTTGCATCGGAGGAGGTAAGGATGAGAGACTCCAGTGACTGAGTTTCACAGCGGGGCCTGAGCCTGGGGGTTAAGGCGTGCAGGTTGACTTCTAGCCAGTGATGGGTGGTTTGTGGACGTGTCGGCACTGAGAAGAAGACTAAGGGAACAGACTCACCTGTTATAGTATAGTGTTGTATATAGCATATAGTAGGTAGCATATATACTGTATATATATGTTTATAGTATAGTAGTGTATAGTATAGTATTGCATAGTTTAATTGAGCCTAGTATAGTATTGTTGTTAAAGGGAATGGGAAGCAAGCGTTCCATTGTACTTTTTGCACACGCAAATTATAGCATCTTGAATCTTGGATCACCTGATCTGAAGAGTACAACAGTGACAGTGTCTGGGTATGGCACTTGCTTTTCACCAAAAAGTCTTCGACATTCACAACTGTTTGTAGAATTTGCTAACTATCAGTGTGAGACTGCAAGACTAAAATAGTATAAGTATAGTATACATATACCATATAAGTAAGTATAGTACAATTTCACCCAACAAAATGTAATAATATTATATAATTCATCACATCCATTTGGTGCTACTACACAGAAACAACCAATATTAACACAGTGTGTCTAGGAAAACAATTACTGACAAAGGAGCTACTTAGGCTCGGAAAGAGCCGCTCTTATTGGTGCCATGGACTATGCGGGCCTCGTCCTACAGGGGGCTCCACCTTGGGTTTTCATCCAGTCACCATGCGGCGTGATGTGTGTCCTCACGGGAGCGAGCCCAGCCTCTTTCTCTTTACATGCGGAGGACTTGTACAACTGTTGTTTCCATGTCGATGAATTGTTTATGAAACATTTTCCATGTAGGAGGCGGTTCACTCAATGGTGTGTGAGTCTCATTCAATTGCAACCATGTTTAGTAGCCTAGAAAGTTGCCTGCTTCCACGCAGCGTATGTGGTCCTCAAATGTTTTTTTTCACAATTTGATGTGGCCAATTCTAGCACTCATTCGCTGAATAGTGGGAGGTGTCAAACATATCTTAAGGTTGAATCCAATAAATGCGCTATGTTTGTGAAGTAACATCAATTCACTGACAATGTCTCTTTGTTTGGCCATGCACAATCATTTTCTGTAAAATGCGATTATTTGAAGTTTTTGATTTTAATATTTCACACCTGGCAGCGTTCATCGACCCTGTCACTCAAGATGGACTGGTTCAAATGTGGCTGATGTACAACCTGATGAACAGATGTACAACCAAAGTTCATACATTACACGCAAAGTACTTGTCTGAGTTTACAAAGCTATACCTGGGGAGGGGGTTCCTGTCATGTGAGCATCATGTTGGAGAATGATGAGGTCAACCAGGAGGGAAGCTTCTGTTGTGAGTCAGATCGGTCACACCTCTTACCAGAACAATCAACCACAAACACCATCACCAGTGTGGATATGCTACTCATATGGTAAGGCAAGGGCTGAGATGGACACTTGCAGGCCTGCGGTCACCAGGGAGGAAGCAGCCTGGTGGAGAGGAACCAGCCTGACACCCCAGCAGCACTAAAAGCCATCAATCGGCTGTAAATAGAATTAGCCATGACAAGGGCACCCTCGCACATGCAGCTGACAAACTATTCCTTTAATCAATTCTAATTGAGTAAATATATAATGCTATTCACGGACACGACAGCACAGCCAATCGTTGCTCATCAGTAGAGTCGCAGGCAAGCAAATAAACCTATTAACCAAAGGTCAATTTCCTTAGGCCCACAGGTTATCGTCATGGTGATGGGAGAGAACGACCACTGAATGGAGAATAGAGCAATGACTCTACGTTTGCCAGACTTCCACAGGGAAAAACAAGGACATGGACGAGCACACACACAGATGGGTAATGGTTACAACACACCACCCCAAGAAACACTATCCAACGCCAACACCCGGCCAGCATGGGTCAAACAAACATGTCTCACGACGGTCTAAACCCAGCTCAAGTTCCCTATAAGTGGGTGAACAATCCAACGCTTGGTGAATTCTGCTTCAAAGCGATAGGAAGAGCAGACAAAAAAAGCGACACCGCTGTGAACACTTGGCCGCCACAAGCCACAGGGATAACCAGGTAGCAGTTCTGACATTCCCTGTTAAAACCCCAAAACGGTTGATGTTGGTTTGGTGGGCAAGTACCACCGTCACATAGGCTAAGGTGGGAAGAGACAAGAAGGTAACTCGTCACCAAGCGTGTTTTCTACTGTAAGCTCTGCCTCGAGGTCTGCCCTCCATGTGGCCGCCACACTGGGCCTCCAGGCGCTCATATTGCTACACCTCTGGCGGTCGGAACAACTGCAATTGAACGTGACCTTTTAATTCTCAGTTGAACACACCTACTCGATATATCCCGGCCGGGCGGTGGCGTCGGACGGGTGTGTCTTTGTTGTGCTTGCGGGGTAAATAACTGTTTGTCGGCCTTCGAGTCAATCTGATTTTAGAGGTGCACAAAGAAGACGACAAGGCAGCTCTTTGTTCTTCCAGCTCACCGGCAGATCTCCCCTCGCTGCAGGGCCGCAGATCTCCCCTCGCTGCAGGGCCGCTCCCCCCCGCTGTTCTCTCTTTCTTCTTTTGGTCAACAATATTCATGTCTACAGTTTTTCTTCAAAAGCTAATGAGTTCTAACCTTTAGCAACTTTAGCGATAAATACGGCAACTTTTTAGACTAAGATGAGGTATATCCGTCCGTCTGCCAACCTCTTTTAGAGGGGTCTGTTTTTACAGCGTTTAAGGATACCTTGGAAGTTATGATACCACCAGAGAAGCCAACAGCTACTGTAAGCCATAGTCATTTAGTGAATACTATTTAAATGTAAGTAGCTACGTGACGAAAAAACGAGTGGCTGCATGTAGCATGTACAGCCACTTATGTTGATACCAGTGAATGTTAAGGTTAAAATAGCTTAAGCCAGCAGTTGTAGCGCCTTGACAAGGACGCTTAATGAAAAGCACAGCCTATGCTAGGCTCCTAGGATCCCCAAGGGTTTGTTGATGGTAATCGTCCTGCTTATTGTCCTTGGCCCCTCATCAGCCAAATATAATTGTAATAACACTAATGCTGCTAAACATGCGTGAGCCACAGAAGGGTGAACAGAAGGGTTGGTTGATCATGGTGATTAAAGGTTGCACATATGTGCGTGATTACGTATGCGTGTGTGTGTGTGTGTGTGTCTACGTGTGTGTATTCAGGTGTACCCTATGCGCGTAGGTGCTTATTATTGAGGAAAAACATGCTGCTTGATGGCTTCTACCAAAGGAGGCTTTGTGTTAATTGGCATGGTTTGTGTGTGCCTTTTAATGTCTGGTGGGGAGTGCATGTCCACACACACACACACACACACACACACACACACACACACAATTAAATGACTCGCTCAACAGAGAGAGCGATAAGAGGTGAAATAGGGTCATCTCATCTACCGCTGAACCTTATTCGAGTTGATAGGCTACAAAAAGTACACAGACACACAAACACACACTGGTTATTTAACTTTGTTCATATAACAGTAGCTTTGGCCTATCGTAGGTAGGTTCCATATAGTGCCATTGGATTGGTTTCTTGTCAAAAACGATCTACGGGAGTCTACAGACTAAAATTATATTGTTCTTCTCTTCGGGCAGCCAGACGTTAAAGCAACACAAGCTGTGGTTTGTTGCATATTCTTCTAATTTCTAAAATTGGTCTTCGAAGTGTCCAAGAAATAAAGAGCAAATGCCTGTTTGAAATATGACCAAAGGAACTACAACCTACTCACTACTCACGACTGTAGCTGGGTAGCTGGTAAACAAACGACTAATACATTTTTCCGTCTCACCCAGCCCTATGACAAGTAGGCTATCGTACACTTGATTAATTTGTGAACAGATTAAGTCAGAAATACATGAATGGACACACCTCCATGAGTAACCAAATTCATAGAGCCTGTCAAAATGTGTTCATTTTGCACGGCCCAGTGACCAGTGACTGTAGTCATTTTGTGCTGCTAAGTGGGCAGTGTAATGATCTCAGCAAACACTGATGTTTGCCTGTTGGATTATTATGCTTCACTGGCAGAGAGCTGAAGTGAACAGATACCTGTAATAAGTGCCTCCCGTTTAAGCTGTTAAGTTAGATGATATCCTTTAAGTAAAGAACATTCTCTTCTTCCATCAAGGTGGGTTTATTGAACCCACACAGAAAATACCACCGCCAGCACCGTGAGAGATTCTGTAACACAAACATCAAACATCGAAGACAAAGCATTGATTAAAGCTAACTGAATGACAAACAACAACAAGGACAAAGGCATAACAGAAACTAAGCAAGAAACTATCCATTAAATATTTGAAAAAATTGTACGTTACAGCTGATTCAGTTTCCAAATCCAAGCAGCACAAAAAAGTCTAATCAAGTGTGGAGCAAAGACATGAACATGTGACTAAACCCACCTCCTGTGTGAAGCAATTGGCTGGGTAAAAAAAAGTGATTGACAGCTGAATATAGACAGTGATTCGTCTCGTTTATATTTGATTGACACACAGATAAAGCTTTCTGATTGGTCGGACCGAAAAGTGAACGACAGTAACTGCAGCCCTTATATTAGTGAATCAACCTGGATTCTATACATAGGTAATAATAGGCTTTTTCTGGTCTGTTCTTGGGCTTCCGCGATAAGTCGACATGAGGGATTTAAACTAACGC
>CM051012.1:465032-492532 GCA_027704905.1 Muraenolepis orangiensis | reverse complement strand
AATTTCTAACAAGTCTCCAATAACTGAACCAGTGCTCAGGTAAAAATACAATAAGTTCAGGTAAAAGTACAGTAAGGTAAAACAATATAGGATTGCCATTGATTATTTTTTGGACACCAGATTGAAACCTACCTCAGTTGTTTGGATTGTTCCACTGTTAACCAACATCTCCTTTGTTTTCAGTTAGCCTGTTAGCCTGGTGTTGTGTCTTCCCGTCTACCTGCCTCAGATTCCCCTGAACCTGCAACTATGGATTTATTGTTTTGATGATTTGTCATTTATCTTTTGAGTCTTTTGGACTTTGTGAACATTTATTATTTATTTGTAAGGCAGACAAATAACAAAGAAACTGCCTGTTGATTTTTATGTTACTTCCGCCTTCTGAGTGGGTCCCAAATCAACAGCCCTAACAGCTACTTGCAGAATCCTCCCCAAGACAAGGACACAGGTTGAATCATGGTGAACAGAGCAGATGGAACATGCTAGAGCTCTTCCTCGAGTGTGTGTAGTGGAGGCTGCTTTATTGATTCACAACACCACAGGTGTGCAGCCTCACCAGCCAATCTGTCCAATTCAGGCCAGGTGAGGCTGCTTAAACTACACACACTCCATACATATATATATATATATATCTTGATATATATTTATATCGTTTTTATATGGACTCATGGATATTTATATTTTTTAACTAAAATGTATTTTGGTTAAGCTTAAGTTTTTTGAATCATGTATATGTTTGTGTTGTTTTTAAGAGTGTCATGAGGATTGCAATACAATTTTGGTTGTAATTGTACAATGACCATGAAGTGCATTCTGATTCTTCCGATTCAGACTGTGAAGGGACGTAAGTGTGTTATTCCTTCAGCACTCCGGAGCGGTGGCAGAAAGGGTCGACCTCTCCTACCACGGGACCTCTGACATACGTCTGATTAGTTTGTTCTTACCTCATGCGACGACGCACTGAGGGGTAAACAAGCACCACACACACGTCACACTGATCCTCTAGTCCACGCCGCCCTCTGTTCTCAGGGCAAGTCAGCATGGCTTCTTCATTTACATTTACATTTACATTTAGGGCATTTGGCAGACGCTTTTATCCAAAGCGACTTACAAGGTGTACATTAGTTGAAGCAGACAATAGCATAACACTGGGGTACGCAAACATATAAATACAGCAGTTCACAAGTATTCATATTGACAAGATGAATAACACAATTTCGTACTGCTAGGTCACCTGCTTAAGTAGCTGTGATAAGAGCGTGTTAACAACATTAAGGACATACACTTGCTAACATATACAACATGCTAAGAGCTATTAATGTCAGGACTTAAGCAAGTTTAGGGGTTTCACAAAGGAGAGTCCAGGTGGACTCTGAACAGGTGGGTCTTGAGTCTCTTGCGGAAGCTGGCGAGGGACTCTGCCGTCCTGACATGAGACGGGAGTTCATTCCACCACTGTGGGGCCAGAGCTGTGAAGAGCTGGGTCTTGGACGAGCGATGTTTGGTTGACCTTAGTGAAGGTCGAACAAGTCGCCTGGCAGAAGTTGAGCGGAGCGCTCTGGCTGGGATGTAGGGTTTGACCAACGCCTGGAGGTAGGCCGGGGCAGTTCCATTGACTGCCCTAAAGGTCAGCACCAGAGTCTTGAATTTGATGCGAGCATTTACCGGAAGCCAGTGGAGATCGCGGAAGAGAGGGGTCACGTGGGAGAATTTCGGTAGGTTGAATACCAGGCGTGCTGCTGCGTTCTGGATGCGTTGGAGGGGCTTGGTTGCAGAGGCGGGGAGTCCCGCCAGGAGAGAGTTGCAGTAGTCGAGGCGGGTGATGACGAGTGCTTGGACCAGGATCTGCGCCGCTTCACGTGTGAGGAAGGGCCGGATCCTGCGGATGTTGTAGAGGGCAATTCTGCAAGATCGGGCCACCGCGGTGACGTTGGCATTGCAGGACAGCTGGTCATCTACCACCACACCAAGGTCTCTTGTTGTGGTTGAGGGGGAGACTTGGGTGTTCTCGATGGTGACCAGTAGGTCCATCTGAGGGCAGTCTTTCCCCGGTATGAAGAGGAGCTCAGTCTTGTCAAGGTTGAGCTTCAGGTGGTTGGCGGCTGTCCATCTGCTGATGTCGGCCAGGCATTTCGAGATGCGTGTTGCTATTTGGGTTTCTGAGGGGGGAAAGGAGAGAAACTGTTGAGTGTCATCTGCATAGCAGTGATAGGAGAAGCCATGAGATGCGATTACAGAGCCTAGCGATTTAGTGTAAAGAGAAAACAGAAGGGGTCCCAATACTGAGCCTTGAGGAACTCCGGTGTCCAGGGTGCAGGGTTTGGACAGGGAACCGTTCCATGTGACCTGATAAGTCCGATCTGCAAGGTAGGAGGTGAACCAGGATAACGCAGTTCCAGCGATTCCAAGCTCGGCGAGAGTGGAGAGGAGGATCTGGTGGTTCACTGTGTCGAACGCCGCAGACAGGTCGAGAAGGATCAGTACCACAGCCACTCAGCTCGTGTGTGTGTGTGTGTGTGTGTGTGTGTGTGTGTGTGTGTGTGTGTGTGTGTGTGTGTGTGTGTGTGTGTGTGTGTGTGTTTGTGTGTGTGTGTGTGTGTGTGTGTGTGTGGGGCTCGTCATCTAGATGCATCTCATCTAGTGACCATGGGGAAAAAACATTATACGAGTCATATGTATATACAGTGCTGCTCGAAAGTATGTGAACCCCCTAGACATGGTCATTGTAATTGTACAAAAATGTAAAATAACCTTATTAAATGTATATCCAAACACCAATTTGTAAAGCAGGACTTTCCAAATAATGGACACAAACAAAGAAAAATGATGTATTTTCATTATTTATTCCAAAAAAGTGGTTTCTCCCACAAAAACTGAAAATATGACTTGTGCAAAAGTATGTGAACCCTTTTGGTTAATAATATACTATATTTATTTATCTTTTGATACAACTGCATACCCCTGCTCACTACCTGTTATACTTTACCATACTTCTGCACATATCTCATACCTACTCTGTAAGTAAATTTTATACCTGGTTTTTAGTAGTAGTTTTTCTCGTAGACTGTTTTTACATATTATTCAACAACTCTACATTCTATATCACCGTGTACTTTACTGACATGTGCGCTCTGGTTAGATGCCAAATTCCTTTGTGCATTCCTGTGCAATGACAATACATTGGAATCAAATCAAATATATATACTGTATATATAATATATATATATATATATATTTATATGGTATAGGAGTATAACAAATCGCACCACTTGCATGTTGCTTTCTATTTGACCCCCAGCAATGTATTTTGGACCTATGCAGTTGTTGTCGAATTAATCTAATAGTTGGGGCAGACAAATTGCAATTGCTATTTATCTCGTGTGAATTAGTATGAATTTATTCTCCATCAAATCGACATGTTTGTTCTCTTTTAATAGAACACTATGTTATGTTCAAACAGCAGTTAATTGCCCTCTGTCTTCCCTCGGTAGGCGGGGCCTGGAAGCAGTCCTCCTTCGTGTGCCTTCTCAGGACTGACACTGTGACACAGGCCTATAGAAACAACTCGACTTGAATGCGATGTATATGTTTCCCCGCTGTTTTTAACACATCAACGCTTTATGTCTTATGCCACTTTAACAGAGAGGAACGATCAGACGCTGTACCAATCTTCATCTTCATCTTGCATCCAAATTCGTAGCACATTTATACATTTGAGGTGCACGTGGCAGCTTGAATGCGTATGGTCAGCCGTGTTCAGTCCAAGGAAACCTTGGCCTTGAGAGCGTTGTGTACACAATGGCATCCACTCCACCGCCTCAATCTGTGTCTTCTATTAGCAGAAACGCCTCCATAATGGGAGACCAGCTCTCCACGTGTACTTTGGCACCAACCCGCTATTCGGCGGTTGTGTTCTTCCCATTTGTGCGGGGTTAAGTGTTCCCCGTGCTGTGGGTGAGTTCACAGATCTAATAGGGGGGCATCAATGCTGTCGTGTCGTTTTTTCCCTATGGGCCGATACACGCCTACGGAACGCACACTTGCTGTTTCTAAAACAGCGGCACACACACACACACACACACACACACACACACACACACTGCACACTATAGCGTCGGTTCCAGTGTGCAGTGCGAGGCTTTGCCCTGATCGTTCCGTAACGGATCAAGATTCGACATTCAATATGTTTTTATTTGCCATTTGCAACATGTACAATGGAATGCTTACTCCCCATTCCCTCCCGCATTATAAATGTCCTACAACAATACAATACTAAACTATACAATACTATACTATAAACAACACTATAAACTACTGATGATACAATGTACTTAATACTATGAACAACGCTATACACTATGTACTATTCTAAGATATCTGTCAGTATTCATGCCCACATCAGTGGTCCAAGCCCATGGGCAAAGCACGCTGCCTGTGCTGTGTCTGGGGTTGATGGTTGATGGTTGATGGTTGATGGTTGATGGTTGATGGTTGATGGTTGATGGTTGATGGTTGATGGTTGATGGTTGATGGTTGATGGTTGGCTCGGCAGAAGGAAGCTGGGTCAAGTGCAACACTTACTAACAGCCATAAAATAGGACAACCTCCTGAAAAACAACCCAAGGCTGGCTTTATCACTACTCCCAACAACCACCGCTACAACAAAATCTGTGCTTTATGAACAACTTCATCTCATCGCCACAAATCCAAATGGGTGTGTCGAGAAGTATTCCAGTCAAGAAGAGATGTGATACCCTGCCTGGCAATCAAGACAGCAGTGGGAGGGACAGAATGGCTTAATCCAACAGGGGAGACGTAAGTATCACCCAGACCAGCCCCCGTAGGCTGCCCCCCCCCCCCCACCCCCAATGGACGTCATGTGCAGTCAAAACTCGTCTCTGGAGGAAAATACAAACATAAAATGAATGAAAAGGAGATGAGGCAGAGGGAGTGAGGGGTAAGCATGTGGAAAATAGGACTGTTGTCTGTTATCTGTGTGTATATGTGTGTATGTGTGAATGTGAATGTGAATGTGTGTATGTGTGTATGTGTATGTGTGTGTGTGTGCGCGGTGAATGCTGGTCAGCCTGTGAATGCTAGCTGATTGCAGCTTTATTTCGCCCATCCATCATTGGTTTCTCTTGGGCTTGTGTCGGAAACGAAGCATCGTTTCCATCACATCACGTCTTCCATTTATTTCATCGCCTGTTTGTCCTCTTGGCTCACAAGCTCACCTGCTTCCTGCTTTGCAATTCGGGGAATCAAAATCTCTCTCTCTCTCTCCCTCTCTCTCTCTCTCTCTCTCTCTCTCTCTCTCTCTCTCTCTCTCTCTCTCTCTCTCTCTCTCTCTCTCTCTCTCTTTCTCCAATTGTGGGAGAAACAACATGTCAAAAGGCCACTTCCATATTCTTATCCTGCCCTAAACGACTAAACATATCATTCATTCTAACTTCATGCATACATAACCATTTCAACCTGAGCTTATCCGTCACCCTGGAATGGGGAGTAAGCATTCCATTGTACTTGTGACACGGCCATTGTACATGGCCAATAAAACATCTTGTATCTTTTATCTTGTATCTTGTATCTTGTTTGTGTGCGTGTGTCATTGCTTTGTGATCCAATACTTTTGCTGTTATTTAAATACAAGTATAAATATGGCATTGGAGTGATAGACCTCAAAGGGGGCTTGAAATCTATTGATTGAATCTAAATATCAGGTGGGGAGATTGGAGCATTGCCCACTGTGTGAGCGTCAAGCCTTTCACCGCCTTCAAAACAACTTGAATGTTTTAACTTGGGTCTTCCGACTCCCAACATAATTGCGTTCCCGCTGTAAGTTAACTCGAGGGGGGACGTGTCTGCCTGAGGAATGTTTACCATATTGTGGCTCACTGCTGAATACATAATCTTTTATAATACATAATATATGCAGCAACAATTTATACAAACTCTGGCTAGCTACTTTAAAATACGCTGGCTTGCTGTCCATAAAATAGCTGCTAAATTCCACATATTGCTATAATCAGCGTGAAATATAAATGATAGAAACACATATTGGATGATTACACATCAAATGATGGGTTAAAAGCTTTTTAACACATAATACTAATAATTGCATTGTTATTAATGATTTTTGATGTTGTTACTGAGGTCATAAATCGAGCTATGTATTGATGGACGGCAGTAGCTTAGGAAGTAGAGCGGTAGGTTGCTGGTTCCATCCCCCGGCTCCTCCTGGCAAAAACGGTAGAGGTGAAAAAACCAGTTGGTCCCAACGTGCTGGCTGTCGCCTCTCAGGGAAGAGTCCACCGCGGAGTGTGTACCAATGGGTCCAGGGGAGGCATCACTCGCCATGCGCTTTGGACACAAGGCAGTCCATTTACCATACTCAAACATCCCACCTAGAATTCCGAGTTCAATTTAGTCGATGCCCCTTTTGCCCCGTTGTCTTGAACGCAGTATTTCTATGGTGATAATACGCAAAATTGCACACATGGAAAGGCAGCTTGAGACAATCTTACTTAAAAAGAATGTTCATAAACACATGAAAACCAGGCATATGCACGTGACAAGCTCTAAAAATAGTATCCACGAGCGGGAAAGCATGCTCACGAGGGCTTATACACAGACAGTGGCTGATGTATCCCCTGATGTATCCCCTCCTTTGATTGGTCACTTAACAAACCCACAGTCTCCAACCTGGCACTGACGCATCAATTCTGGAAGACCCGCCCTACTGTACCTGCTAACCCTAACCCCAGATACAGAGTGGCATTCATGGAGGGTCAGCACATGTGCCATGTCATGTGGTTCATACGGCTTTCCCATAGCTTCAACAAGCGGCCATTCGAGTTGAAATTGTGCTACACTGCTGCATTACTGCAAAGAGTATTGCAAACCGACCTGCTTGTCGAACAGTATTGTGCAGAAAACATGATGTTCAACGTGTTGCCATTGAATGCTACTTGTGTGCAGTCTATTCGATTGCTGACCTTCAATGTACAAGCATTCCACTGACTACAACATCATAATCCTCTAAAGTTAGGCCTTTATGAGATGCATTAATCAATGCACATAGAGAACATGATGATGATGATGATGATGATGATGATGATGATGATGATGATGATGATGATGATGATGATGATGATGATGATGATGATGATGATGATGATGATGATGAAGATAAGTTACTCTATGGTATGCTGGTCCGCTATAACAGAAGTATCCAGGGTGACACAGGGCTTATGGAAAAAGTCCTAGAAGACTACGAGGTAACATGACCAGAATACGTGCCCATCTTATTTTGAGGAACATGCCAAGAATAAATTTCCACCTTATTCGCTAACATGAGTCGAATAATTAACTTACAAGACTAGCAAGCATGCTTTATTTTTTGGACTGACCCCCCCTTCCCAGATCCTGAAGGACTCCTTCATCTTAACCATCATGTGGCATTTGGTGTGCAGGATACTGGGCTATGGAGGCTTTTCTATTGATCTCTATTGCTATTAGTAAGCCTTGATTGAGTTCTTTATTAGAGTTATAATAGAGTTCTTTATTCTTGGAGTTTGTCTTACTGGGCTGCGAATACATTCTATAAGTAACTAACAATGCCTAATTTCACCTTTTAATTACTGTTACATATCCCAACATAATATATGGAAGCAGTGACACTCGAACCCTCACCCGGCTGAGCTAACTCAGTGATTAAAGAAGTACCGTTTCAACAAAATGCTTGGGAATATGCATTAATTTGGAGTGACCAAAATGTCAAATGGCCAAACCATAACTACAATCAGAAGTCAAGCATTATCAACCCCCCTGCATGCTAGGACTGCTCTGCATTGTACAGTAGTTCTGCATCTCATTGGTCATGGAAACATGCATTGCGTGGAAACACGCATTGCCGCGTGCCTGGCAGACATCGCCTGGCTGTCACCATTGATCCTTCCACCTAGCGCGTCCTCTTATCACTTTTTACTCGCTTAACTAGCGTACTAGCGTCTTACTAAGTAGATTGTGTGCTTGTTAGTTGTATTGTTCTATTGTTTGCCAACTTATTGTACTAGTTCTTGGAGACTTGTTAGGAATGAAATGCACTTTGACTTCTGGTGACGAGTTCTTCTCCTACCTACCTTTGTTGAACACACTATTGTGAGTCGCTTTGGACCAAAAGCGTCTGCTAAATGACTGTATATTCAGCTAACATTATAATAACAAGTATTACAGTGCACACAGTAAACTTAATCAATAAAGAATAAAGTGGGATCTCTGAAAGACTCTAATTTATTATTTGCTTCGACATGATGTTCCCCATGAAAATGGTTGTGTTTTTTATCCGGCAACTCCCAGTCCTCCACTGTGTCAGTTATCAACCCAAACAGCCCAGCCCAAACGGTCCCTCGGGAGCGCGGTCTTCCACTCGCGGATACTCTTCTGAGAGCTCGTATCACATGCACACGCCTGGCTTTTATGTGTTGACACTAATTAAACGGCATCAAATATGATCAAGTTCCTTTGCCACATCCACTGAACTTAAAAACGACGGTCTCGCAATTGCATGTATCGTTAATTAGCTGTCATGTATTCATGTTTGAAGCAACCTCAGTCATGGGTTTGTTATAAATTCACACATTTTAATATCCCTTTTGCCAGTGTTCCAAAAGTCATTCAGGGCATATATTTGTTTATTGGCCAAAAAAAATGCCTTTCATGAGCCTAATATCCTCTGCACGCCCCTGACTATCTTCGGGGCAGAAGAGTGATAAACATTATTCCATGTTCAAATTGGACATTTCTTTCAGCTCTTCCATGAAGAGTAGCAGACTCCACTCCAAATGTATTTTTGGGACGAGAGCAAGCGAGCCCCTCTGTGCCAGTGGGTGAGGGAAGGGGAAAGGGGAAAGGGGAAAGGGGAAGGGGAAAGGGGAAGGGAAAGGGAAAGGGGAAAGGGGAAAGGGGAAAGGGGAAAGGGGAAAGGGGATGGGGGCAATTAGAAGGACTGTGAGACGGAGCCGGTCCTGGCAACTTGTCCTTTCCTTTGTTCGAACACACTCTATGTGGCTTATTTTTAGCCCCGTAAGCAGCTCTGCGAGTGCTAGAAACGAGGAAGAAAATAAAGTGCAATGTTAGCATGAATGGTATAAGTCAATCTTGTAAACGTTTTATTGGATTACATTTTGGCTGGACATTATCTTGTCATATATCCTGAAGAGGCATAGCTACAGAAGGCACACTTTTCATGAGTGAAATAGATTGTAAACTGATGTTTTATAACGTTATACAAACATTTTTACCATGCATTTTATTGTATTGTATCATTTGTCAAAGTCTGCAGAGTAAAACGCTTAATCATGTGCGGTGATTCTTGGGAATAGAACAGTGTTATGCTGGCGTGGCTGCCAGCCTGTGTGGGTTGTTACTCGGGACCAAGAAATACCAAAAATGATATTATTGAACACACCAAATGACCAAATGAATACAGGTCCAAATCACAGGGAGTACTCAAGATATCGTTTCATAGGTACATTTTAGAAATGTAATTTGATTTTGAAACATACTATATTTGCTTTAATTGTATTTTTTAAATGCTTTTGTTTAGGGCAGGGCAGGGTATTTTGTAATACCCTGCCCTGTGCTGCAACCCGAGTTTCACTGAAGACACACGGGACTCATTCCGTCTCCTGGGCAGGTCTACACCGCTAGACACACAGGACTCATATCGTCTCCTGGGCAGGTCTACACCGCTAGACACACAGGACTCATACCGTCTCCTGGGCAGGTCTACACCGCTAGACACACAGGACTCATACCGTCTCCTGGGCAGGTCTACACACTAGACACACAGGACTCATACGTCCCTGGGCAGGTTACACCGCTAGACACACAGGACTCATACCGTCTCCTGGGCAGGTGTACACCGCTAGACACACAGGACTCATATCGTCTCCTGGGCAGGTGTACACCGCTAGACACACAGGACTCATATCGTCTCCTGGGCAGGTCTACACCACTAGACACACAGGACTCATACTCGTCTCCTGGGCAGGTCTACACCGCTAGACACACAGGACTCATATCGTCTCCTGGGCAGTGTACACACCGCTAGACACACAGGACTCATATCGTCTCCTGGGCAGGTCTACACCACTAGACACACAGGACTCATACTGTCTCATGGGCAGGAACACACCGCTAGACACACGGGACTCATACTGTCTCATGGGCAGGAACACACCGCTAGACACACGGGACTCATACTGTCTCATGGGCAGGAATACACCGCTAGACACACAGGATTCATACTGTCTCATGGGCAGGAAGAACACCGCTAGACACAGGGACTGCACCATATATAGTTTATTCATCGATGTGCATGCACAATAATCACATCACAGGACCGTGCAATGTCAAAGTAAGGTCTATTAATTCAAACACGTCGTGAGAAAACTTTTTTGGAGGAATGCTTGCACGGCCCTCATTTTTCATGGCTAATCTAAAAGGCCTGTCTCTTGAACAGGGCTCTTCAGTACGTGTCACGGTGGGTGCTGACAGGGCAGCAGAAACACAAGGGAGGGGACCCAAATGCAGTCAAGAGAGCAGGCAGCTAAAACGTGTAACATTTTGTCAACGACGTGCCACCGGAGTGACTAGAAGAGCTAAGCGCCACCATGTGGCGCAGCCACTTCAACGGAGCACAAGCAAAACGTTCATACATCCGTGTTATTATTCAATATGTAATTAAAACATGTACATCTGTGTTATAATTGTATACCTAATTATAACCTATCGATCTATGTTTATTATTCTATATCTAATTTAAACAGATAACGTGAAAACACCAACCGATCGGAACGGCAGCGCACCTGACATGACCGCAGGAACTGACTTAACTGAATTGTGAACCAGATTAAATCAAAATGTTAAAATTTGTTAAATTAATGATTAGATTTTTTGGAAAACTGCAACCAATTAACATTGGTTAATTAGGCCACTAACAGCATGTTCTAATTCTTGTTTGCATATTTATATCAATAGTGCATGGTGTGCTTCCGTGGCCTCTGCTTTTGTCAAAGAAAAAAAGTGCTGAAAAGACTATTTCTAGTGGCGACTACTCTCTACCCCTCCCTTCCTCACCTACCTCTCATCCTCGGCTACACCTCTCTTCCTCACCTACCCCTCCCTTCCTCACCTACCCCTCTCTTCCTCACCTACCCCTCTCTCTTCCTCACCTACCCCTCTCTTCCTCACCTTCCCCTCTCTCTTCCTCACCTTCCCCTCTCTCTTCCTCACCTCCCCCTCTCTCTTCCTCACCTTCACCCCTCTCTTCCTCACCTACCCCTCTCTTCCTCACCTACCCCTCTCTTCCTCACCTTCCCCTCTCTCTTCCTCACCTACCCCTCTCTTCCTCACCCACCCCTCTCTTCCTCACCTACCCCTCTCTTCCTCACCTTCCCCTCTCTCTTCCTCACCTTCCCCTCTCTTCCTCACCTACCCCTCTCTTCCTCACCTACCCCTCTCTTCCTCACCTTCCCCTCTCTTCCTCACCTACCCCTCTTTTCCTCACCTACCCCTCTCTTCCTCACCTACCCCTCTCTTCCTCACCTAGCCCTCTCTTCCTCACATTCCCCTCTCTCTTCCTCACCTACCCCTCTTTCCTCACCTACCCCTCTCTTCCTCACCTTCCCCTCTCTCTTCCTCACCTACCCCTCTCTTCCTCACCTACCCCTCTCTTCCTCACCTACCCCTCTTTTCCTCACCTACCCCTCTCTTCCTCACCTTCCCCTCTCTCTTCCTCACCTACCCCTCTCTTCCTCACCTACCCCTCTCTTCCTCACCTACCCCTCTCTCTTCCTCACCTACCCCTCTCTTCCTCACCTACCCCTCTCTTCCTCACCTACCCCTCTCTTCCTCACCTACCCCTCTCTTCCTCACCTTCTCCTCTCTCTTCCTCACCTACCCCTCTCTTCCTCACCTACCCCTCTCTTCCTCACCTACCCCTCTCTTCCTCACCTACCCCTCTCTTCCTCACCTACCCCTCTCTTCCTCACCTACCCCTCTCTTCCTCACCTACCCCTCTCTTCCTCACCTTCTCCTCTCTCTTCCTCACCTACCCCTCTCTTCCTCACCTACCCCTCTCTTTCCTCACCTACCCCTCTCTTCCTCACCTACCCCTCTCTTCCTCACCTACCCCTCTCTTCCTCACCTACCCCTCTCTTCCTCACCTACCCCTCTCTTCCTCACCTTCCCCTCTCTCTTCCTCACCTACCCCTCTCTTCCTCACCTACCCCTCTCTTCCTCACCTACCCCTCTCTTCCTCACCTACCCCTCTCTTCCTCACCTACCCCTCTCTCTTCCTCACCTACCCCTCTCTTCCTCACCTACCCCTCTCTCTTCCTCACCTACCCCTCTCTTCCTCACCTTCCCCTCTCTCTTCCTCACCTTCACCCCTCTCTTCCTCACCTACCCCTCTCTTCCTCACCTACCCCTCTCTTCCTCACCTTCCCCTCTCTCTTCCTCACCTACCCCTCTCTTCCTCACCTACCCCTCTCTTCCTCACCTACCCCTCTCTTCCTCACCCACCCCTCTCTTCCTCACCTACCCCTCTCTTCCTCACCTTCCCCTCTCTCTTCCTCACCTTCCCCCTCTCTTCCTCACCTACCCCTCTCTTCCTCACCTACCCCTCTCTTCCTCACCTACCCCTCTCTTCCTCACCTACCCCTCTCTTCCTCACCTACCCCTCTCTTCCTCACCTACCCCTCTCTTCCTCACCTACCCCTCTCTTCCTCACCTACCCCTCTCTTCCTCACCTACCCCTCTCTTCCTCACCTACCCCTCTCTTCCTCACCTACCCCTCTCTTCCTCACCTACCCCTCTCTTCCTCACCTACCCCTCTCTCTTCCTCACCTACCCCTCTCTTCCTCACCTACCCCTCCAGGGCTCAACAATAACTATTGCCCTATTGCCTGGGTAAAATACCACGTTTGGTGAGCAAACCTAACAAGGCACTAGCATTTTTGATATGCAATACTATTTACTCAAATAAAGATGAAACATGACAGTGAGCCTTAGGCATTGTTGTTGTTTGATAACCAGTCATAAATACAACTATTTGTTTTCGTGTGGTCTAAATAGTCTAAATTGACATTGGTCAAGTACACTTGTGACCCACAGCGTTGAGCCCTGCCCTCTCTTCCTCACAAACCACTATTACCTTGAACTCCTTACTACCAACCACTGTGTTTATATATATATATATATATATAAATATATATACACATATATATACAGTTTATATATATACGTATATAGCTCCACTCACATTGCCTCCTTACACATAAACATGTTAGACTCATGCTAAACACGCTAGACAGCCGTGGGCTAAGAGAAGGCAGACTTCTATGCACCCTAAACACTTGCGTGGTGGAGAAGCTCTATTTTTGAGGGGGGACCATGAGGGGCCTCAGGCCCGGCGGTTCGGGAAGTGGGCAATGCATGCGTGGGTGTTTTCACGAGCCATGTCTAGGATCTGCCCTAACTTAAGGGATAGGGAGAGGAAAGTAAAGGCACATAGCCAGTGGCTACGGTACGTCGACGCTAATAACAGTTGATGAGGGTAAAATATAGGTAAATATATGTACTGTGTGTGTGTGTGTGTGTGTGTGTGTGTGTACTTGTTGTAGCTTATCAACTCCAATAAGGTTCAGCGCTAAATGAGATGACCCTATTTCACCTTCCCTTCCCTTCCCTCTCTCTCTCTCCTGCTCTCTCTCTCTCTCTCGCTCTCTCTCTCTCTCTCTCTCTCTCTCTCTCTCTCTCTCTCTCTCTCTCTCTCTCTCTCTCCTCTCTCTCTCTCTCTCTCTCTCTCTCTCTCTCTCTCTCTCTCTCTCTCTCTCTCTCTCCCTCTCTCTCTCTCTCTCTCTCTCTCTCCTCTCTCTCTCTCTCTCTCTCCCTCTCTCTCCCCCTCTCTCCATCTCGGCGCTTGGGTCTTCTGTGATACCAGTGTTTTGCTGTCATCACTTAGCCAACCCTTTGCTCCAGCGCTGAATTTTTCATTAGAGACAATTTTTCTGTGGACCTAATCATCCTCCCTCCCTCCCTCCCTGCGTCCCTCCCTTATTCCCAGAAGAGCACATTTAACTAACGTAGGCAAGTGTGTGTCAGAGAGAGTGTGTGTGTGTGGTGTGTGTGTGTGTGTGTGTGTGTGTGTGTGTGTGTGTGTGTGTGTGTGTGTGTGTGTGTGTGTGTGTGTGTGTTCAACCCTTTCGCTAAGTGTTAAATATGGTGGTTCCACAGAGGCGGGTTCATGGCGGTCCTTGTTCCTTGTTCTAGAACTGATGAGAACCATACAGAGAGAATAACCTTCATTCAAGATTCAAGATTCAAGAAACTTTATTTATCCCGAGGGAAATTAATGTGCAACAGTTGACACAGGGGGAATAAATGCACACACAAATATACTAATACCTAAGCTAAAAACTAAATAACAACAACTAACTAAACAAAACTAGTATAAACAAAATATAACTAAAATAACTCTAAATGAAATCTAAATGTATTGATAGATGAATAGATAAATTGCACAATTTACAGTATTATTACAGTAATACGTAGGTATATACAATACACAACAATACATATAGTGCAAATTGGCAGTAATAATATATTAATAAATAACTCAGATGAATACTGAAAAAGTGACATGTGAAAAGTGAAAAGTGAAATTGAATTTACAGTGCAAAATTACAGCGAAAGGATTTAGAGTGTGTTGACCAAAAAATAATAATAATAACAGTGCGTTGGCCTCAGGTCACTGAGTCTCCACTGTCCCTCTCACGACCCGAGGTAGATGAATTAAAGAGACGAATTATAGAGACTGATGCCACAGGAAGAAAGGACTTCCTGTGGCGTTCTGTGGTGCACCTGGGTGGAATGAGTCTGTTGCTGAAGGTGCTTCTATATGAGGTGAGCACCTGATGGAGAGGGTGAGAGTTGTTGTCAAGGATACTACGCAGCTTGTGCAGCATCCTTCTCTCAGACACCACCAACAAGGAGTCCAGCTGGACCCCCAGGACAGCGCCAGCCTTCCTGACAATCCTGCTGATGTTGTTGGCGTCTGCTGACCTCAACCTGCTTCCCCAGCACACGACACCGGAGAAGATGGCACTGGCTACCACCGACTGGTAGAACATGTTCAGCATCTTGTTGCAAACGTTGAAGGACCGGAGCCTCCGCAGGAAGTAGAGACGGCTCTGGCCCTTCTTGTACACAGCCTCAGAGTTCTTGGCCCAGACCAGTTTGTTGTCCAGTTGAACTCCCAGGTATTTATATTCCTGAACAACTTCAGCGGACACACCCTTGATGGAAATGGGTGTGGGGGTAGATTTCCTCCTGCGGATGTCCACCATCATCTCCTTCGTCTTGTCTGTGTTGAGCTGCATGTGGTTCAGCTCACACCACTCAACGAAGGAGTCCACGACGCCCCTGTACTCCTCATCGTTTCCCTCGCTGACACAACCAACAACTGCAGAGTCGTCCGAGAACTTCTGCAGATGGCAGGACACAGAGTTGTACTGGAAGTCTGAGATGGAAAGGATGAACAGGAATGGGGAAAGAACCGTTCCCTGTGGAGCACCAGTGCTGCTGACCACAGTGTCAGACACACAGTCCTGCAGTCTGACAAACTGTGGACGACCGTCAAACAGTCAGTAATCCAGGACACCAGGGAAGAGTCCACCTTCATCGCGTCAGCTTACTCCCCAGCAGGGCAGGCCGGATGGTGTTGAACGCACTGGAGAAGTCGAAAAACATGATTCTCACAGTGCTCCCGGGTCTGTCCAAGTGGGCGTAGGCACGATGAAGCAGGAAGATGATGGCGTCCTCCACTCCCAGTTTCGGCTGGTAGGCAAACTGAAGAGGGTCCAGCGATGATCTGACCAGGGGCCGAAGAAGCGACAGGACCAGCCTCTCAAAGGACTTTGCCACGTGGGATGTCAGCGCCACCGGTCTGTAGTCGTTTGAGGTGCTGGGACGTGCCTTCTTCGGAACCGGCACCAGGCAGGATATCTTCCACAGCACAGGGACCCTCTCCAGTCTCATGCTCAGGTTGAAGATGTACTGCAGGACTCCACTCAGCTGGGCAGCACGTAGCATGTTTTGAGGACCCTCGGGCTGACGCCGTCAGGGCCAGCAGCCTTGCCTGGATGGAGCCTGCATAGCACTTTCCCCACCTGCTCAGCTGTGAAGGTATGTGTGCCGGGTGTGGGGGCAGGAAGAGTCTCTGTTGTGTTGATGGGGGAGGGGTGAGGTAGTGGTGGTGGGGGAGAGAGAACAGGTATGTTGACGCTGGAGAGGGACGGTGGGGGAGGGGGGACAGCAGGGCTGGGGGGCTGGAGGGGAATGGTTGTAGAGGGGCTGGGGGAGGGGGGGAAGACCGGAGCCCACTCATTGAATCTATTGAAAAACAAATTCAACTCGTTGGCCCGATCAGGACCCCCCCCTATTGTCTGGCTACCAGGTTGTTTGTAGCCAGTGATGCTCCTCATGGTACTCCACACATCCTTCAGGTTGTTCTGCTGAAGTTTGTGCTCCAGCTTCCTCATGTGTAACTGACATGTCTGACATACATCACCCATTACACTGTTTTCGGTATAACCTTGTCATTTCACAGGTGATGCAATGAAAAGCCTGGCAAATTGACCCTATCTTCGATGTGTGTGTGTGTGTGTGTGTGTGTGTGTGTGTGTGTGTGTGTGTGTGTGTGTCTGTATATGTCTGTGCATTTGTGTGTGACGACATGGAATTACTATTTTGAGGGCGGGCACGGGTGAAGGCTTGGTTAAACGGGGTCGTTGGCTCCCGAACCCACTTTGCTCACCTCTTGGTTTTACTTCTCCATCTTCTCTCTCTATTTCCCTGTTGTGTGTCTCTCTCTCTCTCTGTCTCTCTGTCTCTGTCTCTCTCTCTCTCTCTCTCTCTCTCTCTCTCTCTCTCTCTCTCTCTCTCTCTCTCTCTCTCTCTCTCTCTCTCTCTCTCTCTCTCTCTCTCTCTCTCACTCTCCCTGTGTCTCTCTCGCACATAATGAGGACGTGTATAAAAGTGGAACGGCAGGAGCGAATGTTTCCTTCAATGAGGCCAATCCAGCATTATATTTAGTTCATCTCCCTCTCTTGTTCGTGTTTTTGTTTTTGGTTTTAGTCCCCAAACACACCAGTTCACTGCCGAGGTGCCCTTGAGCAAGGCACCAGACCCCTACCCTGCTCCCTGGGCAGCTGTATATACAATAGCTGCCCATTGCTCCTAATACTAGGATGGGTTAAATGCAGAGAAACTTATTCTACTGTGTGAGTGTATGTGACCAATATAAAGGATTGAATCCTCGTTCTATTTCTCTCTCTCACTCTATCTCTTCATACACACACACACACACACACACACACACACACACACACACACACACACACACACACACACACACACACACACACACACACACACACACACACACACACACACACACACACACACACTCTCACTCATTGCACTATATATTTCCCTCACTCTCACCCCAGTGTTTGGTCTTTCAAGCAGTGGAGCTTTTTACGACACCATTACAACAGGCCGTTTATTTAGTGAGTGTGTGTGTGTGTTTGTGATTGTACATCCACCACCACCACCACCACCACCATCATCCACTTCTACCACCACCACCACCACCACCAGTACCACCACCACCGCCACCACCACCACAACCATCATCGGGCAGTATAGCTCAGGAGGTAGAGTGGTCGCCTCACAACCGAAAGGTTGCTGGTTCGATCCTCCTAGCAAAAAACTGTCGAGGTGTCCTTGAGGAAGACCCTAACCCTAGCTGTATAAATAGCTGACCGCTGCTCCTAATACTAGGATGGGTTAAATGCAGAGAAATGATTTCGCTGTACAGTGCTGTACACTGACAAATTTGAACAATTATTATCACCAGCATCCACCACCACCATCACCACTATCACTGCCACCATCCATAAACACCGCCATCCTTTCCATCTCCTCCCGTCTCTTTTCGCAAACCCCTTCTTCTTTGTCACGTTTAGTCTCTACTTCTTGTTGAGTTTGTCCCTCCTTGGGTGGAGAGGAGGAGGAGAGGGTGTCTGCAGGCTTTAAAAAGGAACAGCAAAAAGGGAGGGCCTTTTTGCTGTTCCTTTTTAAAGCCTGCAGACACCCTCTCCTCCTCTCCTCCTCTCCCACTCCTCTCCTCATCTCCTCCTCTCCTCATCTCCTCCTCTCCTCCTTCTCCTTACATGCCCCCCCCGTTCCCGCCGTACTCCTCTCCTCCTCTCCCCCTCCTCTCCTCCTCTCCTCCTCTCCTCCTCTCCTCCTCTCCTCTGCCCCTCTCTCCTTCTCTCCTCTTCTCCTCCTCTCCTCCTCTCCTCCTCTCTTCCTTTCCTTCTCTCCTCCTCTCCTCTCCTCTCTCTTCCCCTCTCTCCTTCTCTCCTCTTCTCCTCCTCTCCTCCTTCTCCTTACATGCCCCCCCCCCTCTTCCCACCACGCTCCTCTCCTCCTTCTCCTTACATGCCCCCCCCCTCTTCCCACCACACTCCTCTCCTCCTCTCCTCTCCTCTCCTCTCCTCTCCTCTCCTCTCCTCTCCTCTCCTCTCCTCTCCTCTCCTCTCCTCTCCTCTCCTCTCCTCTCCTCTCCCCCTCCTCTCCTCCTCTCCTCCTCTCCTCCTCTCCTCCTCTCCTCTCCCCCTCTCCCCCTCCTCTCCTCCTCTCCTCCTCTCCTCCTCTCCTCCTCCCCCTCCTCTCCTCCTCTCCTCCTCTCCTCCTCTCCTCCTCTCCTCCTCTCCTCATCGCCTCCTCTCCTCCTTACATGCCCCCCCCCTCTCTCCTCCTCTCCTCTCCTCCTTGTCCGCTGTGGCTCTTTATTGAACTGGCCAGCCGCACACCACATTGTCTATTCATCCAGTGGCTTGTTGTTTAGTTGTTTTTTTCTTCTTCTCTGTTGCTCTCTAGAACATTCCCGATGCCTGGTTCCTTCCCGTCTCCTGGAAGCACAGACCGAGGTCCATCCGTTTCCTTCTCTTACATTGCACTCTGCTTCCTGACTCTTCCCTCATCAGGATTCCCTAATTATTCCTCTCCTTTCTTTTTCATTTCTCTCTCTCTCTCTCTCTCTCTCTCTCTCTCTCTCTCTCTCTCTCTCTCTCTCTCTCTCTCTCTCTCTCTCTCTCTCTCTCTCTCTCTCTCTCTCTCTCTCTCTCTCTCTCATCAGATGTATGATTCATGGCTCCAGCAGTGCCATGACTCAGGCATTAATATTTTAACACCCCCAAATATAATTGTGCGAGAAGAGGGAAAACGGGGGAGTCGTATGGTGGCCTCATATTTTGTACAGTTGTATTTCATGCACAAGATGTGTGTGGATTGAATATTACGAAAAATACATTTTTTTTCCCTGTAGTAACTGTGACATAAAAAGGGCCCACTTGCCTTCCTTGCCTATTTCTTTGTGAATCAGTGGAGATGAATTAGTCAGCTTCATATAGCCCCCCCACCACTACAACTATTATTGATGCATTTTGAACGATTGTTGTGCAAATATAAATATGAAAGATGACCCTTAATTGCATGCCGTTCCCCGTCGCTTTGTTTCATGGTTTCATTGCCATGACTTCATCAATTGATATTGTCAACGTTCTAAATAGCCCCAAGTGTATTCTTAATGTAAGAGAAGGTACTGATACTGGAGGAATGTGGAGAAGAGTGATATCCTGGAGGTATCTGGAGAAGAGTGACATCCTGGAGGTATGTGGAGAAGAGTGATATCCTGGAGGTATTGGAGAAGAGTGATATCCTGGAGGTATGTGGAGAAGAGTGATATCCTGGAGGTGTGTGGAGAAGAGTGATATCCTGGAGGTATGTGGAGAAGAGTGATATCCTGGAGGTATCTGGAGAAGAGTGACATCCTGGAGGTATGTGGAGAAGAGTGATATCCTGGAGGTATGTGGAGAAGAGTGATATCCTGGAGGTATGTGGAGAAGAGTGATATCCTGGAGGTATCTGGAGAAGAGTGACATCCTGGAGGTATGTGGAGAAGAGTGATATCCTGGAGGTGTGTGGAGAAGAGTGATATCCTGGAGGTATGTGGAGAAGAGTGATATCCTGGAGGTATCTGGAGAAGAGTGATATCCTGGTGATATAAATACTGATATTTGTGTAAATGATGCCGGTGATATATAAAGAAGCGTGATATGCTGGTGGTTTATAAAAAATAAGAAAGAAGAGATATACTGGTGTGCCCTTTTTCCACGTGTGTTGATTTGTGATTTGTGAGCTTCATGTCCGACAGTCCTCGGCGGCCGGTGTGCGCCCCTGGATACGTCACTGGATACATCACGGATACGTCACTGAACATCACGGATACGTCACTGGATACATCAGCATCACCATCACTTCCTACATCCCTATAAACCGCCACGCCGGCATTTAAAATGCTCAAAGACGACCGAGTGCTTGTTCTTCCTCCTGGAGCCGGGGAGCAGCTGAATACTAATCCACATGCAGAACCGCAATCTCTTATTCCTACACTACACAACATGCGGCCCCTTATATGTGTCCCTGGTGTGGTGTGTGTGTGTGTGTGTGTGTGTGTGTGTGTGTGTGTGTGGACCAGCTGCTAAGATATACAGTATGGGGTATATTTGGTGTTTTTTTGTTTTTATACAGATGATCCCACGGACACAGCAGTGTCACAAGCTCCTGGAGGAGGACACGCATGCAGCTGAACAAAGCGTCTCCACACACGCTGGGCCCCCGCGGGCTTGATTGGCAGGAGCCATTTAAACCTCATAGGGAACCGAGGCGTGATTCCATGACCGCATCCACTGCTGAATTAACTCTTCCTTATGCATCCATCCCTCAGCCAATCCCCGCCCCTAGTCCTTTCAAAACACAGGATCACAGGAAGGCTGGGCAAAAACCCCAAAATACTGTATATATCTATATATATATCTATATATAGATATATATATAGATAGATATATATAGATATATATACAGAACAATACAACAGCACGTTTCTAAAGATGCATGCAAATTAATGAATTTACTGGTGCATTCAGTAATTAGTCACATGTGTCTACCTGTGTGGAAGAAAGCAGTGTGCTGCACAGAGCTCAATGCTGCTGGATCACATATGCACTTTGAAGATTCATGTTGCAGTGCAATTGGATTTCGACTATATCTCCTATTCATAGACCTGGCAATGAACTTTAGTTGCATTCGCCTCCATCATACGTTGAGGTGAGCTGCATTTGAATGATCATTCACTAAAATACATCAAAGGTGATTCAATTAGACTTTGGGAAAGAGTTCAAGCTAAGCTGTGTGGTTTGCTGAAAGGGAAGAAGGTCAAATTGTCTTTAGTTTGACCTGTGCTAAGTACCGTATCTTTGACCTGCTTCAGCGGGGCTCCTCCAGGGGCCCATCTCAGGTGGAACGCTTGTGACGCACTCCGGAGTGCCCGTCCACGTCCTGCTCTGAATCACTCGCTCTCACAAGTGGAACAAGAGGACCTTCTTGTCTGCGGTTGTTGTTGTTGTTGTCCTTTGATGCATCCAAAGGCACTATGGATAACTTTGGGGGTTAAAATACCCCACCTATCACCATCCAGAAGGGGGAAGGGAGGAGAGAGAGAGAGAGAGAGAGAGAGAGAGAGAGAGAGAGAGAGAGAGAGAGAGAGAGAGAGAGAGAGAGAGAGAGAGAGAGAGAGAGAGAGAGAGTCAGAGAGACAGAGACAGAGACACAGAGAGAGAGAGAGGGGAAGTTGAAGAAGACAAAGATGGCAGAGATGGCTGACAAAACATATAATGATGAATGAGCCCAGGCTGGAGATCTAGGAGTAAAGAGGATATATACAATATGTGAAATTTTCTACGCAACTTTGTTGCTATAGCGCCACTACACAACCAGGTTAACAAACACGCTGCTCTTCCTCACGGAGACGGGGAGAACGCCACATCTCTTCACGAAGGGCGTACGCTACATGCAAATGAAAATTAACATGAAGAAAACCAATGTAGTCACAGCCAAAATGCGGTGTGTGGGGACAATTCGGTTAATGATAACAACAAAGAAGATATCGTAAAAATGCAATAAAAAGGTACAATATAACCTGTAGTGCAGAGTGAAAGTGACTTCTGTCCGAGTCGGTTAACAACGGTTAACAACAAGGTCACTTCGGTCATCTGAATGTCAAGCCAAATATAATGGATTTACTTGGGTTCTCAATCAATATAGTTGAACTACATAATCAATATATACATCGTGTTTGTACATATCACATAGATAGTCTCTCTCTGCTCTCTGTGGGAGGAGTATGGCGCCGTACGAGATGGCTGCCGTGTTGCGAGCTCCCGCACGACGACGCAGTTTTTTGTTATTTATTCTTTTTATCTTGACTATCTTTGCACAGAAAGTTAGCAGCACGTTCATTCATGACTTTTGCACACTTCTGGAGATCAGATCGACAGTCGCTCGCCGCCTACCGGAGTTTTTTCACTCTTTCGACTCGGACGTCCCGCCCAAAGTTACAGCTGGATTATCTCCGACCATCTTGAGCACGATTATACGCAAGTGTCGCAGGAAGAAGCGAGGGAAGTGAGCCAGCGTGCTAGTCAGGCTGAGATGTCGATCCGATCGCCCCCCACTACCCACCACTCTACTGGCTGGCTTCTTCAGTCTCTGGACAATAAGTTAAGCGAGCTAGAGGCTTGTATTCAATTCCACCGGGAAACTAAGGACAACTGTATCATCTGCCTTACGGAGACATGGATGTCGGAAGGGGTTACCGACGCAGCTATCGAGCCGACGGGATTTTCCGTCCACCAGGCGGACAGAACAAAGGCTCTCTCCGGTAAAGATCACGGAGGGGGGGTTTGTCTCATGATAAACAGATCTTGGTGCAACCAAAGTCATGTACATCCCCTCAAGTCTTTCTGTTCACCGGACCTGGAGTTCCTGATACTTATGTGCCGCCCATTTTGGCTACCTCGGGAGTTTACAGCGATAACCGTGACCACTGTTTACATTCCCACACAAGCCAACACGGACACAGCGCTGAAGGAACTGTATGGGGCTATCAGCGAACAGGAGTCGGCACACCCCGAGGCTGCACTCATCATGGCGGGGGACTTCAACAAGGCGAACCTGAAGAAGGTTCTCCCGAAGTTCTACCAAAACATAACGAGCAACACACGGGGTGAGCGGATCCTCGACCACTGCTACACTCCCTTCCGTGATGGCTACAAGGCCCTCCTCCGCCCACCGCTCTATCCAGCTACTCTCCACCTATTGGCAGAGACTGAAGCAGCAACCGATCGCTGTGAGGGAGGTCCAATGCTGGTCGGACCAATCAGACTTTATGTTGCAGGATTGTTTTGATCGCGCTGACATGCACATGTTCCGCGTTGCCTCGGACAATAACATCAACGAGTACGCGTCCTTGGTCACCGGGTTCATCTAGAAGTGCATAGATGACGTTGTTCCGACCAAGTCGGTTCGGATATATCCCAACCAGAAACCGTGGATTAGCGGCGATGTTCGCGCTGCCCTACACGCGCGTAACGCCGCCTTTGGCTCCGGGAATATGGAGGAATATACGAGAGCCCGTTACGACCTCCATAAGACCATCTTCACTGCCAAGCGGAAGTACAAGTAAATTCGAGAGCCACGACGCGAGGGGTATGTGGCAGGGGCTACAGACGATAAGGAACTTCAGAGGGAGAACCAGTTGTGTAGAGAACTCCTCTACCTCCCTCCCAGGAGAGCTAAATACTGTTTTTGCTCGGTTCGACGTGAACGGCAGCCCGCCGAAGCCAGCCCCGCCTGAGGAGACCAGCCTGCTGAACATCTCGGAGGCGGATGTGCGCCGCACCTTCAAGCGGTTGAACATCCGTAAGGCGGCAGGCCCCGACGACATCCCGGGCCTTGTCTTCAGAGCATGCATTTCATTTAGAGTTAATTTAGTTATATTTTGTTTATACTAGTTTTGTTTAGTTAGTTTGTTATTTAGTTTTTGCTTTTAGGTATTAGTATATTTTTGTGTGCATTTATTCCCCCTGTTTCAACTGTTGCACCTTAATTTCCCTCGGGATAAATAAAGTTATCTTGAATCTTGAATCTTGTATCTTGAATGCGCAGACCAGTTGGCAGGAGTTGGCATCTTCAACCTCTCCCTGGCCCAAGCTGTTGTTCCCGCGGTCTTCAAGATGTCCACCATCATGCCTGTCCCTAAACAACCCTAGGTAACATGCCTGAATGACTATAGACCTGTAGCCCTCACCTCGATTGTCAGCAAATGCTTCGAGAGGTTGGTCAAGGACTTTATTTGCTCCGTGTTACCTGCCACACTGGACCCATGGCAATTTGCATATCGTCAAAACAGATCCACGGACGACGCAATTGCCATGGCCCTCCACACTGCCCTTTCCCACCTGGAGGGAAAGAACTGTTATGCGCGAATGCTGTTTGTGGACTACAGCTCAGCGTTCAACACGAAAGTTCCTGCCAAGCTCGACACCAAGCTTAGAGGTCTAGGCGTGCCCCCATCCACGTGCAGCTGGATACTGGACCTCCTGTCGGACCGCCGCCAGGTGGTGAGGATGGGTAGCACCACCTCAGAGCCACTGACCCTCAACACGGGAGCCCCCCAGGGATGCGTGCTAAGCCCTCTCCTCTACTCCCTCTACACCCACGACTGCATGGCTATGCACAGCTCCAACGTCATCGTCAAGTTTGCTGACGACACGACAGTGATAGGCCTGATCGCCGGCGACGACGAGACAGCCTACAGGAAGGAGGTTGGATTGCTGGAGCAGTGGTGCCAGAAGAACAGCCTCGCCCTCAACGTCAAGACCAAGGAGCTGATCGTGGACTACAGGAAGCAGAGACTAGAGCACGGCCCTATCTCCATCGACGGTGTTGCAGTAGAGAGGGTCAGCAGCTTCAAGTTCCTCGGTGTGCACATCTCCGAGGACCTCGCATGGTCCACGCACACCACACACATGGTGAAAAGGGCCCAACAACGCCTGTATTTCCTCAGGCATCTGAGGAAATTCAGCATGGGCCCCCGCATCCTGAGAACATTCTACACCGGGACAATCGAGAGTGTTCTTACAGGATATATCACCGCCTGGTACGGGAACTGCACCGCACTCGAGCGCAGAGCGCTTCAAAGGGTGGTGCGGACGGCCCAGTATATTGTTGGAGGTGAGCTCCCCTCCCTCCTGGATATATACAACCAGCGGTGCATGGCCAAGGCCAAACGAATCATAAAAGACAATGCCCACCCCAGCCACCAACTGTACTCACTGTTACCGTCAGGCAGGCGATACCGCAGTATCAAGTGCCGTACAAATAGGCTCAGAGACAGCTTCCACAGTCAGGCCATCAGGCTGCTGAACAAGGGTGTATAGCATATAACAATGTATATTTTATTACATTGATTTATATATACATATTGCTCTTTTTCTGTGCCGATATATTGCATTTTATAAATAGCATTTTTACTTTTATATATTTAACTTTATACAGTTTTGTATAAAGTTTTGTTTTACTTCTTTTATTCTATTCAGTTTTTATCTTATCTTATTTATATAACTGCTGTCTGTCGTCGGGTATTGCACATAAGATTTTCACTCACTGCTTTATACGTGTGTAAACGTTGAAGTGTCAATAAAGTTGACTTGACTTGTGCTCATGTGTGTCACATTATATACAGTATATATATATGTATATATGTATATATATATATGTATATATACATATATATACAGGGCTGTGTCTACCTGTCTGTCTGCCTGCCTGTGTGGGGTATGTCGAGTCTTGTGCCATCACTTCCATTATAGGTTTGTGGTGTTGTTTGCAGTCCTCCTGCTGCACACCTTACCTCCCCCACGTCTCAAAGCCACGCTTTCGCTTCCACTTCTCTGTTCTTTCTCATCTCTCTCCATCCTCTCCTCTCTCTCTCTCTCTCTCTCTCTCTCTCTCTCTCTCTCTCTCTCTCTCTCTCCTCTCTCTCTCTCTCTCTCTCACTCTGCCTCTCTTTGTAGCTCTGTTTGTCTCCTCTGTGCCCCAGGCTAGGGTGTCATACGTTCTCCTACACGTGGGTCCAAGACCAGATGTCTGCCTTGAACTAGGTCACTGTGAGAGAGAGAGAGAGAGAGAGAGAGAGAGAGAGAGAGAGAGAGAGAGAGAGAGAGAGAGAGAGAGAGAGAGAGAGAGAGAGAGAGAGAGAGAGAGAGAGAGAGAGAGAGAGAGATAGACAGACAGACAGACAGACAGACAGACAGAAGCAGGCAGACAAACAGACAGACAGACAGAGATGGAGAAAGCAGCATAAGGGGAGAGAAGATGTGGATAAGGTAGAAGAAAGGCATGAAAGAGAAAGGCAGCACTGGGATGAGAGGAAGAGAAGGGAGCAAGGGAACACACTCCAGAGGAGTACTAAGGCGATCCAGATGAGCAGATGTGTGCAGACAGAAAAGAAGCTAACAAGTGATTTTTTAATTCGTACACAAAGCCAACGATAGAAGCCGGAATTACAAGCTGATTCCCCGGAAAAAGCTGATCTTAGCCGAGTGTAATTGAATCCAATAAACAAACGTTTGTATCAGAGATGAGTGACCCCCACAAAAGCCGTTGCCTTGCCTACACACTGAGTCAGGACTTGGACCACAGTTGTGTCTATACACACACACACACACACACACACAGCCAATTACAATGAGAAATGGCAGCACTAATGTCTAAATGCAGTCTTGATCCAGAGGCGTGAGCGGGATTAGCCGTGACTCCTCATACATCCCAGTCCTGTACGCTGCTCTGGGCTCTCTCTGTAGAGCGGGAGCCTTTGAGACGGATGGTTGTCGCTCTACTCTGCATCTGTATGCATTATTTTGTGCAGAGAACACACAGAGCAGGATCTTGCATGACTGCTCTCCCCCATGGACCCGGTGACCCTGATGAGCTCAGCAGCGCGCCGTCACCGCAGTCTCTGAGCAATTATGGCAGCAGCATTTATGTATTATCGTACATTTTTCAAAATGTTTTGTGTATTTTCTTATTTTATTTGACATTTTTCTTTGCATTGTGTGTTTTTCAAGATTCAGGATTCACCTACAGTGGAATGCTTACTCCCCATTCCCTCACGCAGTATGCATTTTCTAAAACACTAAAATACAATTAAATACAATTGAATTGTCTAAGCACTTTGCAAACACTGCTTTAAAAGGTCCAATACGAATGAAATGCATTCATATTATCATTGATCTTTTTACTAATATTGTACTGACATAGGAGAGCGATGAAAAATAACAAATATATGAAAATAACAAACATATCCAATATATTACAGATGCACCAAGTTGTAATATACCATTGTATCATGCCACATGCATGCCACCACCAACTTAATTGTATTGCTTATTTTTGGATTCATA
>CM051012.1:437532-452532 GCA_027704905.1 Muraenolepis orangiensis | reverse complement strand
TGGATCTATTTTGACGATATGCTAATTGCCATGGGTCCAGCGTGGTAGGTAACACGGAGCAAATAAAGTCCTTGACCAACCTCTTGAAGCATTTGCTAACGATCGAGGTGAGGGCTACAGGTCTATAGTCATTCAGGCATGTTACCTTGGGTTGTTTAGGGACAGGCACGATGGTGGACATCTTGAAGACCGCGGGGACAACAGCCTGTATGTATGCTGTGATCAAAATACACATGCAGGTCAGTGGTCTGGAATACACTCCAGTCTGTCATTTCCAGCCTACCATGCAGATAAAGTATGGCGTTGTCTCTCCGGCGACGTACAGTCTTAACAGTTGTGGGTGTGGTCTTCAACTTCTGTTTGTAAACAGTAAGTAGAAACACATAGGCATGGTCTGATTTCCTGAAAGCCGGCCGTGCAATAATAAGCACGATAAGCATGCTGAATGGTTGTATAGCAATGATCAATAGGTTTGATGTGTCTTGTCAGACATGAGATGTGTTGATAGTATTTTGGCGTACTATCTTGGATTGCTGTTCTGAGGTTTGCTCACTGTAAAGTTTGTCTAATGCGATGTTCGCATCAGCCCGTTGTTGGATGTAAACTGCCGCCATGAGAATAGCGGAGATTTCCCTGGGTGAGTAAAAAGGGCGACAGTTGATTGTCAGTAATGAGCAGTGTTATGAAAGCAGCTGGAAGTCTGTACACCAAATGTTGTTCACCAAGCAGCATACGCCCCTACGTTTGTTTTTCCCTGTAGCCTCAGCTGTTATGGCTGTCTGAAAGAAAGAGAATCCCTGTGGTTGCACTGCTTTGTCAGGTATCATGGAGGTCAGCCACGTCTCTGTTTGAATCATGGCGCAACACTCCCTGATGTCCCGCTGCGAGGCTATACGGCAGTTCAGTTCGTCTGCCTTGTTTGCCAGAAACTGGACGTTAGCAAGGAAAATGCTCGGTAGGGCTGGTTTCCATCATGTAGGCCGCCACGGGACTCAGTAGCTCAGTGGGTAAGGACTTGGCTTGGGAGCCGCAAGGTCGCCGGTTCAAGTCCCCGAAACACCAAGTTACTGCCCAAGTGCCCTTGAGCAAGGCATCCCCTACACTGCTCCCTGGGCACTGTATAAATAGCTGCCCACTGCTCCTAATACAAGGATGGGTAAAATGCAGAGAAATTCCTTTTGCTGTACTGTACTTGTGCTGTACACTGACAATAAATTTGGATCTAATCTAATTATGATTTTCGCCGTTACAATTGCTTCCCTGTAATATACAATACATTGACAAAATATATCTCACACACAACATGAGCGGAGATGATTACCTATCTATCTAAAGCAAAGGCACGTCACGCTACACCCAGTATGTAGAGTGGGGTGATTGTATCCTCCTAGTTCCAGTAGTTCTCTCACTCTTGTGACACTTTCCTGGTCTCCACTTGCCACACAAATCGAGCGCTGGAGGAGAGCAGACGCGTGTCTATGAGCTCCCACAGTTTATTTAGTTTACTTCGTTAAGTTGTACATTTTTACTTGTTTTTTTTCGCACTTTTCTTGTACATTTTTGTTACTTTATAGGATTATAGCAACTCACCATTTGTGTTATCAAATATCATCGCCAAACACTTGGACCAATACAACCACAGACAACGTAACAAAGGACTGGGACATACCTGCAGAGATCCGGAGGGACAATGGAGAGCGGGGGGAGGGGAGCCTCCCCGACCGAAGCCACCAAGCCCCGGGGCGCAACAACAAACACGCCCACAGGAGAGGATCCCGTGGCAGCCTACTGGCAAGCCTACTGGCAGGACACCAGCCCTACCGAGTATTCTCCTCGCCATCGCTCAGTCTCTCGCAAACAAGTCAGACGAACTGAACTGCCGTATCGCCTCGCAGCGGGACATCAGGGAGTGTTGCGCCATTATTTTTAGGGAAACGTGGCTGTCCTCCGTGAGTCCTGATGAAGCAGTGCAACCAGCGGGATTCTCTTTGTTTCGGACCAACAGAACAGCTGAGTCCACGGGGAAGAACAAAGGTGGAAGCATATAATGCTTGGTGAACAACAGCTGCTACAACACTGCTCATCTAATCTGGAATTACTGACAACAAAGTGTCGCCCTTATTACTTGCCGAGGGAAATCTCTGCTATTCTCATGGGGCCGGTTTACATCCAACCACTGATGCGAACATCGTATTGGATGAACTTTATATCGAACTGAGCAAACTTCAGAATTGCTACCCCGAGGCAGTCCCCATCAGAGCGGGGGACTTTAACCACTGCAATTTAAAAAAGGTATTACCAAAATACTATCAACACATCTCATGTCCGACAAGACATAACAAGACTCTTGATCACTGCTTCACCACCATTAAGCATGCTTATCACGCTGTTGCACAACCGTCTTTCAGCAAATCAGACCATGCCTCCGTGCTTCTACTTCCTGTTTACAAGCTGAAGTTAAGTCCATGCTCACATTTGTAAAGAACGTGCGCCGCTGGACAGATGACGCCTTACTACATCTGCAGGGGGGGCTGTAAATAATTGACTGGAGTGTATTCAAGACCACTGATCTTGATGAGTATGCAGATCATGTCACAGCATACATTAACAGGCTAGTGGTTAATGTATGCTTTCACAACAGGCGACTCCGATCACTACAAGAAGGCCAAGTATGAACTTAGAAAAACCATCAAGAACAAAACTAATTGGAAATACAGTTCGGGGGCTCTGACACCAGACGTATGTGGCAAGGACTGAGGGTCCTCTCAAATTACAAGGGGAGCTAAGGGGCAGTCACTAACAACGACCCTAACCTATCAGATAAGCTTAACACGTTTTACGCTTGCTTTGAAAGGGAGAGCTCTGAGCCGACCAACAAACTGAACATTCACCAAGAGGACTACGTCCTACAACTACAGAGGTCCGCAGAACCTTCAGGACAGTGAAGGCAGGGAAGGCAGCCGGCCCAGACGGAGTTCCATCCCGCGTCTTTAAGACCTGCGCTGACCAGCTGGCTCCTGTGTTCATCGACATCTACAATGCATCACTGAAACAGTCTGTCGTCCCAGTGTGCTTCAAAGCGACAACCATTGTGCCGTTACCCAAAAAGACCAAGGTGACATGCCTCAATGATTATCGGCCAGTGGCTTTAACACCCATGGCCATGAAGTGCCTGGAGAAACTTGTAATGTTGCATATTAACTTTTCCATCCCTGAGTCCCAAGACCCACTCTAGTTTGCATACAGACCAAACAGCTCTGTAGGCAACGCCATTTCTCTGGCACTACACACGGCCCTGGAGCACCTAGACAGGTACACCTACGTCAGACTGCTGTTTATTGACTACAGCTCGGCGTTCAACACCATCGTTCCCTCCAAGCTGATCCTGAAACTGAGGGACCTAGGTCTGGGCGCCCCCATCTGTAACTGGATTATGGACTTCCTGACAGGCAGGCCTCTGGTAGTTTGGGAACAACAGCTCCTCCACTCTGGTCCTCAACACTGGAGCACCCCATGGCTGCTCCCTCAGTCCCCGGCTGTACTATCTGTACACACATGACTGTACTGCAACGCACAGCAAAAATCTGATTATCAAGTTTGCAGACAACACCACAGACACAGACACCGGTGAAAGTCGTCAGCTGCTTCCATAAAGCATCTATACAAGGACTACCAGGTTTAAGGATAGTTTTTATCCACAGGCAGTGCGCCTACTGAACTGCTAGGAGTGCTGCCACTTTCACTTTCCTCAGAAAATGCGGTATAGGCCAGAGGTGGCTAGTGAACTTCTACCGTGGCACTGTAGAGAGCGTCCTGACGGGTGGCGTCACTGTGTGGTACGGCAACACCACTGCACGGGACAAAAAAAGCCATGGAGAGGGTCGTGAGGACGGCAGAGAAGATCATCGGGTGTGCACTTCCATGCATTGAGGAGATCTTTAGGACCAGATATCGGAAGAAGGCCATGTCCATCATAAAGGACTGCAACCACCTTGGGCACCATCTCTTCTCCCCCTACCGTCTGGTCGCCGGTTGCGCAGCATCTGTACAAGTACTACCATGTTTAAGCCATTGTTTATGCCATTTTCATTTTCACTTTCATAACATGTCATTACATACTTTACATACATACAACATTACATACTTTGCTGGACCTTCTGGACTCATCACCGTTACTGCACTGTACTGCACTGTATTCATGATGCTGCTGCACTACTGGCACTTTAAATGCTTGAAAGATTTTTGTAAAAAACATATCATTACATACGTACATATACATATCAGTACATATCATTAAAGTCACTTTGCTGCTCTGTCTTTGTTTATTTTATTGTACATATTATTATTATTTTTATTTTTATGGTGTTTTTGAGATTTATACTGCGGGAAAGAATGGGGAGTAAGCATTCCTATGTAATTGTTACAAATGGCCAATAAAAATCGTGTATCTTGTATCTTGTATGACAGCACCGGCAGCCCACCAGAAGCCCATGGAGCTGAAGTGGAGCGAAAAAAAGCACAAACCTTATTATCCATCCGTCCGTGCATCCATCCGTCTTCCTTATCTTGCCGGCACGCTGGCCCCTGTTCACCGAGGGTCTGGAGACTGTGGGCAAAAAGGCCAGGGGACCCCCCCCGCCCCCACTGAACGACCACCTTGTGGGGCCAGGTGTGGAACCATTCCAGACAGAATGGAATTTGGAGCATGTCCAATGACCGTGGGCCATCGGAGACCCATGCGGAGAACATGCGTGGAGTCCTTTGAACGGATAGAAAAATGTCCCTTCATTTAGATTTTCCTCATTTTTTCATCATCACTGCTTTAAATGACTGGTGTACCAACTATTGCAACAAACAGGCTGATGCATGCTCATTGATGTACAATACAGAACAGACGTATGCACAGGGTACTGCTTTGGTTTGCATCCAAAGAGAAGAACAAGAGGCAGAACAATTATTGATCATTCATAGCTCATCCTTTTCCATTCATTACTTTTAGGTTATTTGCAATGCAAATACAAACATATTGGAATACTCTGACGGTGTGTTTGCGTCAGTCAGTTTACCGACATTAAATCCTGCAAGGGTAGCATGCTAAATATGCTAGCCGCTTTAGCGACTACATATGCTGCACTATCAAGCATGGGACCATGAGACAGCATGATGCTATCCACCGCATTCTCTTTAAATAACAGAGAATGTTAGGGACCAAATGTAAGGCTCCAACACTGTCCTGATCACAGCTATGTTAAGATCAACTATGTTTATTTGTGCACAAATGTTAATGTACACCTTTTAAGCTATTATTAGTGTGAGTGTTAGAAATATCCTAGCTGTCAGCTTTAAGTGAGTGATATACACTGTGAGAATATCTGTTCAGAGTGAGACCATTCTTGAGATTATAGACCCCTTCAGGCTCCTTTCTTAACCAATCAGGGCCTGTCAATCACACGTGCGGGAATGCAACACTCAATTTGCATTAGACAGCGAGGTTGACTAAACACAAGAAAGGCGTTTGCCTATCATTCAGTTACCTGGCTGGGATCAATAACAAGCTATCCAATGATTGTTTATTCAATGTGTTGATCAATGTTCAATGTTCATGACCTGAGAGAAAACAAACGCGCGCGTACATGCGCGTACATGCGCGTACACACGCACGCACGCAAGCACGCACGCATGCACAGACACACACATACACACACTCTTTTCTATCTGCAGACTTACACATCTGTGTATGTCTCCCTGTAGGTCTAGGTGTACTCAGGGAGTGGAGTTTGTCTAAGGACACATTCACCCTAACACACACACACACACACACGGTGGTAATCACTCTTACATGCAAATAAACAGCACTCTCTCTCTCAACACACACACACACACACACACACATACACACACACACACACACTCACACTCACTCCAACCTTCGCACAACGTACACACAAGATCACTGCTATGATCATTAGGTTTCGGGTCCTTTGGGGACCTCCGATATCCATTTTGTCAGTCCATCACCGGAGGTCTCCGTTTGCAATCACAATATTGTGTTTTGTTTTGTTTGTGTGTTCGTATATTAGTGCATAACCCTGAATAATACACACACACACACACATATAACCCTCAGGGACAAGACCCTCAAAATGTGATCATGAATAGAACATCAGGTGTTTGATTATCGGTTAAAACAAACCCTATTCAGATCCAGGGTTTCAGTTCCAGGTTTGAAACACTCCTTGAATCCTCCCTGGCAAAAGAGATCCCCGGCTCCTCCTAGCAGAAACTGTGGAGGTGTCCTTGAGGATGACACCCTAACCCTAACTGCTCCCCGGGCGCTGTATAAATAGCTGACCACTGCTCCTAATACTAGGATGGGTTAAATGTAGAGAACACATTTCACTGTATGTTTACATGTATGTGATCAATAAAGAGGATTCAATCCTCCAGATTTGTTTGTGTTGTTGTTATATCCATAAAGTTTTGTTGCACCACCTGCACTTTGATCGTTTTCCAGGAAGAACTCCAAAATCTTACCATGAACGGCATTCTTTGAATACAATACAGACTTACTGTATGTTTTTTTGAAATATTTTTCAGTAGCCTTCTGGGCAGATGAATACTGATGTGTGTGCTAAACAGATTGACTGTGAGGCATAAGAGAACATGAACATGAAAATCCATTGGGGTTCGGTTTTGTTTTAAATGTAAAAACATGAACGAAACAATGTCAATGGTGTCTTAAACGGGAAAGAGGACATCAGAGGAAGCACAGACAAGTCTGTAGACGATGCCATTTCCCTGGCACTACACAAGGCCCTGGAGCACCGAGACAGGAGGGACACCTATGTCAGACTGCTGTTCATTGACTTTAGCTTGGCGTTAAACACCGTCATTCCCTCCAAGCTGGACCTGAAACTGAGGGACCTAGGTCTGAGTGCCCTCATCTGTAACTGGATTAAGGACTTCATGACTTCCAGACAGGCCTCAAGTAGTGAAGATTGAGAACAACATCTCATCCACTCGGGTCCTCACTCTGGTGTGTGTTCACTTGCAGTGACCTTCACCCGTTTTGACAACCAAGGTCAGTCCTGGTGAGATGGACGTCATGTCATGATGCAAACCATTTTTGACCAACTCCAATTTGGCCCAATGATAAATACATGAACTATTACAGTATAACAATTATATGTAAATGATATCAGCTGTCTGATATATTTTCAACCAACTCAAATGTTGCTCAGTGATGTGTAATATTATACCTATATTGTAAAATAAATGTCAAGCAAACACTTTATCAAACATAACATTTGTTTGCCAATTGTTTGATCATTTGACCACATCTGACACACACAACACATATGTCAGGTGTATGTCAGGTGTCACTTCCGCACTCAACCAATTTATTTGTATCTGGATAGTCTCTCAACTCTCTCCTAAGTGACTCATTTAAAGTAATAATAGTATTATTAGTATTCCTGAACCGTGTGCTGACCAGGTCAGCTCATTTCTAATGTAAACATGTGCACTAATGTAGATATTTAAAAACATTAACCATGCTTGTGCCATTATCAAACAATGCTTATTGCCTTTTGTAACTGAGGTGTGTGTGTGAATGCTGGCTGGTTTAAGCAGCCTCATCTGGCCCCAGTCAGACTTCAAGTCAAGTCAAGTTTATTGTCACTTCACAGTTTACAAGTAGTATAAAGTATAAAGTATAAGTATAAAGTATAAAGTATAAAGCAGTGAGTGTAAATCTTTTGTGCAATACCCGACGACAGACAGCAGTTCTAAAGATAAGATCAAATAAAAACAGAATAGAATAAAATATGTAAAAAAAAAGTACAAAACTGTATAAAGTTAAATATATATATATATATATATAAAAACAAAAAAGATGTATTAGAGTCTGGGGCTGGTGAGGCTGTGGGGCCCATTCACATTTTGAATTAACATGTGGTTAGAGAGATCCGATTGCAGGTGGACAGCGTTAGTAGGTGAGTTCACACTTGGCATTAAGAATGTGGTTTGATGAGACCATTTGAGATCTGATCTCACTTCCCCGCTCTATATGCAAACAAACATGTACATTATTTCCGCTTGCAACGACCAATTTTTATCAGCAGTAGGAAGCGGTAATTCAGTTTCTGTTTCAAGTCTTCGTTGTAATGTTAGCCTGTTTAGTACTTTGCCGGTGTTGTCATGGTGTTATTGCCTGTTGCCCATGTTAAACATAATGCTGTCGGAGTACAACTTACGCTTACACAGAGGACTTCAGTTAAGTGGGTGGTCCTCAATGTAGCCAAGGACACATTTGCATTCACACTGCTTAAAGACTGTGGTCACAACTGGTCTAGAGTCTAGACCACCTCCGAATTTGGTTTCAGAGATCGGATCTCAATGTGGATAAAACACACTTTGGAGCCCGTTCACATTAACATGTGGTTTGTGAGATCGAATCTCCAAAAACCACATGTTAATGCCAAAGGTGAACAGGCCTTTTGGGTCCTTGTTAATCAAGGCCCAAACAGTTAACCCAGACACCACCACACACACACTCAGGAGGAGCGTGGACTGTACCACCTGCTTTACTTGCAAAACCATTCTGAAATCTTACAGTAAAACGGTTTTCACAACCACCTGTGTCTTTGTCGTTCGAGAGAGCACAGAGGAGTCACTGCACCGGCATGGGCCAATAGCATTGCTTTGGAGTCCGCCTATACTGTGTATCAGTGGTGAAGCGTCAGGGCCTTCAAGGTATTCAGAGAAGACCCTGGAACTCTAAGATGAAGCAAAAATTGAATTGAATTAATTGTATTAATAAAATGTAATACAATTTAATAAAATGTAATACAATTTAATAACATGTAATACAACTTAAATAAAATGAACAAATGAGAATTGTATCTGCGTTGTTATCTGTTATATTACAGTGTTACGTTGATTTGTTTGTCTTTCTCGGTCCATGCCAGGGGCGGACTGGCAATCTGGCAGTTCTGGCAAATGCCAGAAGGGCCGACGCACTTTTGGGCCGCCGTTTGCTGAAAAAAAGAAAATGACATAAAGAAATTCAACGCAGGTGGCTACACTGGCGTATCACACCGGCCCACTATATAGAATGGGCCGTATCACACCGGCCCACTATATAGAATGGGCCGTATCACACCGGCCCACCCCCTTTCTGAAAGTGGGCCGGTCAAGGGACTAAATGCCAGGGCCGAATTTTTGTCCCAGTCCGCCCCTGGTCCATGCACTACGCATTTGAGTGGTTTTGTGTTGGAAAAACAATGCAACCAATCAGATATTTTTCTGGGTTGCTGAGAAGAATATCCTTCAACCAAAGTATTCCCGAATGCTTTGGCCCTTAAACTGAATGAGAGCGTATGTTTGGATTGACAATTTGATCAACCAATCATATATTGGTATGTAGTCAATGGGTGTATTCTTTCAGATTTGGTAAATGGTAAATGGACATTTATATAGCGCTTTTCTAACCAATGGTTACTCAAAGCGCTTTACATGTCAAGTCTCACATTCACCCATTGATACACTCATTCAACCACCAACGGCGGAGTCAGCCATGCAAGGAGACAGCCAGGACGTCGGGAGCAGTTAGGGTTAAGGTGTCTTGCTCAAGGACACCTTGACAGCTTTTGCTAGTAGGAGGCGGCGGGGATTTCCCCACAGGTCCATAGTGCGCTAGAAGGTATACTGGCTTAAGAGGATCTAGCTTAGTGCTACGTTGGTTTTTTCTACGTATGTTTTTTACGACGAAATGTTAACAGGTGAAGATGATGTTGTTGCGGAATTGTTGTTAGTACCCTTTTCAAGACGACCATTCAGTGAAAAGATGGACATTATAAAATAGTTTTAACGATCCCCGTCACCACTGCATCTGTGGAAAGGACATTGTCCGCCCTCAAACGGATAAAGCATATGGAGGAACAGAACAGGACAATCCCAACTCATTAGCTTCCATATTGAAAGGCAACTTATTTTGGATCTGAAAAGCAGTGATCAGCTTTATGACCGGGTTATCGAAATATTCAACCAGAAGGAAAGGAGAATGGATTTTGTCTTTAGGTGAACAGCATTGGTGAGTGAGACTCATTTGTCTTTGCTGGTTTTGTCTCAGTGTTGCATCTCGTTGAGCTGGTTGTTGCATTTTGTTTCCACACACTTGAATGATTAGTTAATGGCTGTCTTGCAAGCATTGTTGTGCATTTAAATTGAGAGTTTTGACTTGATCTTTCTTTGCATCGCTTAACGTGAAAAGACATAACGTAACTAAGTTACAAAACAGCGAACAATAATCACCAATCACCAATTTCTCTGGCATATGTCTTGTCATTAGCACTTTCACCTGTCAAATATCGCAACTTAAATCCTACCATTATGGACGTTATGTGACATTTAGTGTTTTCCTCTCTATTGAGCCAGTAAGGAAAAGTCTTAACGCAGCTTTATGAGAGGAAAACACTTAATGTAACATAACTTCTGTAATAGTAGGATTTAGGTTTTGATATTTTGACAGGTGGGACTGCTAATGACAAGACATTTGGTTATTATGAGTGAGAACACTGGTGACAAATGTGCCTTTGATGCGTGCATTGGGCCTTGTTATATTCCTTTTCAGCTGAGTGTAGAGATGGTGCACAGGGTACAATGAAAAGTGCAATACAAATAAAATGCATTAATATTATTACAAGGAGGGGGCGTAGCGGCCCCAAGCCTCTTTGAATGTTTACATTTGAATGCCATTATTTAAATCAAGTAAATGTGTTCTGTGGATCTGTCTGTGTTCATTTCTTTGTCTTGTTTTAAAAATGTCTTTGACTTATCTCACAATCAACCCCTGATGATCCTTACCCTTGACCACTGATTAATGGAAGATGTGTGAGGCCTGTTTGATATTCCCTTTGGACTGTAAATCTTCATAGTCAAATGGGGAAAGACTACTGTAGGTTGTCTTTACTGTAGGTTAACATTGCATGACATTGCATGACATGCATAAATAAAGTTATCTTGAATCTTGAATGACAATCCAATATTTTTGTCCCATTTGTGATTGTGTTAAGGTTATGTTTTTGGTTTCACTAGAAAAGTAAATTGTAGTCTACTTAAGCCTTTTGTAACGTTAAAGAATATGTTTAAACTTAATTGGCAGATTTAGTGTTGTACGGTTTTCTGGTGGACGTCAAAAAAGTTTGGTGGGCAGTAGAGAGGCTGTGAGTTTACTGCGCTCCACCGAGATGACTCAAGATAACCATCCCAGTGAGTTTACAGCTGCTATAGTTACCGCTGTTAACATCCAACCCAAAATATGTGTGTATACATATATATATATATGTATATTAATGAATAAATATATATATATACGGTATATATGTGTCTGTATATGGACATTCTTTAGTTTAGCTAGTTTTTTAATAAATTCTATATTTTTCAATTGTTGTTTTTAAGAGTTTTGTCTTGAGGATTGCTGAACAATTTTGTTGTACTTGTACAATGACCATTTAAGGCATTCTAATTCGGATTCGGATTCTGAGATAAAGGTGTGTGCTGAGTAGATGTAAAACGTCACGATTGCTCTTCTTATCAATGGAAAATATATTAGAATAGTGCTCCTGTAGTTTTACTAATATTTCCCATTTGATTTATCCAGGGTCACTTTCTTAGAATTGATATATAATCATATATTCTCAATGCCTGGCAGTCGAGACACTGTATCACAACTACCTATCTCTACCTATAGTTTACATATATATTGATAAGATACCTGTTAATGTGTACATTTTTACTGTACCTGCCAAATATATTTGAATCTTCAACTGTTGATAGAACTGCATATCCTGCTCACTACCTGCTGTATGTACATTTAGATATATTTATCCTGCTTTTCATAATTGCATACTCCTGCATCACTACCTGTTAAATACTTAATACATACTTACCTGTATATATATATATATATATATATTATTAGGCTCATATACCACACATAAGTAATCTTATACTGTTGTTATACCTAGTAGACTATCTTTTAGCAACTGTAAACTGTAAATGATATCTTATTGCACTCTGGTTAGATGCTAAATTATTTTCGCTGTACTGTACTTGTGCTGTGCAATGACAATAAATTAGAATCGAATCTAATCTAATATTGAATAAATATATATGATATAATGAGCACGGACAAGCTAGGAATGATTTTTTGATGATTGGATGCCACAAATGTGTGATACCTTTTGTGGCATGTTGGTGCGTATGGTATTCATCAAGGTGTGCAGAGATGGAAACCCATTGAGCTGTGTGAACACCAGGGCCGTGTGCAGGTGGACGTCTAGTCTAGTAGACGAGCTAGTCCAGGCGCTGTGCACCACGGAGCTATTAACCTATTAAGCCACCCACCCCATGAGAGCAACAGTCTCCTCGCCTGCAGACACAATGCACTTCCTAGTGTATCTTGATGTATTCCTTAGCTGCCATGGATTTTAAGACTTTGAGTGGCGTGGATATACACAATATTTTGTGAAAGGATTCCAGATTCAAGACTCAAGATTTGTGTTGAATTGTGCAAAAAGCATTTAAAAAGCATTTTAAATTGCCAGTAGTACAGCAGCATCATAAATCCAATTGTAAAGTGGGGGGGACTTTTGCATGGAGATGTACCTGAAATCCCCCCAGGCTAAATACATTATGGATCCGGGCCTTAATTGAGGGAAAGCATTTTAATTAAATGCCCCATCTGCATTATTCATTTGATTGATGACTGCGCTGCGCTGTGCCGCTGGTAAATGTTATTTTCCCAGGCAGGATTTCTTTACGTTGAGCCTGATTACACTTCTCGTCGTGCGCAAAACAAGCAAACAAATGCAAAACGCAACACAATCCATCTCCACACCTTAAATGAGTTCACTCCCTAAATGATTCATCACTCTATAAACAAATCACTCTTTAAAATATTAATTCCGTCAACTTAAAGCTTCGTCGGACCCACCCCGAGAGATGTGAGGAACCACTTATATGTGCCTTTTCCTGTGCTCAACCCTCATGCCCATATATGGACTTCCTCCAATCAAGCCCGATGCCCAGCTGCAGCTAATCCACAGGCCTGATTGGCTGGGGACAAAAGGGAAGCCCCTCCACTCACACGGGACCCTTGTTGCTGGGAAAATAACGGCAGAAGTAAGTGAGAGACGGGGAGAGGGACCCTTCAGTGTGCGGATCCCCATGCCCATCAGACTCTTAGCACTGGGAGCAGGACCCTGCTCTGTGTGGATCCCCCTGCCCATCAGACTCTTAGCACTGGGAGCAGGACCCTGCTCTGTGTGGATCCCCCTGCCCATCAGACTCTTAGCACTGGGAGCAGGACCCTGCTCTATGTGGATCCCCCTGCCCATCAGACTCTTAGCACTGGGAGCAGGACCCTGCTCTGTGTGGATCCCCCTGCCCATCAGACTCTTAGCACTGGGAGCAGGACCCTGCTCTGTGTGGATCCCCCTGCCCATCAGACTCTTAGCACTGGGAGCAGGACCCTGCTCTGTGTGGATCCCCCTGCCCATCAGACTCTTAGAACTGGGAGCAGGACCCTGCTCTGTGTGGATCCCCCTGCCCATCAGACTCTTAGCACTGGGAGCAGGACCCTGCTCTGTGTGGATCCCCCTGCCAATCAGACTACCCTACACTGCAGCGATTCCCTGAGACAGTGGAGTGGCGCAGCTGGCAAACTAACCCCTATGCCTCTCCTTCCCTAAAACAAGAGAATAAAACGTTTGGTGTTCATTTCGGCAGTGGACATTGTATTTCATTATTTTCAGTCCTGTGCACACTCCATACCACACTGTCACAATATATACTACAATTAGGGCTTCTTTGTGCCGGTTGTGTCCTGCGTGATGTGTGCTGTCCTACCATGAGGATAATTAGAAGCCTATGTGTTGAACACACCTCCTGCTGCAATGCGTTTACAATTACTTCACGTGTGTCGAACGTACCAGGCTTGGTTTTGACGTTCCCGTGCAAGGGCATATCGCGGTGACACCTTGACACACATGGCAATTACACCTCACCTTTGACCACAATACCAAAACGTGATAACGTCTGTGATGACTAGGCTTATATCTAATACACCACCGTCAATCGCCAAACAAACACTGTGCAAACCAGTGAACTGCACACTCCTTGATAGAAGCAAGTGAACCCCGTAAGTAGTGTCCACCTGTGCTGAGCTGTGTGACATAACACATGTATCCATGTTAAACAAATAGCTTGACTGCACAAAAATGTATGTGTTGCCCAACCAGATAATGGAGTACGTCTTCTGCTTGATATAGAAACTCTGCCCCCAGTGGGCAGGTGTCGGGCCATATCGGAACTCCGGCCATTTCCAACGTGATGCGAACTTTTGTCATGTTCACTTCACCGGATGCCAGACACCTGAGGTGACGTCATCATTTGCTACAGCCTCGACAGTCGGGTGAATACCGAGCATGCTGAACCTAGACACGAGAGACACTTTAATTCAAACGCTTAAATCTTCAGATGCTCTTCTTCTGTGTGTTCTTCTGCTGTTATGCTTCTTGCTCGTAGGGTTACAGGCTTTAAAAATGGCGCTTGTTGTTTAAAAATGGCGCCTGGGGGTTCCGACCCCCCCTTAAACGCGTACCTAATGACAGCCGTTGTGATTCGGCCCCCACTGGACGTCGGCATAAATGTTGCCTTCTTTATAGCAAGCAGTGAAGGACAGATAATAGTATGCATCGTGGGCTTATGCTAATTTTCTAATGCTAATGCTTATCATAACATCAGAGCACAGCACCACAGCACAATCGATGCTCCTCAGAAGTCTAGGTCACAGGTTTACTTTATACTGAAAACATGCATGGATCATTATAATACAGTACGGGTCTCTCTCTCTCTCTCTCTCTCTCTCTCTCTCTCTCTCTCTCTCTCTCTCTCTCTCTCTCTCTCTCTCTCTCTCTCTCTCTCTCTCTCCCTCCC
>CM051012.1:432532-435032 GCA_027704905.1 Muraenolepis orangiensis | reverse complement strand
CTCTCTCCCCCACCCTCCCTTTCTCTCGTGCATCTCTCTTTTTAAATGGGACAAAATAAAATTAAATATAGTGTACTAGTTTCATTAGCTACAATAATAACATCAGATGTAGGAAAAAAGGTTTCAGGATATCAACACACTTATCTTCTCCCTCTCTCTCTCTCTCTCTCTCTCTCTCTCTCTTCTTTCTGTTTCTTTGTATTCAACAGCCCTCCCCTTCGTTGTGTGTTCCTCTCCTCCTCTCGTGTTCCAGCGTTAAGGGCAGTGGTGTGCGGTTCATCGGACAAAAGCAAGGCGTTGGTAGTGGCAGCCTGCTTACCATATCAAAGGCTGTGATGGCATGATAAAGCTGCTTAGATTAAGCAAGGAGATACGCACAGGAAATGGAGAGAGAGAGCACTAGAGAGAGGGAGAGAGAGAGGGAGAGAGAGAGAGAGAGAGAGAGAGAGAGAGAGAGAGAGAGAGAGAGAGAGAGAGAGAGAGAGAGAGAGAGAGAGAGAGAGAGAGAGAGAGGGAGAGAGAGTACGATAGATAACAAAGGAGAAATGAATGAGTAGGTGGATACTTAGAAGAGAACAAGGAGGGAATGAGGTGTCCATACTTAGACATATGTGTGTGTGTGTGTGTGTGTGTGTGTGTGTGTGTGTGTGTGTGTGTGTGTGTCTTTGTTGAAGTCATGATACTACAAAATATATATGTAAATGATGCAGCTTTAAATGGAGACATTTGAAGTACAGTAGTCATTTAAAAAGTATCCTCCTTGTGAAGGACAAGACTTACTTCAAACAACGAGTTGTATCTCTGGTAAAAAGAATTGCCAATGTGGATTTCCAAAGTCTCATTTTATCTGTAGACGCACCAATGGAGTGATTTGTGTGTGTGTGTGTGTGTGTGTGTGTGTGTGTGTGTGAGAGAGAGAGAGAGAGTGTGTGTGAGAGAGAGATGTGTGTTGCAGGAATGTGTGTGTGTGTGTGTGCGTGTGCGTGAGTGTGTGTGTGTGTGTGTGTGTGTGTGTGTGTGTGTGTGTTATTATTTTAAAATATGTACACGACAACGCTCAATATTAAAACCTTCTCCCCTAACAGCATGGATACGCCCCCTCCCCCCATGCTGGTTCTTGGTTTGAAGATAATACTGAGAGAGATAACGATGATCAGCTGTTTGTTTCAGGGCAGTAATGCGGAATGCAGCAAATCACCCCACACAGGATGAGGTGGGCTCTTCTAAATTTACATTTGTTGTTTTAAAATAGGCCATAGCGGTTACATTTCAAAGAGAAACATAAACTAGATACGTTCCTGGGTGAAAATGCAGTTTGTGAAAGTTTGAAAAGTCAGGAACTGGGGGAATCGCCATACAGATACTTTTGCACAACAAAGATCCAAATGCTAGACTACTGCTATTTTTTCCGTCTGTGGCCGACGGTTTATTGCTAAAAGCTGTTAAAGTCCCAAGTAATCGAATCAAATCCTGTGATTATATGTGATGTACTTATCTAATCTAATCTTTAGAACAATAAATGAAGATACAAGTCACTCCAAAAATGACTAAACTGTATGTTTACAATCAACCTCAACTTATTTATGGATCCATTTTCCGTCCCCTGGGACTTTAAAGGCCTCTGTACAGTGTGTGATTGGTCAGCGTGGACCATCCTCTGCAGTACAGTGTGTGATTGGTCAGCGTGGACCATCCTCTGCAGTACAGTGTGTGATTGGTCAGCGTGGACCATCCTCTGCAGTACAGTGTGTGATTGGTCAGCGTGGACCATCCTCTGCAGTACAGTGTGTGATTGGTCAGCGTGGACCATCCTCTGCAGTACAGTGTGTGATTGGTCAGCGTGGACCATCCTCTGCAGTACAGTGTGTGATTGGTCAGCGTGGACCATCCTCTGCAGTACAGTGTGTGATTGGTCAGCGTGGACCATCCTCTGCAGTACAGTGTGTGGTTGTTTACTTTGATGTGAGCAACATGTTTACTCAACACGGCTCAGCCATAGTTAGCTTCATATTTTGTCAGGCAAAAGATGTACCCGCTAGTAGTTTGACCTAACCCTAACCTTCATTATAGGCTATTGATAATGGAGCGCAGTAGTAGTTTGACCTAACCCTAACCTTCATTATAGGCTATTGATAATGGAGCGCAGTAGTAGTTTGACCTAACCCTAACCTTCATTATAGGCTATTGATAATGGAGCGCAGTAGTAGTTTGACCTAACCCTAACCTTCATTATAGGCTATTGATAATGGAGCGCAGTAGTAGTTTGACCTAACCCTAACCTTCATTATAGGCTATTGATAATGGAGCGCAGTAGTAGTTTGACCTAACCCTAACCTTCATTATAGGCTATTGATAATGGAGCGCAGTAGTAGTTTGACCTAACCCTAACCTTCATTATAGGCTATTGATAATGGAGCGCAGTAGTAGTTTGACCTAACCCTAACCTTCATTATAGGCTATTGATAATGGAGCGCAGTAGTAGTTTGACCTAACCCTAACC
>CM051012.1:420032-430032 GCA_027704905.1 Muraenolepis orangiensis | reverse complement strand
TCATGATGGCTTCAGAACGTGAGCCAGTAGCATGACGTGTTCATAGTTCATACGGAGGCCAGGGGCACATGAGCCACACTCTGCTCAATGTATCCTATAATAACAAATCACCATCGATGTCTTCAACTGCCTTGCACTGTATCACAACTACCTACCTCTACCTATAGTTTACATATTTATTGATAACATACCTGTAAATGTGTACATTTTTACTGTACCTGCCATGTATATTTTAATCTTCAACTGTTTACAGTTGAAGACTGCTGTTTACACATTTATATATATTTATCCTACTTTTCATAATGTTAACCTGTTAAATACTTATACTTACCTACCTGTATATATATAACAGTGGCGAAGCATCAGGGCCTTCAATGTATTCAGAGAAGACCCTGGAGCTCTCAGATAAAACAAAAATAAATTGAATTAATTGAATTAATAAAATTGAATAAAATTGAATAAAATTGAATAAAATTGAATGTCATTTAAATAAAATGAATAAATGAGAATCGTATCTGTGTTGTTGATCCTTGCTTATATTAGTGTTACGTTGATTTGTTTGTCTGTCTTGGTCCATGCACTACGCATTTCAGTGGTGCAACCAATCAGATTTTTTTTTAAATTTGTAGCCAATGGGCGTATTCTTTCAGATTTCCCCACAGGTCCATAGTGCGCTAGAAGGTGTAGTTCACTGGCTCGAGACAAATGATCTAGCGTAGTGCTATGTTGTTTTTTTTCTACATAGGTTTTTTTACGTCGAAATGGCAACAGGTGAAGATGATGTTGTTGTGGAATTGTTGTTAGTACCCTTTTCAAGACGACCATTTAGTGAAAAGATGGATATTATCAAAAAGTTTTAACGCTCGGCGTCACCACTGCATCTGTGGAAAGGACATTGTCCGCCCTCAAACGGATAAAAACATATGGAGGAACAGAACAGGACAATCCCGACTCACTGCATTAGCTGCCATAGCTATTGAAAGGCAACTTATTTTGGATCTGAAAAGCAGTGATCAGCTTTATGACCGGGTTATCGAAACATTCAACCAGAAGGACAGGAGAATGGATTTGGTCTTTAGGTGAACATCATTGGTGAGTGACACTCATTTGTCTTTGCTGGTTTTGTCTCAGTGTTGCGTCTCGTTGAGCTGGTTGTTGCATTTTGTTTCCACACACTTGACTGATTAGTTAATGGCTGTCTTGAGTTTGTTAAGCATTGTTGTGCATTTAAATTGAGAGTTTTGACTTTGCATCGCTTGCATTGCCACAGAAGGTCCAGTTGTGATAGACACGGTTTGCCACTGATATATAAATCTAATATTATGCTCATATCCCACACATACTCAATAATTAATCTTATACCGTTTTTATACCTAGTAGACTGTCTTTTAGCAACTGTAAACTGTAAATGATATAGTGCCATGCACTTTACTGCAACTTTAGATGCAACATTCTCTCTGTACTGTACTTGTGCTGTGCAATGACAATACATTTAATCTAATCTCTGAATGTAAACATGAGGGACAAATCCCATCAGGAAAATTCGGGGGCCTGCCATCATCAGCTGCTCGAACTCTTTTTAAACTCTTTTTTTTTCTATCGCGCGGAGATAAACAATATTATTAACGGAATTCTATATATAATTCTATAACCCTGCAAGATCAATATCGGATATGAATACAGACTTTTAACGCCAGTGTAAATGCAGTGCCTGTGTAATTGAAATGTTTGTTTTTAGGGATATCCCGTTCAAAGAGGTTCTGTGTGATTCATGGGATTATGATGCTATAATTGTATCCCAAACACAATGCTGCAGATGTACCAGTCAGTGTACCGCACTGGGCTGGAACTGAGGACCTCCGGCATGAGAGGCAACATTCTAATGTGAGAAGCTAAAGGCCACAGGCTCTAGCTTCATCACTAGAACGTCTATTTAGGCATCATGGAGTGAGGTTTACCACTGCACAGCGCCACCTGCTGGCGTTCGTTACTCTGAGGAGAAACAGAAGAGCGACCTTCCGGTTCCCAAGCCAAGTCTCAACAGACTTTACTGCCAGCCCAGAACTGCACTGTACAGCACTGTATTCATGATGCTGCTGCACTACTGGCACTTTAAAATGCTTTTTAAATGCTTTTTGCACAATTCAACATATGTATATATCATCCATCAGTCACTTTATTGTTATTTTTATTGTGTACAATATTGTTATAGTAAAGTGGTGTATAGTACATAGTATAGCATATAGTGTTGTTTATAGTATATGGTATAGCATATCATAGGTAGTATATAGTGTTGTTTAAAGTATTGTATTGTTTAGTATTGTATCGTTTGGTATAGTATTGTTGTAGGAAATATATACCGCGGGAGGGAATGGGGAGTAAGCATTCCATTGAACTGGTTGCAAATGGTAATTAAAACATCTTTAATCTTGAGTCTTGAATCTCAACTGAAGATGCATAAGGAAGTTGCAAATGGCGGCATCAGAAAAAGAACACACCCAGGAGAAACAAGCTCTTAGGTACAGAGAGCACATGTGTGTATGAGGAGGTGGTGGTTTGTACTCGTGGGCTCTTTGATGTACACTTACACTCCTGTGGTCCACCAGAACAATAAAGCCTCTTGCTTATTTGCAGAGTACCCTCAGTACCCCTTGACACAAAGCAGACAGAGAGCGAATCCACCTCTCTCTGTTCCGTGTCTAGGTGGAACCGAGACTACTAGCACACGACACTTCCAACAGCGGCTGGGCTTTTTCCTCCTTCCCTGGAATTTAAACACCCACGAAATCCCACGAATCCACCGCTTATGGAGTAAGTATTTTTTATTAAAAGAATCATCGAAAATTATTTAAATTATTAAACGCAGCCAAGACATGAACGGGTCACTTGGCTGAAGTCAGCTGGCCGGGGGACCATACAGGCAATTATGTCCATTCACCCCACAGATGCTGAGCTTCCCTCCCAGGTTCCAGGCCAGGCCTCTTATCCTGCGCACCAAAAGGCCAGGTTATGGAATAGACCTTCCTGTGAACTAGCCATCACACAGCCATATACAGTAGTCAGCCGTGATCCATTCTTATCAGTGAGAGATGTACATCCCCACGCGGTGTGAGATACAAAATGTACAAAATTCAAACCACAGAGAGTTAGGGAAACATTTGTGAATTTGTGAATATACTAGGTAGGTAATACATAATAGGTATGCCATGGGCATTTTGATGACCAAAGTGTCTATTCCATGTTGTCCGGTCATTCTGTCTCTATCGTTTGATCTGCCTTTCTGTCTATCTGTCAATATGTGGCAGTCGATGTGCAGCCCCAGACTCATATCAGTCTGACTCGGGCCAGGTGAGGCTGCTTAAACCATCCACCAACCACACACTCCATACATTCTATCTATCTTTACAGCTATTTACCATTCTATATATGGTGGCTAAGCCAAGCTAATTCTCACTCATACTCACTCATACTAAAGACCAAAGGACATGATCTTGAAATGCCTTCCCAGGTTGTGTTCCTACTAGTTCGCTGATTAGCTGTTAGCGGGGTTAGCTTATCCACAGCTTAGCTAGGTGGCTAAAAACACTCGGATTGGCTAGCTTTCCTCTGACAATCTGACAATTTGCTGTGTTCTGCTGCATCTGTGACCTAGCAGAAATCACAGAAATCCCCCAAGCTAGCAGTAAGAGTGATGACCCAACATGGCATCAGAGAGGACCTTCTGGACAACTTCTGGACTCTGCTTGTTGGGGCTTCATGGTTTGTGTAACGAGAATAAACTCCTGTGGCTAGGAACTTTGATTGTGTACAACCATGCAGAACGACCATGTAGAACAGGTGATCTGCTCTACTCCTCGATCATCTGAACATCGGAGCCATGCAACAGGGAGGGAAACACAAGAGATCATAAAGTTCACATTACTGCCATTGTAAACACCACATACTGTGGAACTATATATACCCCTGACTTTAGACCACCTACTGTGTTCAGCTAGTCTCACTGATTCCCGCCATCACAAACTTTAGGCCTATGAAATTTGTCCTTATTAACGAATACCAGTAACTTTATCCATATAACCTCCAATCGGATTACTCCATTACTCCAGCTAAATTGGCTCTATTAATGGCTAGGTCTCCGGTTGTGGTGTGGGCCTTGCTGTTGCCTACAGCAACCATTTTAACGGCAAACGCATCACTGTTGATAACCTGAGCTTTGAGATTGACTTTGAACAGTCAAAATTCTGTCTAATGTATTTGCCTCCCCAAAACCAAATGAAGGCTTTTTAGCAGAATCTTCAGATTCAGATTCAGATTCAGATTACTTTATTTATCCCGAGGGAAATTAAGTTGACACAGGGGGAATAAATACACAAATAATTACTATTCCCCACTGTCCTCAATTATGATGTAATTGTTGTTTTGGGTGATTTTGCTATCCACATTGATGACCCGTCAAACCATTATGCCAATACCGATTCATTCAGTCTGGTGCAGTAACGCTCTGGTTCCACTCACAACCAGGGCCACATCCTTGACCTTGTATTTACTGTAGGCTTTACGACAAACTCCCTCTCATTAATATACCTTGCATCTGATCATAAATGCGTTCTATTCGACTCCTGCATCCAAGGAAGTTCTCCCACCCTCCATTCAGTTGTCATTCATATTCGCTGATTTATGTAACAGCACAATTCATCCCTTTAACATCATTGATCCGGCAATCCATTCAATAACCGGTGTTGTCTTGGCGATAGATGCCACAGCGCCTATGACGGCCATTTCAGTAGCAGCCACAAACTCATCTCTGTGGATAAATGATGCTGTCTATAGCTTTAAGAAAGCATGCAGGAGGGCTGAAAAGCAGATACAATAAAATGTAAAAAAAAATTAAAAATGCTTTTTAATTTTACTTGTCAGACTTAATCACCACTAATAACCACAATCCCGAGCTCTTTTCAGCAGATTAACCAGCTTGTACAAAGTGCTCCCGCTGCTATCTCTCACACCTCAACTGACAATTGTGAAAAGTATTTATCTGTTCACTTTTTGTCAACAAAATCGACAGAATCAGATCCAACACTGTGCCTCCCTCCTCCTTGTGTGATTCATCTTGTAGTGTTTTAAATGTACTAACTAAATGTACCCCCATTACCATCCACAATCTCATAGAGACAATTTCACATCTGTGCCTGTCCTCCTGCCAACCTGATATTTTACCCTCCAAATTATTTTAAGACGTCCTACCTGTCATTGGCCCTGCTGTACTCACTATTATAAACCTGTCCACGGGTTATAAACCTGTCTCAGCTATATTTATCCGTAAAGTGAGATTACTTCAGCAACCTAGCCACTATCCACTGCTATTAAGGACTGGATGTCACTCAACTTTCTTTTTTGTCACTTAATTTCTGACAAATCTGAGCTTCTTTTTATCGGTCCTGAAAATACTTCTGATGGCATTCTTCAGTGCACTTCCACTTGCCCCCACTTGCAGTCCACTTGCCCCCAATGCCAAAGCAAACTCAAGGAATCTTGGCATTGTATTTACCCTCAGTTGACATTTGAACACCATGTCAACAAATAGATTCAGTCCTGTTTCTTCCCACTCAAAAACATTGCATAACTCTGACCATGTTTTTCGGTCTCTGACTCAGAACCTTTATCTATGCATTAATTTGTGTTTCTGTCTCGATCTCTCCAATCCCGTCTTCCCTTGCTTTAGTCAAGCTGCCCTGGCACATCTTCAACTTGTACAGCAGCAGCTAGGCTATTTACTATAGGACTCGCTGTACATCTCACATCACTCCTGTTTTAGCTCCATCGGCTGCCAGTAATGTTCAGGATCGATTTTTAAGATTATTTGATTTACCTTTTACAGCACTACATGGCTTGGCTCCTGCCTACATTTATGTTTATCGTTCAATCATTCTATCTATCTATCTATCTATCTATCTATCTATCTATCTATCTATCTATCTATCTATCTATTTATATATTTATATATTATTCCATCTATCGTTCAATCTACCTGTCTATTTATCTGTCTACCATTCTATCTGTCATTGTATCTGTCTGTCGATCTATCTGTCTATCATTATATCTATTGTTCTATCTGTCGATCTATCTGTCTATCATTATATCTATTGTTCTATCTGTCGACCTATCTGTCTATCATTATATCTATTGTTCTATCCGTCGATCTATCTGTCTATCATTCTATCTATCTGTCTCAGATAGACTGACACCTTGGGATGATTTAAACGTGCTACAGTCCTTTGCCCTCTGGCCTCAAACATGTGTGCTGCAGCCTGCCACAACTTGTAGTTCCTGTTGCCATGGCAGTCAGAATTAGGTAAAACCGTGGAACCATGTGGGTTCCTTAACTTCCAGTAGAGCTTCATTTGAGAATATTGTGCTTGCTTTATCAAGTTCTTTAGACTTTCAGCTATTTATACTAACTCCATGTGTGGGTTTGTGTTAGTGTGTGGGCCTTAACTTGGTATTGGTGTGAGAGAGAGAGAGAGAGAGAGAGAGAGAGAGAGAGAGAGAGAGAGAGAGAGAGAGAGGGAGAGAGAGAGTGTGTGTGTGTGTGTGTGTGTGTGTGTGTGTGTGTGTGTGTGTGTGTGTGTGTGTGTTGTGTGTGTGTGTTTGTGGTCGTGCGTGCGTGTGTGTTTTTGTTTCAATTGCAGTCTTCCTCTCCCTCTATTATCTCTCTCTCTCTCTCATCTGGATAGGACATTTGGACACAACATGAGGACAGAACACAGAACAGGAGGTTTGGTTTTTTTTGCGTATATTTCTGCTTTATGATTCATGAGATGATATCCATGAGACAAAATAAGATGCATGAGATGATTCATTCGAGAACGAGGAGTAAGCGTTCCATTGTACTTGTTGCATATGGAAAATAAAAATCTTGAATCTTGAATCTTGAATGAGAATAAAATGCATTTAGAGCAATATAAAGTAAGCCTTCATTTTCTGCAATGTGTGTGTGTGTGTGTGTGTGGTGTTTAAACACACTCCTGGTCAGTGAAACCATACTGTATATTGTAAAGCCATGTAGCTATATCACACACACACACACACACACACACACACACACACACACACACACACACACACACACACACACACACACACACACACACACACACACACACACACACACACACACACACACACACACACACACACACACACACACACACACACACACACACACACACACACACACACATATCAGTAGGCCTATAGTTGTAACACTAATGATGATGTCATTCCCTTGTAGAAGTTACATGGTACTAAAACTTCGATTTCAAATCAGCAGCTGCTTACTTCCATGAAATGCTGAACGCAGTTTTTAACTGTCAGTAGACAATTGGCTACTTGAACTTAAATGGCAATAAGCTTGATTTAATCAGCAGTTTTTTTTCATGTTAAATCAATAGCCTACACACACACACAACATATGGCTTCACTGACCAGGAGTGTGTTTTAACACACATAAACATACACAGCAAATATAAGCGGATGCCTGTATACAAGCCAGCACCTCTCAATATAAGTGTTGTGGCACCTGATACAGGAACATGTTTGAGGTTAAATGCTGATATTAAAGGCTTTATTCATACGGTTAAGGAAAAGGTGAGCGGGAGAAAAATCCTTGAGGGTAAGGGTCTTGCAAGATTCAGTTTAGACGACAGCATGCAATACATACACTCGTACACAGTTCCCCATTGTTGTAGTTGTCGTCCTCCTGAATTGTCATTCCTCCTTCCTACTTATCTTCCATGTCACAGGTGGCCACTCACTGCACCTCTCCGTCTCTGTCCGGGAGAGAGAGGCTGCTTTCCAACAGTCACGTCCGTAGGGATTCCACTCGTGCTTCTTGCTTAAATCTCCAGATGTTTATCTCATTGCCATTGAATCTTCTGTTCCAATTGCTAGATGACATTTGATTAAAATGTATTGTCATTGCACAGCACAGCAAGTACAGTACAGCAAAAATATTTGGCATCTAACCAGAGTGCAAATGTTTCAGTAAAGTGCATGGTAATATAGAATGTACAGTGGTTAAATAGGATGTCTAGGAAACAGTCTACTAAAAAAACTACTAAAAACAGGGATAAAATAACTTATAGAGTAGGTATGAGATATGTGCAGAATTATAGGTATATATATATACACAGATTCAAATATATACACAGATACAACGCTTAATAGCCTCGTAGCCTGAGCAGGAACAGGAATTGTATTTGCAATTCTTCGACGACATCATCTCACATGCGGCCATAAAGCACTCTGAACTTGCTGACTATACCCTTTCACCACTAATGTCTTCAACTGCCTTGCACTGTTATCATAACTCCCTACCTCCACCTATAGTTTACATATTCATTGTTAACATACCTGTATGATAGCCATGTACATTTTTACAGTACTTACCGTATATATTACTCTTCAGCTGTTTATATAACTGCACACCCTGAGGCTGCACTCATCGTGGCGGGGGACTTCAACAAGGCGAACCTGAAGAAGGTTCTCCCGAAGTTCTACCAACACATAACGAGCAACACACGGGGTGAGTGGATCCTCGACCACTGCAACACTCCCTTCCGTGATGGCTACAAGGCCCTCCTCCGCCCACCGTTCGGCAAATCAGACAACCGCTCTATCCAGCTGCTCCCCGCCTATAGGCAGAGACTGAAGCAGCAACCGATCGCTGTGAGGGAGGTCCAATGCTGGTCGGACCAATCGGACTCTATGCTGCAGGATTGTTTTGATCGCGCTGACTGGCACATGTTCCACGTTGCCTCAGACAATAACATCAACGAGTACGCGTCCTCGGTCACCGGGTTCATCAAGAAGTGCATAGATGCCGTTGTTTCCGACCAAGTTGGTTCGGATATATCCCAACCAGAAACCGTGGATTAACGACGATGTTCGCGCTGCCCTACACGCGCGTAACGCTGCCTTTGGCTCCGGGAATATGGAGGAATATACGAGAGCCCGTTACGACCTCCATAAGACCATCGTCACTGCCAAGCGGGAGTACAAGGACAGAGTGGAGGAGAAATTCAAGAGCCATGACGCGAGGGGTATGTGGCAGGGGCTGCAGACGATAACGAACTTCAGAGGGAGAACCAGTTGTGTAGAGAACTCCTCTACCTCCCTCCCAGGAGAGCTAAATACTTTTTTTGCTCGGTTTGATGTGAACGGCAGCCCGCCGAAGCCAGCGCCGCCTGAGGAGACCAGTGCCGCCTGAGGAGACCAGCGCCGCCTGAGGAGACCAGCGCAGCCTGAGGAGACCAGCCAGCGCCGCCTGAGGAGACCAGCCAGCGCCGCCTGAGGAGACCAGCGCCGCCTGAGGAGACCAGCGCCGCCTGAGGAGACCAGCCTGCTGAGCATCTCGGAGGCGGATGTGCGCCACACCGTGCCCGCGGTCTTCAAGATGTCCACCATCGTGCCTGTCCCTAAACAACCCAAGGTAACATGCCTGAATGACTGTAGACCTGTAGCCCTCACCTCGATTGTCGAGCCTACAGGGAGGAAGGTTGGATCGCTGGAGCAGTGGTGCCAGGAGAACAGCCTCGCCCTCAACGTCAAGAAGACCAAGGAGCTGATCGTGGACTTCAGGAAGCAGAGAGGAGAGCACGGCCCTATCTCCATCGACGGTGTTGCAGTAGAGAGGGTCAGCAGCTTCAAGTTCCTCGGTGTGCACATCTCCGAGGACCTCACGTGGTCCACGCACACCACACACGTGGTGAAAAGGGCCCAACAACGCCTGTATTTCCTCAGGCGTCTGAGGAAATTCAGCATGGGCCCCGCTTCCTGAGAACATTCTACACCGGGACAATCGAGAGTGTTCTTACAGGATGTATCACCGCCTGGTACGGGAACTGCACCGCACTGGAGCGCAGAGCGCTTCAAAGGGTGGTGCGGACGGCCCAGTATATCGTTGGAGGTGAGCTCCCCTCCCTCCTGGATATATACAACC
>CM051012.1:415032-417532 GCA_027704905.1 Muraenolepis orangiensis | reverse complement strand
CAACCCTCATGGCCATATATGGACTTCCTCCAATCAAGCCAGAAGCCCAGCTGTAGCCAATCCCAAGCCTTTTTTTTCTGGGAAGATAATGGTGGAAGAAGTTAAGGGAGACTTGAGAGAATAAGAGAGATTACTAATACATGTGCTTTGTTTAGGGAGGAGAACTGCTGTGTGTGGATCCCCCTGCCCATCGGACTCTTAGTGCTGGGAGGAGGAGGACCCTGCTGTGAGCGGATCCCCCTGCATATCAGACTCTTAGTCCTGGGAGGAGGAGGACCCTGCTGTGAGCGGATCCCCCTGCATATCAGACTCTTAGTGCTGGGAGGAGGAGGACCCTGCTGTGAGCGGATCCCCCTGCATATCAGACTCTTAGTGCTGGGAGGAGGAGGACCCTGCTGTGAGCGGATCCCCCTGCATATCAGACTCTTGGTGCTGGGAGGAGGACCCTGCTGTGAGCCATTCCCTGGGACAGTGGGGTGGCGCTGGCTGGCAGACTAACCCCTACCCTTCTCAAGATTCAAGATTTAGTACAATGGAATGCTTACTCCCCATTCTCTCCCGCAGTATGAATTTTCCAAAACACTATACTATAAAATAATGTACAAAATACAAATACAAAGTCACGTGTCAATTTGAGAAACAGCCCTGTCCTCACTGTGTTTTACCACTTTACCAGAAACGTCAATGTCCAGCACCATGAGTATGTTAGTAGCCTAGAGAAGCAAAATACTATACTCAAGTTAAAGTGCTGTTAATTTGCAAAAACAAGTGCCCAAATATAAGTTAAAGGAGTCATCAAAACAACTGAATAACATGAGTTAGTGTACAGAAAGGAACGAAAGTAGAAAGAAAGAAAATATAACAACAAACAATATATCATCAGCACACTACTGTCTTTTTGATGTGGATATGACTGGAATTATTTGAACCACAGATGGTCTTCCTCGGGTAATAAAGTGAACATACGCCTGTAATTATTTTTCATGAAATGATAATTCAAGTATAGTTGTCCCAAGTCCCAGCTACCGTCATACAGCCACAGATCAGGTGTCCCTCCCAGGTCTCTCCAAACACATCAAGACACTAATGGCCAAATCATTCTTATCTTTCTCAAAATGCCTTAGATGTTATGTAGGCTAATTAGGAGATCAAATGAGGCCATGTTTCATCACTAACTGCCTGTTATTAAATGCAGATGTGTTCACTTCTTCCCTCTTACCTAAGGAAGACCATCTGTGGCTGAAACGCAATTATACTCACATGAAAGAAAATGTGTTTGGTTCCGACTTGGTTCCTCTCTCTCTCTCTCTCTCTCTCTCTCTCTCTCTCTCTCTCTTAGAGAGAGAGAGAGAGAGAGAGAGAGAGAGAGAGAGAGAGAGAGAGCAGGACTAGTTAAATGCACACACTTACGGCAAGAAAGCAGGAGTAGTAGTAGTTTTGAAGCATGATATAGACACACTTGCTGCTCTCTGTCATCTCAGTGCCAACACAGTTCTGTACTGACTTCAGATTCTATAAAACAGAGCATACATTGATTAGAATAGTGAATACTCTGGTGCTGTTTTGTAGTGAAATGTGCCTTAAAAGTGATATTTTGAAGACTTTTGAAGACAAATAATAATGATAATAATAATTGTTTCAACGCCTGGACTACTTTGGATTATAACAAGCATCAAATGCAGTCATAACCATCACATCAGACCTAGCATCTTTTAAACAGGCCCTCAAATTCAACGTCTTCACAACTGCTTTCTCCTGCTAGTCTCCTCCATCCTTTCATCATCCTCATCATCCTCATCTCCACCATCATCATCATCATCATCATCATCATCATCATCATCCTCATTATCATCATCTCCACCATCATCATCATCATCATCATCATCATCATCATCATCATCAACTCCAATCCACTTTATTTTTGTCCATCTTGTGTTTTCTGTACATGTACACTTGTTTGTCACCATCTCTCTTTCTTGTAAAGCGTCTTTGTGTATTGTGAAAAGCACAATATACATTATTTGTATTATTATTCTAATTCTAATTAGAATAATAATTGTTATTATTATTATACCCGTGAGTTTTGAAGTAAGAGGCAGGAGTAAGAGCGTCAAGTTTCAAGAGTAAACTTCAGACCCGCATTCACAGCTGCACTGTGCACTATTAATGTGTGTGTGTTCACACCGGATATCATTTTAGTGAACGAGAGCAGGAGGGTGAAATTTGTGTGAGGCTGGCAGAAATGACCGCAACAGTAACGGTAGACGTTACATTTTCTTGTATTTAAAATATTTAAACTTTGCTGCCAGCAACAACCATCGGAACCGGATGTTGCATAGCCGCCTCACGGGTGATGGCGAGAAACTTTTGGTGCAACAACACCTGCAATTATATGATCACTTCTTCTTCCTCTACCCATGTTGGAAATAAATGAATGACCTTTTCGGGGGGAAATTAAACATTCGTTTTAAGTTTGCAATATAATATTAAGTGAAAGTTG
>CM051012.1:395032-410032 GCA_027704905.1 Muraenolepis orangiensis | reverse complement strand
TAAATGATTACCGTTGAAGTGCGTTCATCAATGTAATCCTCTTTAGGTTCCTGTGGGAATTGTGTTTTATGTTGTTCTTCAAGTGCCTTCATTGGATGGCGACCATTGGGTTGAGCATAGCATGCTTTGATCTAGGACGCCGCTCCACCATCAGGTAGATTTTTACATTCTCCGGTCATTGTTTTTGGTTGATCTTTTCCTTTTCGCATGACTGCTTTGAAGCAGTCAGTATTCTGAACCTCTCTGACAAAATCAATCGGTGGGGGGGGGGGGGGTTAATTGCTCAGATCTGAAAAGCTGCAAAGATCTAGCTGATTCTATCACCGTTATTCTTCCTCTGTGTTGCATTGATGCCTACTGTGTTCCACCCTGACTGTCCAGACCCTGATCCACCTCCTCCTCCGTTAGTTTAATTATCTTCAATCCTTTCTTCTTAGGGTGAGGGGCTTTAGTCAGGGTGTCAAACGAGCAAAGCTGTTATTCTCAGCAGCCCAACATGGTCTGTGGTGAAAATGCCGTGAGATGTTGGTCACGTTGGTCACATGTGAAGGCTGGAGACAGGTCTGTGGCAGACAACTTTTTGGGAGCATCACAGCACCATGCCAATCTATATTTCGGAGAGATGAAAAGGTCGAGCTGGTTTTGATGCGTGCTGAGGTTTGGTCTCACACCACCCCACCCCAGTCCGGCAACATATCATCACCACGTCAAAGCAGACTCTGGGCTATGGGTTATAGCAATTGACAGGAACTTCCCCCCCCCCCCCCCCCCCCCCCCCCACACACACACACACACACACACACACACACACACACACACACTCACACTCACTCAAGTGCAGTTTGTTGTTATGCAGACAGTGGCTATTGTTAGGGATGGAGAGTCAATTATCATCAATTGTAAATACCATCAAGTCAATTCTGAGATACAATCTGGGTCGACAAATGAATCAAATCAATTGTGTGAGTTTCTCTGCCAAATTGATAGCCAATCTGTGTTTGTTAAGATTCAAGATGTCCTACATTTTAACACTATATACTATACTCATATTATAAAACACTATACTATAACAATACTGTACACAATATAAATAACAATAAAGTGACTGATGGATGATATATACATATACTGAATTGTGCAAAAAGCAATTAAACAGCATTTTAAAGTGCCAGTACTGCAGCAAAATCATGAATACAGTGCAGTACAGTGCATTTACTGTAAGAAGTGTACCAAGTCCAGCAAAAGTCCATCCATCCATCCATCTTCTCCCGCTTATCCGTAGTCGGGTCGCAGAGGTAGCAGCTTCAGCAGGGGACTCCAAACTTCCATCTCCCTGGCAACATCGACTACCTCTGACTGGGGGATACCGAGGCGTTCCCAGGCCAGTGTGGAGATTTAATCACCCCATCTGCACCTCGGTCTGCCTCGTGGTCTCTTCCCAGCTGGATGTGCCTGGAAACCCTCCCTCGGGTGGCGACCAGGAAGCATCCTTACTAGATGCCCAAACCACCTCAACTGGCTCCTTTCTACGCGAAGGAGCAGCGGCTCTACTCCGAGTCTCTCACGAGTGACTGAGCTTATCACCCTATCCCTCAGGGAGATACCAGCCACCCTCCTAAGGAAACTAATTTTGGCCGCTTGTATTCGCGACCTCGTCCTATCGGTCATTATCCATTGTTCATGACCATAGGTGAGGGTAGGAACAAAGACTGATCGGTAGATCGAGAGCTTTGCCTTCTGACTCAGCTCTCTTTTGGTTACAACGGTGCGCCAAAGTGCACCCAATACCGCTCCCGCTGCACCTATTCTCCGGTCAATCTCACGCTCCATCCTCTCCTCACTCGAGAACAAGACCCCGAGATACTTGAACTCCTTCACTTGGAATAAGGACTCCCTCCCTACTTGCAGTAGACAATCTACCGGTTTCCTGCTAAGAACCATGGCCTCAGATTTGGAGGTGCTGATCCTCATCCCAGCCGCTTCACAATCCGCTGCAAACCGATCCAGTGAGTGCTGAAGGTCACATACTGATGACGCAAACAGGACCACATCATCTGAAAACAGCAGTGATTCAATCCTGAGCCCAACATACTGAAACCCCTCCCCTCCATGACTACGCCTTGAAATCCTGCCCATGAAAATAACAAACAGGATGGGTGACAAAGCGCAGCCCTGGTGGAGGCCAACACCCACTGAGAACAGGCCCGACTTAGGCCTTCTCCAAATCCACAAACACATGTAGACTGGGCATACTCCTAAGCCCCCTCCAGGATCCTTGCAAGAGTGAAAAGCTGGTCCGTTGTTCCACGACCAGGGCGGAATCCGCATTGTTCCTCTTCAATCTGAGGTTTGACTATCGGCCAAACCCTCCTTTCGTCCTTCTCCATGGCTTCTCCGAATTCCTCCCACACCCGCTGATTTTCCTCCGCTACAGCTGAGGCTGCCGTCCTCTTGGCCTGTCGATACCTCGCAACTGACTCACAGGCTAACATAGGCCGGAAGGCCTCCTTCTTCAGCCGGGCGACTTCCATGACCACCTGTGTCCACCATGAAGTCCGAGGGTTGCCGCCCCATGAGGCACCAATGACCTTGAGGCCAGAGCTCTCAACCGCAGCTTCAGAAATAGAAGCTTTGAACAAAGACCACACTGAATAAATGCCCCCAGCCTCCACAGAGATGCCCGAAAACTTCTGCCGGAGGTGGGAGTTGATGGTCTCCTGGACAGGGGCAGACGTTCCCAGGTCTGTCCAGAGGCTTCCCTCGCCATCTTACCCAACTCACCACCAGATGGTGATCGGTTGACAGCTCTGCCTCTCTCTTAACCCGAGTGTCCAAAACATCAGGTCAGATGACACGATAACAAAATTGATGAAGGTACTCTGGTACCATGTACACTTCAGGTAGGCCGTTCATCCCCAATACTCCCCTCCAAGTTTCCCCATCATTGCCCACGTGTGAGTTAAAGTCCCCCAGGAGGACTACGGAGTCCCCTTCAGGAGCCCCATGCAGGACTCCATCCAGGGTGTGCAAGAAGGCGGGATATTCTTAACTGTTGTTTGGTGCATAGGCACAAACAACAGTCTAAGTTTTCCCCCCCATGCGTAGGGAGGCGACCCTCTCGTCCTCCGGGGTAAACTCCAACAAAGCGGCACTTAGCCGGGGACTTGTGAGTATCCCCACACCCGCCCGGCGCCTCACACCCTGAGCAACTTCAGGGAAGGATAGAGTCCAACCCCTATCCAGGAGTTTAGTTCCAGAGCCAGTGCTGTGCGTAGAGGTAAACCCCACCAGATCTAACTGGAAGCGCTCCACCTCCCGCACAAGCTCAGGCTCCTTCCCCCCCAGAGAGGTGACATTCCACATCCCCAAAGCCAGTCTCGGTTGGCTGGGTTTGGTCCGTCGAGGCCCCCTGCGGTCCGCGGGAAGGAGAAGTGGCCAAGTTGCTTTTTCTGGCTATGCCTGACCGGGCTCCGTGGCAAACCCGGCCACCAGGCGCTCACTGACGGGCCCTCTTTCCGGGCCTGGCAGCCGGACTACCTCATCTCTGTACTTCATTTTGGTCATTGTCGCTTATTAGGCTGATGACGGTGGTGTTTGCAAACTTGACAATCCGATTGTTGCTGTGTGTGACATGACAAGTTTCTCCAGGCACTTCATGGCTATGGGTGTTAAAGCCACTGGAAGATAATCACTGAGGCCTGTTACCTTGGTCTTTTTGGGTAGAGGCACAAAGGTTGTCTCTTTTGAAGCACACAGACTGTTGCAGTGATGTTTTGTCGAGGTCTGTGAACACAGGAGCCAGCTGGTCAGCGCAGATCTTGAAGACAGGGGATGGAAATCCGTGCTGAATGGTATAACAGTGATCAAATGTCTTGCTGTGTCTGGTCATACATGAGATATGATATTTTTTAGGTTGCAGTGAATGAAGTCCCCTATAATTGGGACTGTCGGGGTAGCTGTTCTGAAGTTTGCTCACCTCACTGTAAAGTTTGTTCAATGCGATGTTCGCATCAGCCAGTTGGTTGGATGTAAACCGCCGCCATGAGAAAAGTGGAGATTTCCCTTGGTAAGTAAATAGGGGGACACTTTTTGCCAGTAATTCCACATTATACAAGCAGTGTTGTGAAAGCACCTAAATGTCCATACACCAGTTGTTGTTCACCAAGCAGCATACGCCCCCACTTTTGTTGTTCCCTGTAGACTCAACTGTTCTGTTGGTCCGAAACAAAGAGAATCCCGGTGGTTGCACTGCTTCGTCAGGTACCACGGAAGACACGCAATACCAAGTCAATTCAAGTCAAGTATATATCAAAACAGAATAGAATAAAATAAGTAAAAAAAAAAATGCAATATATCGGCACAGAAAAAGAGCAATATGTATATATAAATCAATGTAATAAAATATACATTGTTATATGCTATATGCCCTTGTTCAGCAGCCTGATGACTGTGGAAGCTATCTCTGAGTCTATTTGTACGGCTATTTGTACGGCACTGATACTGAGGTATCGCCTGCCTGACGGTAAAAGTGAATACAGTTCGTGGATGGGGTGGGCAATGTCTCTTATGATGCGTTTGGCCTTGGCCACGCACTGCTGGTTGTATATATCCAGGAGGCAGGGGAGCTCACCTCCAATGATATACTGGGCCGTCCGCACCACCCTTTGAAGCGCTCTGCGCTCGAGTGCGGTGCAGTTCCCTTACCAGGCGGTGATACACCCTGTAAGAACACTCTCGATGGTGCCGGTATAGAATGCTGAATTTCCTCAGACGCCTGAGGAAATACAGGCGTTGTTGGGCCCTTTTCACCACGTGTGTGGTGTGCGTGGACCATGTGAGGTCCTCGGAAATGTGCACGCCGAGGAACTTGAAGCTGCTGACCCCCTCTACTGCAACACCGTCGATGGAGTGCTCTCCTCTCTGCTTCCTGAAGTCCACAATCAGCTCCTTGGTCTTCTTGATGTTGAGGGCGAGGCTGTTCTCCTGGCACAACTGCTCCAGCGATCCGACCTCCTCCCTGTAGGCTGTCTCGTCGTCGCCGGCGATCAGGCCCATCACTGTCAACAACAAACAACAAACAAACAAATTGTGAGGATTGAATCCTCTTTATTGGTCACATACATGAAGACATACAGTGAAACGTGTTCTCTGCATTTAACCCATCCTAGTATTAGGAGCAGTGGGCAGCTATTTGTACAGCGCCCGGGGAGCAGTTAGGGTTAGGGTCTTCCTCAAGGACACCTCGACAGTTTTTGCTAGGAGGAGCCGGGGATCGAACCAGCAACCTTCCAATTGTGAGGCGACCGCTCTACCTCCTGAGCTAGACTGCCTGTCGTGTCGTCAGCAAACTTGATGATGACATTGGAGCTGTGCATAGCCATGCAGTCGTGGGTGTAGAGGGAGTAGAGGAGAGGGCTCAGCACGCATCCCTGGGGGGCTCCTGTGTTGAGGGTCAGTGGCTCTGAGGTGGTGCTGCCCAGCCTCACCAGATCAAATCCTCACAGAGCAAATTAAGTCCCTGACCAACATCTCGAAGCATTTGCTGACAATCGATGTGAGGTCTACCAGGTCTATAGTCATTCAGGCATGTTACCTTGGGTTGTTTAGGGACAGGCACGATGGTGGACATCTTGAAGACCGCGGGAACAACGGCCTGGGACAGGGAGAGGTTGAAGATGTCTGCAAAGACTCCTGCCAACTGGTCTGCGCATGCTCTGAGGACGTGGCCCGGGATGTCGTCGGGGCCTGCCGCCTTACGGATGTTCAGCCGCTTGAAGGTGTGACGCACATCCGCCTCTGAGATGGTAAATGGACATTTATATAGCGCTTTTATAACCAATGGTTACTCAAAGCGCTTTACATATCAAGTCTCACATTCACACACACATTCAACCACCAACGGCGGAGTCAGCCATGCAAGGAGACAGCCAGCACGTCGGGAGCAGTTAGAGTTAGGGTGTCTTGCTCAAGGACACCTTGACAGCTTTTGCTAGGAGGAGGCAGCGGGGATCGAACCAGTAACCTTCTAGTTGTGAGGCGACCGACCGCTCTACCTCCTGAGCTACACTGCCGCCCTCAAGATGTTCAGCAGGCTGGTCTCCTCAGGCGGCGCTGGCTTTGGCCGTTCACGTCGAACCGAGCAAAAAAAGTATTTAGCTCTCCTGGGAGGGAGGTAGAGGAGTTCTCTACACAACTGGTTCTCCCTCTGAAGTTCGTTATCGTCTGTAGCCCCTGCCACATACCCCTCGCGTCGTGGCTCTTGAATTTCCCCTTATACTCCCGCTTGGCAGTGACGATGGTCTTACGGAGATGGTCTTTTCAAAGACAGATGGTCTTTGCTGCTTCAGCTTCTGCCTATAGGCGGGGAGTAGCTGGATAGAGCGGTGGTCTGATTTGCCAAACGGTGGGCGGAGGAGTGCCTTGTAGCCATCATGGAAGGGGGTGTAGCAGTGGTCGAGGATCCGCTCACCCCGTGTGTTGCTCGTTATGTGTTGGTAGAACTTCGGGAGAACCTTCTTCAGGTTCGCCTTGTTGAAGTCCCCCGCCACGATGAGTGCAGCCTCAGGGTGTGCTGACTACTGTTCGCTGATAGCCCCATACAGTTCCTTCAGCGATATGTCCGTGTTCGGGCTTGTGGGGGAATGTAAACAGCGGTCACGGTTACCGCTGTAAACTCCCGAGGTAGCCAGTATGGACGGCACACAAGCATCAGGTACTCCAGGTCCGGGGAACAGAAAGACTTGAGGGGATGTACTTGACTTTGATTGCACCAAGATCTGTTTATCATGAGACATACCCCCCCTCCGTGATCTTTACCGAAGAGAGCCTTTGTTCTGTCCGCCCCGTGGACGGAAAATCCCGTCGGCTCGATAGCTGCGTCGGTAACCCCCTTCGACATCCATGTCTCCCGTAAGGCAGATGATACAGTTGTCCTTAGTTTCCCGGTGGAATTGAATACGAGCCTGTAGCTCGCTTAACTTATTGTCCAGAGACTGTACATTAGCCAGTAGAATGATGGGTAGTGGGGGGCGATCAGATCGACGCTTGCGTGTAATCGTGCCCAAGATGGTCGGAGATAATCCAGTTGTGACTTTGGGCGGGACGTCCGAGTCGAATGAATGAAAAAACTCCGATAGGCGGCGAGCAACTGTCGATCTGATCTCCAGAAGTGTGCAAAAAATAAAAATGAACGTGCTGCTAACTTCCTGAACAAAGATAGTCGCGATGAAAAGAATAAATAACAAAAAACTGCGTTGTCGTGCGGGAGCTCGCGACACGGCAGCCATCTCGTACGGCGCCATACTCCTTGATGTCCCGCCATGAGGCGATACGGCAGTTCAGTTTGTCAGTCTTGTTTGCCAGAGACTGGACATTGGCAAGGAGAATGCTCGGAAGGGCTGGTTTCTATCCCCTTGGGTGTGTCCAAAACATCTGGAATCGTCCATCCCTCATTCTAGGGTTAGTGTCCTGCTGTCTGTTACTAACAGAGAGAGAGAGAGAGATGTCTCAGCCTGGGCTATTAATATATAGATTAGAGGTTATCAAAACAAAATAAAAACAGACGAGTAGCTCACCAGCCACTTCCATAAAATGTGATCCTATCCACTAGATGTAGGTCTGCAGCTATATTTCTGCACACTGGAGAATATGGCTTTATTGTCTTTATTTCACCCGTTGCTGCCTTCGAGGCCTCAGATACGGACATTGTGGCTGAACTTGCAAGGGACAGCTCCTTAACTGCTGTTGTTGTGCTCAAACATGTGGTTTGTGTTCATCTAAGCCTGCTTGTTGAAACCTAACGTTATGATCTACACTCGCTCCACACAAGATACACAATACAAGATTTTTATTTGCCAAGTACAATGAAATGCTTACTTCCAATTCCCTCCCGCAGTATGAATTTCTGAAACAATACTATAAAAATATTATAAACAATAAAAATGTACGTAAAAAGAACAATAAAGTGCCTGATGGATGATATGTACATGTAACTGTACACTAAGTACAGTTCAGTACAGTTACACTATGTACACTGACGTTATTACATGCGTTTCTACGGCTAGCAGCTAACTCACACAGATTTATAAATGTGGTCGATGCATACTGAGCTTGGCAGACTAAATGTATGGACTGTACAATACATTTAAGTTTTAAATACAACTCGTTCTCCAGTTCAGGAGAAATAAACACAAAGCGTAACAAGAGAGCCTATCTGGAAGCTTACACTTTGCATAGCCAATATTGGTGTAAAAAAGGGGTTAGCCAAGACAGAAGAAAGGTTACATGGATTAGTCCTTTAGGAACCATGTTTGGCATTTGGGTCTTTCTATATGCAGAATTCATATGGCATTTTGGTTGTGTGGTGAATCAGTATGATAGATCAGCACTTCCTCTGATGGTGCCGGGGACGAGGGACTGCAGCGAGTGGAGAAATCCATTCAAGATTCAAGATTCAAGATGTTTTGGTTTGCCCTTTGTAAAGTACAATGAAATGCCAGCATGAAAAAAATACTATACTATACCACTCAATTATACGATACTATACTAAACAATTCTACACTTAAACAATATTATAATACTAAACGAATACTATACTATACTACTATACTACATCTTGAACAAGTGGGACAGCTCGGCCATGTGCTTGTACCCTGGAAAGAGGGACATGAGAAAAGAAACCAGCAGAAGCGCTTGTTTCTAAGATGATCTTATTGACAGTGCAATTTGGTGCATCTCAGGCGATCCCGCGGGCAGAGCCTACCGGAAAGACAGAGCTGAAAGGAGAACGCACACGGGACCAGGATAGAGACTTCGAGTATAGGGAACCAACGTTTTCGTCCCTCGCTCTCTATGGAACGAGGAGGTTTTCTACAGCAACTGTACCACTGGGACTCACCCAATGCACACATCGCAGGCACACGCACACGCACTGACACAACTACCTTAGCTTCAGAGGTTTTTCTCTTGTTTTGTCTTACTGTTACTTCGTACCGTCACTAAAACCAACTTTTCACAATTGCTGGCTTGTGTGTGAACGTGACAAAATGAAAGCTCCCGGCCTTCTGGTATTTTGGACTGGTGGAGCGATGATCGGGGCCATTTTGTAGTAAAAAAAACGTCATGTCACAAAAATATTTTTTTTTTTGTCGTGACAATATACACACAGCAGGTAAAGTGAACGTCCCCACTCTACTCTGCCTTCCTCCTCCCCTCCACTTCCTGCTCCCTCTCCTCCTCCTCCTCCTCCTCCTCCTCCTCTTCCTCTTCACTATTAGAGACTGCAGTGGAGCCCTGATGGCGGGGTCATTTACCAGATTGCAAAGCAGAGCCAGTCATTTTACTGCCCTCTAAATCTATCTATATGTGTGAATGAGAGAGAGAGAGAGAGAGAGAGAGAGAGAGAGAGAGAGAGAGAGAGAGAGAGAGAGAGAGAGTGAGAGAGAGAGAGAGAGCGAGAGAGAGAGAGAGAGAGAGAGAGAGAGAGAGAGAGAGAGAGAGAGAGAGAGAGAGAGAGAGAGAGAGAGCAGGAGAGAGAGAGAGGGAGAGTGAGAGGGAAGGGAAGGGAAGGTGAAATAGGGTCATCTCATTTAGCGCTGAACCTTATTGGAGTTGATAAGCTACAACAAGTACAGAGAGAGAGAGAGAGAGAGAGAGAGAGAGAGAGAGAGAGAGAGAGAGAGGAGAGAGAGAGAGAGAGAGAGAGAGAGAGAGAGAGAGAGTGTGTGTGTTTGTGTGTGTCTCCCCTAGTAGCTACATGAGCAGTATGTATGGGCACCTTGCCCGGCTGTGCCTCCTCTTAGAGGAGTAATGAATAGCAGCAATCCACTTCCTCTTTAGGAAGCCCTAAATCTATCAGTAGAGAGGAAGCTTTTGCTCTCTCTCTCTCTCTCTATCTCTTTTTTTCTCGCCCCTGCACACACACACACACACACACACACACACCACACACACACGCACACACACGCACACACACACACACACACACACACACACACACACACACACACACACACACACACACACACACACACACACACACACACACACACACCTGTGTGTCTTGTTTGATTCCTTCATAAACCATAAACAGGAGGTTACCCACAATGACCTTTCCGGAATGGGAAAATGGTCGTCCACAGCAGAGCTGCGGCCTTTGTGGGTTTGAGCAGGAGTTACCATGACAACACAAATACACACCAGTTAGCAGACAGTCCTGCACCATGTCACACACGTTCCACTTGGAGAGGACTTCTGTTTTTGTACAGGGGACTGTTGTGTGTTTAGGTTATATTAACCTAGAAATCAAGAGTACTTAAAACGTTATATTCTAATTATGCTAGGGCTACCGCAATGTGTTTTATTTTTTTAACCTCTTTATTTAGTTAGGTTTTTATGTGAGTGTCGCGAGGATTGCTTCTCAATTTTTCTGTACTTAAAAATAAATAAAGTCCACTCGATACTGTACCATCAGCAATATATTGTTGTTTCGTTCTTTTGACAAATGTACTTCTTAAGTAAGTGGGCAGCGGTGTAAGGGCATATAAAGATATATGTCAACATCTAGCAGGGACTCGCAAGTGCCCCAAATCGTATTCACATATCTTTGTTTATCTACTGTATATATTCTTTAGAGATGGAGGTCAATGGCTGGGGAGGCATGGATAGTGTTCAGCCCTGGAAAAATGTAGCAAAACCTTTTTTTTTTAACAGAAACAGTGGTGCGTTGGAACACCCTGTTGTGTTACGCAGGCTATCAACCTCTGCGTTGTTTCTGAATCATTTGCGGAGACTGATGATACGGGTGCACTCGAGGAAACCTGATGTTAAACCTGATGTTAAACCTGGAAACCGTAGCAAACCATCATCATTACCATTCAATTGGCAAGTTGCACAATGACTATTGGTTAGTGGGTCCGTGAAATTATTTGTCAAATTGTAATATATTTTTTTCTAAAATTGCACTGTATCCTTAAAAAAATGCATATCTGCAGAGGGGCACCATTTGTGCCAATCTGACAAGTTTATTGTGTCCATTATAGTATCCAGTATCCATCCCACCAACTATCTTATTGTTTATAGTCATAGGACTTTCTTGTTACTGTTGTTACTGTTGATCTTGCTACAGTTCATAGTAATGGGACTATGTCTTGTTATTGTTCATCTTGTCACAGTTCATAGTCATAGGACAAAGTCTTGCATATGTTTAATCAGTGTTTAATCACATGTTTTTCCGTCAGGGGTCCCTGACCCCAAAAATTTGGAGAAGCCCTGGGTTAGGCGACAGTACGATTCAATATTTTATATCAGCGTTCTTTAGACACAAATATATTTGATTCACATTTGATTTGACAATGCAGTTCCACTTTTCATACATTCATTGAACACACATTTGCATGGCCTTACCTATTCATGCTTACTTGTAAAGAAAGTCCACTCGCCTGTCCTTCTGATGAAGATGTTAGTCCTCCTAATTGTGTTTGAGTTGAAAAGTCTCTCTGTTTCAATAGAGAAATTATTTGGTACCGCTCCATTTGAAACAAGTGTGGTATTTTCTGTCTGTCAGTTTGAAGTATAGGTCCTTAAGTTCAGGCATCAGTCTTCCATTGTTGATCACTACTTGCTTGGGTGTGTAAGGTTAGATATAAGGGTTTGTGAAGTCTGTGTGGTGTGAGTTATTCGTGGGCTCAAGGCAGAGGTCTGCCTCCCCTGCTGCTTTCTCCATTGACGTTTAATGAGGAGACCAGTGAGCCTAAATATCATATATCAGTGTAATATGTTATCTAGAGACTATGGACCCATGAAACAAAGGGTTAGTACAAAGATTACATTTGTGAGATACAGAGAGATGGTAACAGGTATGCACGTAGTGTTTCTGAGGGGAGGCAGAGGTCTTCCATGCCGCACACCTCGTCCCTCCCATGCAGCGGCAGCGGAGCTCTAACTGTAACTGTAAAAAGTGATTCCAATCATACAGAAATTGCATTTGTTTTATTTATATTATTCATAGATATATTTTTCGTTATATTGGAGTATGGCAGGTGAGGCTCTGCCTTCCCTGCCCCCCCCCCCCTGACTCCCCGTCACATGTTAGAGAGGTCATCGAAATAGTCGCGCCTCTATACAGATGTGAAATTTACAAGCCTTGCGCTGCAGTTCTGTACAATGTTGTTACATTGTTGTTACTCGACTTCCGCTGGCACATCGGCGCGCACTACCCGCCAGCAGGGGCGCACTAGGAAGAGAACGACGCGCATCTGTTCCTCATCACCGCACCTAATCCCAATCATCATTCAACTCCCTACAAAAGCCTGGTCTGCGCTCCTGTTCGTCGCCAGTTCTTGCCATACCGCCCCTGTCTGCCGGCCCAACCTGCCTCAGAACCCCTGGAACCTGAACTACCTTCTGGATTTCTGTTTTGAAGGTTTGACAAGTATCTTCTTTTGGACACTGCGAAAATGTTTTGATCTGTTTGAGTTTTTTGAGATAATTATTTTCTGAGCTTTTTGGACATTGCAAACTATTTTTGATCCATCTGAGTTTTTGAGTTGTACCTTACCTTGACAGACATCTTCTGAGTTTTGAAAAAAAATGTCATACTGAACTTTTTTTCCCAACTGTGTATTGAAGCGAACAGCAATAAACTGCCCGTTGAATATATTATACTTCCACCTCCAGAGTTGTGCTTTTGGGTCCCAAACCAACAAACATAAAGGATGTATTGCCCTCCATGGCTCCCCGCCAGTCACATGACTGAAAACGATGAATTGCACATACTTGGCAGATGGGAGAGATGACACCAGAGTGTGGTTCATGATGTGTTCAATGTGTCTGCAAAAATAACTCACTAGTGAAACGGCAAGGCCCCTTTATGTGGAGCAGCAGTTTATATGCTGTATGTTTGAAAGGAAGGAGAGATCAAAAACACACACACAAAATAACATAACATACTATTATTGTTCTTAACATATTTCTTAACTGACTTTTCCTTCTGTGTGTGATCTCTCCTTCCGCTTTAACGGCTTCAAGGTAGGTATGTGTGGCATTTCATCAGCTAAACGCAACACCTTTGTTGTTCTAACGGAGCCACTCGCTGGCATTTGAAAAGGCCTCCGGCCAAAGGAGGATGGAGGTGTGTGTGTGTGTGTGTGTGTGTGTGTGTATGTGTGTGGCATTATGCTAGGCCAACACAGACCAGATAAGTTTGCCCTTGTCTGTTTCCTGTCAAGGAGATAGGCGCAGGAAATGTAACCATGGCAACAGAGACCAAAGCCTCCTTAGCTGCAACAAAAGTTTTTTTTTTTTCTCACAGCTCTGAGAAAAGCAAAAAGAGGAGAGCCACTTCACAATTGGAAAGTCTAAACCTGGCTGTGTGCACAAGCCTGTAAACATGTCCTCCCATTGTCAAGAGCCTGCACAAAAGGACACATACTGTTTGTTGCGTGACCCATAGGGTAATGCTCAGGGTTCTCTGGTCCAGATGAGAAGAAGAAAAACAACAACAATAACATCGAAGCCTTGTGTTTTGGACAACTACAGCTATTCTGATCTTGCCCAAATAGGTTGGGGCCCCAACTTCATAGGGTCAAATCCCAATGTTACTCTAGTCTACCTGCAGGTGTCCTAGAGCAAGACGCCCACGCCGCAACTTGTTCTGAAATATGTGTACCTCAAAGAAAATCACTGCAATGTGACTTTGATATATGTCCCTGCTGAATGCCAACTGTGTTTTGGTTTGTTTGTGTGTGTGTGTGTGTGTTTTGTATGTGTGTTTGTGTGTGGATGTGTGTGTAAGACTTAACCTCTCTTGAACAGCTATCAGCCTTAAGGCTTCCAAGTGGCTATTTTACAACCTCAAGATCCCCCGGCATCCTTAGACCACCAACTGGATGACACCAGGGCCAGGATCACAAGGTAACACAACAGGACACCAGAGACTGCAGACTGCAGACATCCTACCATCCCAGAACCTCTCTGTTTAGTGGATGGATAGAAACGGTGTGATGCAACACATCTACACATCTGTCCACACTCTGTCTCATTACTGAGACTCCCGCAACTCCCATCATATCGCTCTCTCCAGGGAAGTCACCTCTGTGACATCTCCTATACTCTATAAACACTATCCAGACCACAGACCATCCTAGGATCCATCTGGCCAGGCTTCAAGTTATCCACTTATTGTGTCCGAAACCAGATGGTTTCCGCAATGGTTTAGGTGTGATGACAGCCAGGGGCGTCGCAACAGGGTAGGCAAAGTAGGCAATTGCCTGGGGCCCCGAGCTGGAAGGGGCCCCCGAGGACGGCAGATTATACCACCCCCCCCCCCCCCCTGTGTCTGCTATGGAGAGTGTGATATATGATATGAGTGCGGCTGTGGTCCCAACTGTTCCCGATTGTGTGCTATTTCTTTGTTTGAAGAGAGAGAAAATAGAGAGAGAGAGAGGAATGGGGTTAGAGAGGAGGAGAGAGAGAGAGAGAGAGAGAGAGAGAGAGAGAGAGAGGAGAGAGAGAGAGAGGGAGAGAGAGAGAGAGAGAGAGAGAGAATTAACAGATAATTAAATTAAGAAGCATACCTATTCGTACGCTTAATGGTGCCTCTTTGTTCTTCAACACCCGTGCATGCACATAGAAACATACACACACACATACACACACACACACACACACACACACACACACACCACACTCAATGAGATCCCCTCACCCGACAACACACTCTTATGAACACACACACACACACACGCACACACAACTTTGACATGCTGACATTTGTTTTGCTGACCCCAAAAACCCCTCACCCCCCCCCCCACACACACACACTCATCTGCTCCCCTCTCTATCCATGTCCACTTAAAGAACACACTTCAGTTTGATTGGACCTCCTGCATATACTAAAAGCATAGGTAGGGGTAGAGAGGGAGAGAGAGAGAGAGTTTGTGTGTGTGTGTGTGTGTGTATGTGTATGTGTGTGTCAAAATCAAAAATGCTACTGTATTCCCT
>CM051012.1:382532-387532 GCA_027704905.1 Muraenolepis orangiensis | reverse complement strand
CAGAGTGCAGTGTAGCCGCTGTGATGACCCGTGAGGTGACAGAAGACGTGGTGTGGCGGTGGAGGCGCAGCGGGCTGCGTGTCACCAAAGGTTGATTGGATTATAGACCATCAGCCTCCTCAGAGTCTCTGAGGCTGAACTCCTCGGGATTCAGGAACAAAGGAGAAGGCATTCATCATTTGATCGTCGTCGCGTGTCCTACGCCGAAAGATAGACACACTGAATGCGCTCCATTTACTTAACGCTCCTCACACCGCTCAGGCTTCTGAAAGCACTTTGCACTTATTGCCTCACACTCTCAGACTCATACACACACACACACACACACACACACACACACACACACACACACACACACACACACACACACACACACACTTTCACACACATTCACTCACCCACGGTGGTGTGAACCGTGGAAGACAACAACGACCGGCTGGTCCAGCAGCCTCGTCTTACTCAGCGACACCTCAGTTCTGCTGCTGAAAAGAAGAGCCACGGATTGGTCCGGAAAGCCTTCTGCTTGCCACGGGTTGGATAGACCCAGCTCTCCTCCCGGGCCCGGGTCCGGAACATTCCTCTCTCTGGAAGGAGCCAGCTGGGGTTCAAGCACCATTTGGTGCAATGTGTCTCAATGTGCCCTCCATTGGCCTCCCTGGGCCAAGTGTGTGTGTGTGTGTGTGTGTGTGTGTGTGTGTGTGTGTGTGTGTGTGTGTGTGTGTGTGTGTGTGTGCGCGTGTGCATGTATGCGCGTGTCCACAAAGGTCACTGTTTGTTGCACTTGGCTTTCCTTAGAGAGCTCCCGAAGCTGCTGATTGAATGAATGTGCACGCACACACACACACACACACATACAGACACACGTGCACACACACTACATTACATTGAATTAACACAGATGCATATCTATGTGTGTGTGTGTGTCCACAGTGGTCAGTGTTTGTTGTGTGTGCTGTGGAGAGCTCCAGAAGGTGATGATTGGCGATAAGGCGTGTGAATGGCTAATTAGAGCTGGTGCCAGCCTCTGCCTCTTGACTGTGAATGGGCCTTTGATGCTGCATTCATGCTCTCTCTCACACACACACTCACACACACACACACACACACACACACACACACACACACACACACACACACACACACACACACACACACACACTCACATAGCCTTTACCATGGATATTGAATTGCAGAGGCCTGTTTAGGTCTATGCCAAAGGCAGATGTTTTCAGAAGCTCCCTCTGGTGCCATTCTCAGAGCTCTATCACTGCTGTCATTCTGCTAATGTTTCTCTGAAGATGCCCTGCCACCACTCTGGTACTTGACAACCTTTTCAAAGGAGTCAACCAAATGCCACTCTACTCTGTTATATTATGTACACAATATTTATATATATATATATATATAGATATATATATATATATATATATATATATATATATATATATCACTCTTTTTCTGCCAGGGGTGACATTCCATGTTGACATTGGGCTGTCATCCCCCATGTGCGTTGAAAGTTCTTACCCCTCTTGGTGTTACGGCTGCGACTCCTTCACATCCCATCACCCACTCTACTTCCCCTGGCATGTCGACACGCACTGCCCGCCGGCAGAGGGCGCACTGCCCGCCGGCAGGGGGCGCACTGCCCGCCGGCAGGGGGCGCACTGCCCGCCGGGGGCACTGCGCAGGGGGCGCACTGCCCGCCGGCAGGGGGCGCACTGCCCGCCAGTAGGGGGCGCACTACCGCCAGCAGGGGCGCACTACCGCCAGCAGGGGCGCACTACCCGCCAGCAGGGGGCGCACTACCGCCAGCAGGGGGCGCACTCGGCAGTGAACGACGCGCACCTGTTTCTTCTCAACGCACCTGCTTCCAATCATCATTCGACTCCCTACAAAAGCCTGGTCTGCACGCCAGTTCTTGCCATACCGCCCCTGCCTGCCGGCCCAACCTGCCTCAGAACCCCTTGAACCTGAACTACCTTCTGGATTTCTGTTTTGAAGGTTTGACAAGTATCTTCGAAGCTTTTTGTACATTGCGAACATTTGTTGATCCGTCAGTTTTTGAGTTTCCTTCCCTTGACAGACATCTTCTGAGTTTTGAACAGTTTTTGATATTAAACATTTTTTGCCAACTGTGTTTTGAAGCGAACACCAAGAAACTGCCCGTTGATTTTATTTTACTTCCGCCTCCAGAGTTGTGCTTAGGTAAGGCTCAGGTTATCATTGAAGGGTTTATTTGCACATAAGACATATACCAGTAAGCCCCAATATGTAATAAACTAACTGTTGGCTGTTGACTGTTGACAGTTGGCTGTTATTCTTAATGAATTCTAAATACGTTTTTTGTCACAAAAGCAGTTTGTTGCCCATTGAAAAAGAAGGTACGATGGCAAGTTTAGGTTTTACAGCAGACAACCTGTCTTGAACACCACCCCACTCCACGTTTGTTGGAGTGGATCGGCGCTCAGAATTCTGGTTAGGTGACGCAACATTCCCTGACCACCTGACCAGACTCCGACTCTTCAGCTGGAGATGGGCTGTCTGAAAAGGGAAGTTTGACTGGAAGTTTGGTTCAAAGCCATCTTGAGAGATCGATCATTTTTTACGAAACCGATGGATCTTTTTTGCCTTCAGGGTGTCGAAAGAAGAGGAAAGCTGAACATTTGTGTATCCTGAGATACATTCAGTAATATGGATGAGTTCAAGTGAATACAGTGAAATACTGAGTAATACTGAATACTGAGTTCAACTGAATACTGTCAAACACTGAATAACACTAAATACTGTCAAACATTGAGTAACACTGAGTATTACTGAACACTGAATACTGTCAAACACTGAGTAACACTGAACACTGTCAAACACTGAGTAACACTGAACACTGTCAAACACTGAGTAACACTGAACACTGTCAAACTCTGAGTAACACTGAACACTGAATTCAACTGAATTCAACTATAATTTTTGCCAAACTGCCTGGAATGCACAGTAAAAAAACATGATTTATGAAAATGTATCAAATGGAATTGCTAAATGCACTCTTAATTTTTTTAATGTAAGCCTTTAAGAAGTTTGTCAAAAAATGTAATGTGTGTGAATGTGAGATAGTCTTTGTAACATTAAAAGGCAGTTAGTCTCTAAACTAACTGTGTGTTTATTAGTGTTAGTGTTTAGTGTTACCTGTTTTTCTGAAGTTCAACATCACTGTTCAAAATTTATCGGGAAAGTAAACATTCAGATTCAGATTCAGATTCAGATTACTTTATTAATCCCGAGGGAAATTAATGTGCAACAGTTGACACAGGGGGAATAAATGCACACACAAAAATACTAATACCTAAGCTAAAAAACAAAACAACAACTAACTAAATAAAACTAGTATAAACAAAATATAGTTAAAATAATTCTAAATGATATCTAAATGTATTGATAAATGAAGATAAATTTACAGTATTATTACAGTAATACGTAGGTATATACAATACACAACAATACGTATAGTGCAAATTGGCAGTAATAATATATTAATAAATAACTCAACTGAAAAGTGACATGTGAAAAGTGAAAAGTGAATTAGAATTTGAAATAGAATATTCTGTGGTACACATTTACATGTTTCAATGATTGAAACATTGATACTTTGAATGTAATTTAAGTGCCAGAGCTTGTTTTTCGTGGGAAGATCCCTCAGGACCGTGGTCCAGACTAAGCTCCCATGTACTCGAATTCCTGGAAACGCCCCTGATCTGTGGCTGGATTGACTATCATTGTGGTGTGATGATGGTAGGGAATGCACTGTAATGCTGCATAATCACGTGTTAACACACATTTCCTCAAATCTTGCCTCAAACTGTGTGTCAAATTTGAATACATGAATCTAATAAGTATGACGCCCAGGGCAAGGGCGGACTGGCCACCGGGTGTACAGGGAGTTTTCCCTATGGGCCGTTGGGTCGGTGGGCCGGTAATCGGTATAAAAATCCAACAGACGTTTTGCAGCCATTGCCTAGACAGCCCACAGTGTTGTGACGAATGGCTCACAAGGTGGTGTGGCCCTTTTATATGATAGCCTGTGTTTAGATAGTTCCGAATAGTAGTGGCTGGCCAATTCACTTTGGTCCACATGGGTTTGTCCTACCCCTTTTACCTTCAGCTGTTGGCTGTCATCTGTCAATCAGACACTGCTGTGTGCAGAGAGGTGCATGTGGCCGCATTGGCTGTTGACCTAAGCTAAGCTAGGCAAGTTGTTTTTGTGTTGTTGGCAAAATGGAGCTACCTTAACACGCTATAAAGTCTAAGGGTGGTGCTAAAAAGCAAAGGGAGAAGAAAAAGAGACGCTTGAGGCAGATGCCACAAAAATAACAAATTCCAGCATCTGACAAACCGCCGCTGATAGCATGTTAGTTTCACATTTCAATGCAAACCTGTGAACAATGCGAAGAATCTTCGTATCTCGTAATCAAAATGACTGTGAAACTGTAACTGTAACTCAAAGCTACCTGGTTCAGCATGGTATTGTCACATAATCCCATTTTTATGAAGGTTTTTCATGCCATATTTCATGAAAAGAAATCGCTAAATAACTGAGCTAAAATACAGTGCTTTAACTGAGCTTGAATGTCGCATAGACACTACAATCATTTAGTTGCAGGCTAATTGGTGTAACATAAACTCAAAAACGAATAATATCACTGTCTTTTGAATGGGAAATATGGTCCAATATGACGTTAAAATGCATACTTTTTCTGTCAAATAACGTGAATATTTATCCCTGCCCCCTGGATAGTGGGCCGGTCTTGTACAAATTCAAGGGCCAGTTTTTTGTCCCAGTCTGCCCCTGGGCCAGTTGGTTTCAAATGTGAACTGTCACTTTAAAGGAATGCACTGGCAGTCCCGTCATACGGCGCCTTCTTCACGGGGTCGGTCATCCAGAGTATGGGAGTTAAGGCCTCACATGCAGTGCAGTCGATTCAACATACATAACATGTAGGATCAGCGAA
>CM051012.1:350032-370032 GCA_027704905.1 Muraenolepis orangiensis | reverse complement strand
GCTCCTAATACTAGGATGGGTTAAATTCAGAGAGACAAAGTTCACAATTCAAAAAATCTGGATTCAAAATCTTGCTTGAAAACTTCAATGAAAAGCAATAAACAGGGCGTGGCAGACAGTTGTGTGTGTGTGTGTGTGTGTGTGTGTGTGTTTGGCGACTCTTACCCCAAACTGTTCTCAACTCTTCCTATACCGTTTTCACACTGGGCTAATATACGGTATTCACGGCAAAAGCAAAAACGCTGCGAAACTAGTTTGGCAGCGCTTTTGCTTTCACACTGGCAAGTAATGCGCATTAACTAATCCGCCTGGGTAGGTGGTTTAGTAACTCGTATCGACACGGTAACGACACCCGTATTAACTAATACGGTCGTCGATACCGTATGCAGTATGAAAACGGTATTATTTAGGTTCCTAGATTTAGTAGTACAATGGAATGCTTACTCCCCATTCCCTCACCCAGTATGAATTCTCTAAAACGCTACACTATAAAAATATATGAAATGGACACACATTTCAGTTTCAATTCAACTCCTTCAACAAACAAAAAAATCAACTATATAACAATGACCAACCCCAAGACCGGAGGATTTCCCCAGCTAGCAGAGAAAGAATAGCACAGAGGCTTATGCTCTGTGTGTGTGTGTGTATGTGTGTGTGTGTGTGTGTGTGTGTGTGTGTGTGTGTGTGTGTGTGTGTGTGTGTGTGTGTGTGTGTGTGTGTGTGGATTCACTGCACGCTATTGGCAAGTGAGTTATCAGCAGCGGCCATGTTTAATGTATGATGTCACCAGAGGGATGCAAAGCAATCAACAGGCCACGACAACAATAGCATGCCAGTTCTGCTCAGCACACACACACACACACACACACACACACACACACACACACACACACACACACACACGCACACACACACAGACAGACCGACACACACACATACACACACACACACACACACACACACACAGACAGACCGACACACACATACACAGACTGACACATACACACACACAGGCGCACACACACAGAGAACACACGTCAGGTACTCACACGGAAAACATACAACAACAACAAACAATAAAATAGACACACAACATGATTCACAAGTCCACTCGGGAGCCATGTTGGCTCATTGTGTGTGTGTGTGTGTGTGTGTGTGTGTGTGTGTGTGTGTGTGTGTGTGTGTGTGTGTGTGTGTGTGTGTGTGTATGTGTGTGTGTGTGTGTGTGTGTGTGTGTGTGTGTGTGTGTGTGTGTGTGTGTGTGTGTGTGTGTGTGTGTGCGTCAATTTGAAATGTGTGTCAGTGACTCACTTGCGTTGTGTCCAGTGAGGCAGTATAATGCATATTGCCTACAAAATATACTGTGATAAGCAGTACTGTAGGTTGTGCTGTGTTGTAACTCAGGCTTTTTGTCCAAAAAAACATGTTTTAATGTGAATATTCCACAATGTTTTTATAGTGTTGCATTGTCTTCTCTTTTGCCCGGTGCATCAGGAGCTGACTGACACACACACACACACACACACACACACACGCACACACACACACACACACACACACACACACACACACACACACACACACACACACACACACACACACACACACACACACACACACACACACACACACACACACACACACACACACACACACACACACACACACACAGCTACTCAGATTACATTCGAGAGGAGCAGCCTCCCTATAGCCGTACACAAACCGTGACCACGCTGTCTTCACTGTGAGACAACAAACAGAAGGCCTTTTAGATTCCAGCACTCTCCCCCCTTGCTCTCCCCTTGTCTCCTCCACCCTAAATAACACGTTTTCTTGGCATGCCGTGTGGCTTTTGGACCCGTCCCTCCTTTTATCTATCCAGTAATAATTGCTCAGATGTCAATTTTGCCCCCAGTCGTCCAAACTTTTTAATAACATAAAGGGGTGGATTTACTGCGCCTCCTATCTACTTCTGACTGCAGGCCATAAATTGTAGCAACAGTGCGGCGGTACGTTAGCCTGAGAGCGGCGGAGCGGCGCCTCACTGGCCTGAGTCAGTTCACCCCACAGCGTAGCAGTTGGCACTGCAGCTAGCGAGTCAGGAAAACCAATAGCATAGCAGCACGACTCCTTCTTATATGCGGGACAAGTTGGGCTTCAAATGAGAGAGCGTCCTACTAAGTCGATTGTGTGCTTGTTAGTTAGTTAGTCCAACTTATTGTACTTTTACCTGAAATGATTATACTTTTAGCTAAGCACTGGTTTAGACGTATTAGGAATGGAATGCACTTTTGACTTCTGGTGACGAGTTGTTCTCTTACCTGCCTTTGTTGGACTCACTATTGTAAGTCGCTTTGGATGAAATTGTTTGCTAAATCACTGTAATGTAAAGAGACCAGCAAAAACACACATATATGTGTGTATGTGTGTATGTGTATGTGTGTGTGTGTGTGTGTGTGTGTATATGTTTATATCAGTTGAAATTGTCGGTTGATTCCGCTTCCAGGGACTACAGATCTCCAACGACCTGTGGTGGACCCGCAACACGGAGCCGTGCTCAAGAAGGCACGCCAGCGGCTCTATGCCCTGAGGTGTCTCAGGAGAAGCGACATAAGCACAAGATGGCTTGTGAACTTCTACTGTGGCACCATAGAGAGCCTCCTGACGAACCACTGTGTTGTACGGCAACACCACTGCACAGGACAAAAAAGCCATCCGAAGGATCGTGAGGATGGCGGAGAACATCATCGCGTGTGCAGATCTTTAGGACCAGGTGTCAGAAAAAGGACGACTCCAATATTCAGGACTGCAACCATCCTGGGCACCATCTCTTCTCCCCCATGAGGTCTGAAATTCAGAATGCCGAAGTGAATGGGGAGTAAGCATTCCATTGTACTTGTTACACAATAATGGACAATAAATAATCTTGAATACAGAATAAAGAACTGTATATAAGGCACCTCCGCCAAGTCAAGAATGATAACTTTTGAATCGGATGGCTAAATGACCAGCATGGAATTAACTTTTCATAATATGACGACAAGGTATAGGCTACAATTAGCCTTATATACTGTAATACAGGCTAATACAATATACTGTAATTAATATAATCCATCTATGAAGTCAAACAGTGGCTGGCAGGTGATTACGTGTTCACATCCGACCTCGACACAACTCCCATCGATAAGTAGTAGCGAGAGTAGAAGCGTTTGACTGATTAAAAATGAAATCATGTGAATGATGCGTTCCAGCGTATATCGTTCAATTAAGCAGAGCAAAAGGGAATAATACACGACCGAGTACCGACGGAGAAAAGGGTTTCCACCAGCGTGAGCGCTATGGTATGACAGCTGCTTTTTTTTGCTGACATTGTGTAACCTATTAGACTAGAATGTGCTCTACTTTGAAAAAAAAAGATTGGATAGTGCCACTTGCGTCACACAAAGGGGGTATCAAACCAACAATAGGGACATTCACTGAAAGCAAAACATAACACAGCACATTGCACACAGAAGACAAGAGTCAATCCCCCAACCCCACGGATACGACATTGTATAACTTATAGGTTTTTCCTTCTAGAAGTTGTTGATGTTGGTGGAATCACCCATTTAGCACCCCCATTGGAATATCCCACTGTCAACCTGACCAGACAATTCACATCGTTGAAGATTTGCGGTCACCCCTAGTAAATATATATATATACAGGTTTATACTGTATACACTGTATATATATATATATATATATATATATACTGTATATAAATATATACTGTATTTTTGTATGTATGTGAAATTAAAACAATTTTAAAAGCGTAGTCACACATGTTCGTGTCAAAGCACACCCACAAAAAGGACATCCCATCAGAGACAGACCCATACGGTGATTAAAGAACACACACACACACACACACACACACACACACACACACACACACACACACACACCACACACACACACACACACACACACACACACACACACACACACACACACACACACACACACACAGGGCTTCTCTCTCAGGAGACGTGAGTCAGAAGGAGAAACATGACATTATCACACGGCGACAGGCTCACATGGAGCTGAGTCACAGTGAGGGCCCGGGGCCCCGAGCGGTAAGAACAGCCAAGACAAACAACAAATGAAAGGGCCCCTTTTGTTAAGTCCCACTTCCCTGCCCTGGCAGCATAACGACTCATCACAGACAGGGGAAAACCACAGCCTGCTGTAATATGACCGATTCAATTTAAGCCGCGACGTAGCTAACGGTACTGCCTGCTCCATCAGTTGGCTGTGCGTGTCATAAAACCTCCAGAGCTGTGTTTGAACTCTGCTGATCGAGCAAATCAAACCAGAGGTCACAGAACGCCCACACACCCCTGGCACTGTGTTTCTCCCCCAGATCTGACCCTGCTGGACTGACCCCTGACACAAGCTGTGTGCAACGCGGGCAGCACTGACCTAAACTCCGCAAGCACTTAGGTCATGTGTACGTCATGTGAAATGTCTGAGAGTTTGTGTGTGTGTGTGTGTTCAAGATTCAATATTTAGTATCTACCATATGCAACAATTACAATGGAATGCTTACTTTCCATTCCCTCCAGCAGTATGAATTTGTGTGTGTGTGTATGCATGAAGGCTTTAGTGTGTGTGTGTGTGTGTGGGGGGGGGGGGGGGTGGGTGTGTGTGTGTGTGTGTTCACATTTTCATGACTGTATGTGCACACAAGTGGGTGTGTGCCTCTGAGCCATGTGCATCTGTGTGTGTGTGTGTGTGAATGCATCTGTGTATGTGTGTGTGTGTGTGTGTGTGTGTGTGTGTGTGTGTGTGTGTGTGTGTGTGTGTGTGTGTGTGTGTGAATGCATAGGTGTGTGTGTGTGTGGGTGTACAGGCTAATTGTGTTCAGCTTAGCTCATTCTTTAGCTAACCTCTGTGTTTCTCGGAGCTCACCATGTTGGTGGTATAGACAGAGAGGTCATGCATAATCAAGTCCACCTACGGACCATGTGTGTGTTTGTATGTGTACATATCTGAGCAGATTATATGTGGAATATAGTTATGTGGTGCACATGTTTGTTGTTGTCTGTGTTTGCGTGTGTGTGTGTGCGTGCGTGCGTGCGCGCGTGTGTGTGTGCGTGCATGCGTGTGTGTGCGTTACCGATGGCTAGATTCAGAGGAACAGGCATAGTGGCAGCATCAGAACGAATCTCATCGTGAGATCCAGCAGAGTAGTTGGACGTTTAGAACATGCTAGAAGATAGACAAAGTGCTAAGAAGTCTATATTTCTTTCTTTCTTTCTTTCTTTCTTTCTTTCTTTCTTTCTTTCTTTCTTTCTTTCTTTCTTTCTTTCTTTCTTTCTTTCTTTCTTTCTTTCTTTCTTTCTTTATTTCTTTCTTTATTTCTTTCCGGGAACTCAACATGTGCTCGCCCACTTGACCGCTGACAAAGGCAAAGGTACAAGACAATTTACATAATAATATTTTTGAAGAGGGAAGGAACATACCATTGTCATCCAATAAACCATTGAGAATGGTAACTCTCCTCGTCTCCGTAAGGCAAATGATACAGTTGTCCTTAGTTTCCTGGTGGAATTGAATACGAGCCTGTAGCTCGCTTAACTTATTGTCCAGAGACTGTACATTAGCCAGTAGAATGGTGGGTAGTGGGGGGCGATCGGATCGACATCTCAGCCTGACTAGCACGCCGGCTCGCTTCCCTCGCTTCCTCCGGCGACGCTTGCGCGTAATCGTGCCCAAAATGGACGGAGATAATCCAGCTGTGACTTCGGGCGGGACGTCCGAGTCGAAAGAGTGAAAAAACTCCGGTAGGCGGCGAGCGACTGTCGATCTGATCTCCCAAAGTGTGCAAAAGTTATAAGTGAACTTGCTGCTAACATCCTGAACTAAAAAAGTTGCAATAAAAAGAATAAATAACAAAAAACTGCGTCGTCGTGCGGGAGCTCGCGACACGGCAGCCATCTCGTACGGCGCCATACTCCAACCGTTTATCAGCATAGTAGCAATTTATATTAATTCAGCAAGAATTAAGGGAATCCAAAAACCAACGTTTGTAGTCGATACTGTGTTTATTCATATACACTTTTATACTATTTACAAATGATTCAGGAATCTGATGTCAGGTTCAGGTTTGCTTGCCAGTCCTCATTGTTGAAAAAGTTATTGAACTCCTCACTAAGCCCTGGGCAAAGCCCTGAGCTTGCCATTCAGGCCTGCTTCTGGGCACTTTCAGACGGACTGCTATGTGTCCGTCTGTGTGAAGAGCTCTCGTCGTTGTTTCCTTGTGTCACCTGTTGGATTAAACACCCAGTCTTGGGCTTTTGTTTGCACTTGGGTCCTCAACACACAACCATACCGGACCCGGTGGACATCACCCAACCTCCACTCACACCTGCCTTCATCTGGTGAGCACCGCTTGTCTGTCTGACCTGCACTCTCAATCCCTCCCCAGCGCACTCCAGTTCCCACCCTCTCATGTCCCGGCAGTGGAAGAAAGCTCCCGGGGGGTTCAGCCCCTTTCACTGCCAACTGGTCCGTTTGACCCTAGAAGTTGGTTTGTCTTTGTGGATGACAAAAACTCTGCATCATCAGTCACCTTGGTGACTCATCTTAAACCCCAGGTCACGTCGGTACGTGATCCGAGCCCATGGTTGAAGCTGATTCAGATGCACAGAATTCCCTACTGGATTGAAAAGAAAAGTGCATTGATTAAATGGATGTCTTGTCATCACATTAGAAAGAGGTCAAAGGCTTTACTCCATCCGGACCACCTCGACCGATGATCGACGCTTGTCCACTTTGACTCGGAACTCCTACAGTTCATGATGGCATTCAAGACAAAACGGATGCAAGCAGTGTATGTGTTTGTGTGTGTGTGATGATAAACACACCATCACACTAATTGTGGCCGCATCTGACGGCTTTGCGATGATTCAAGTAGATTTCAGGGTCACTGCTCTTGGTGGGTCTCAAAGAAAAATAAAGTATATAACTTTAAATAGAGATCACTTTCTTAAATTCACATTTCAATTGACCTTGTGACCTTGTTTTTACCCAGTGTTTTGAACCAAGTGAAGAATTATAAAGTTAACTTTAACTTTAAGTGTACACTGAATTAGTGAAACTCAGCCATCTGTGTTTTGGCTGCTTATTTTTCCCATTCTCTATCTGTCCTAGAAACACGGATTTCACACTGTAAATGTTAACAGTTTGGCTCTCCTCTCTTCTGTTCTGTCAAACACAGTGAAACAACCCCCCCCCACCCCTGGCAACATCCCCCCCCCCCTTTCATTTCATTATGATTATCTATTTATATTAGACACATCCAAGCATAACGCCGCACTGTGTGTGTGTGTGTGTGTGTGTGTGTGTGTGTGTGTGTGTGTGTGTATGTGTGTGTGTGTGTGTGTGTGTGTGTGTGTGTGTGTGTGTGTACGTGATAGAAAAAGAGAGAGGTGTTCCTTCCAGTTTTTTTTCCTTCAAGACTTACATACTTACAAAGGCACATTGGGATGGGGCGGGGTTGAGGGGGCTGGGTTGAGGGTGGGGGTGGGGGGGGAAGGGGGAGGGTAGCAGGGGGTCTAGGGCAGAGGAAGGCGTGTGTGGCAGCGGATGAAATGAGAGTTTGTGGAAAATGTAGCGAAAACAGTGAGACGGCGGAGCCGGACGAATTAGAAAAGACAGAAGGTGGTTTAGGGGCACCGGAGGAGAGGAGACTGGAGTAGGGGAGGAGGGGGTGCGGTCGTTCCAGTGGTCAGGACTCGTCGCGGGGGCAGGCGGGAAGCCATTACAAGAGATGCCATGAAGCCAGCATTAGGACAGCAGCTGCCGTTGATCGGTTGACCGTTGTGCATGAAATGACGACTGAGGCTGGCCACACATGTGAAGGAGGAAGCATCTCTCTCTCTCTCTCTCTCTCTCTCTCTCTCTATCTCTCTTGTGCTCCCTATCTCCCTCTCTCTCTCCCTAATTTTTATCTTTCTCAGGGTAATCCATTTTTATTTATTAAAATTGGTTTTCTTCAGTTCCTTCCATTTGGCGTGGGGAAGAGGGAGCCGGCACCAGGATGGGCAGAATCAAAGACCATTACCATGTACACTGTCTCCGAGCACTGTCGTCTTGTTCTCGCTACAATAGGGCTTACTGCCAAAACACGCATGTAGTGCACACTCACACACACACACAAACACACATACACACACAGGAAAACACACAAACACACACACACACACACATACACAAACACACACAAACACACACACACACACACACACACACACACACACACACACACACACACACACACACACAAACACACACACACAGCAAGCACCCGGGTGCCAGGCGCTAACTGCCGACACACACTGCTGTCTCTGTCCTGACAGCGAGATGGACCAAGGTGTTAACACCTGCCAACCTCGTCTCCTCACACTGAGAACTTGCTTGCAAGTGCACGCACGTATACCTGGATGTACACACACATACACACACACACACACACACACACAGGTGGGCCTGTGACAAAAGGGTGTGTTATCTTTACCCTATAAATGGAGTGCAAGTGCCTATCATTGTTTCCCCATTCATCCAACATTGAGATAGGAAGATATCTCTGAAGACTGTCACCACTCTCGGATATGACTGGATTTGATGCTTGCTATAATATAAAGAAGTCCAGGCGGTGAAACAGATCATTCAAAACTCTCTCGTTTCACTCACTACAAAAGTATTTTGGGCATCTTTCAACATTCCTATCGCCGTGCTGCGATCAATAATAATTCAAACTATAATTATGTTTTTAAGTCCAGCCAAATCTATTAAATCCTCTGTAGTTCTACGGATTCACCACTTCCACTCGGCCCTCACTAATGACCAATTAACCCAGACATGTGACCTGCCCTGCATGTCCTCAGGGAAATGCCTGTCAATCATAGTTGTACACACCCATAGCCATGTTCATTGGGCAATTATGTTTGGATTCATACTTGCAAATGTAGTATATTTCGTTTATTTATATGCACTTCCCTAAAATCTACAATTGTTGATTGTCATTGCTGTTGTTGATTGTTGAATGTAAATACAGTGTGAGTCACTGTGAACCGGAGTCAGATTCCTTACATGTGTAAAAGCTTGTTTGGCCAATAAAACCTGATTGTGATTCTGATTCTCTACAAGGAAGGCAACACAGTTATTTAGGGCTGTTCCAACTGTTGTATTCTGGTCATGTAGCAGCAGTTATCTAGGGCTGTTGTTCCAACTGTTGTTCCCTGGTCATGTAGCACCAGTTATCTAGGGCTGTTGTTCCAACTGTTGTTCCCTGGTCATGTAGCACCAGTTATCTAGGGCTGTTGTTCCAACTGTTGTTCTCTGGTCATGTAGCACCAGTTATCTAGGGCTGTTGTTACAATTGTTGTTCTCTGGTCATGTAGCACCAGTTATCTAGGGCTGTTGTTCCAACTGTTGTTCTCTGGTCATGTAGCACCAGTTATCTAGGGCTGTTGTTCCAACTGTTGTTCCCTGGTCATGTAGCAGCAGTTATCTAGGGCTGTTGTTCCAACTGTTGTTCCCTGGTCATGTAGCACCAGTTATCTAGGGCTGTTGTTCCAACTGTTCGCTATAATATTCTATTTATTTTTGTTGCGCCTTTTTACTGCATTGACAGCCATGTTTTATGAAAAGCCCTACCTTCCAGCAGAAAAATACTTCTGGAAAGGATGATGTGTGGGTGTGTGGAGGGATGAATGGATGAAAAAAACACCCTTTCTTGTTTGCCCCAACACAGATGAAATATTACTTCCATTAATATTTCCATTTTCAGTCAGTTCAATGTCCACAGTCCCTCGGAGACAGAGAGGAGCCATGCTGTGGAAGGAACAAGATCTACTGACCGCACACAAGCACTTATTCACAGGCCACTGACATAGAACCCTACTGGAGAGGCAGACAGATAGGCAGACCCACAGGTGGACAGACCCCTGGCAGACAGACAATAAATAGTGAACAGTGCAGGCAATAAGGCCAATGCATTTTATGGGTAACGTTGTTCAGAGTAAGTATGTCTCGAGTCTTTTAGTAAATGTCCATCAATGCCATATTCTGTGAGTGTGTGTTTGTGTGTGTTTAGTTGTATATATTATAGCATGATGGGCTGTAATATGAATTATTTTTTACCTTAACTTTGACCTAAATGACATTGTCTTTTGGCTAACTAAAGCATTTAATTTGCATTACCATATTTTCCCTTGGTTCTTCAATTGCACGGTGCGCCTGTCCACTTTTACTGCAACACTCATTTTGACTATATTTGATATTTGGGTGCATGAGTGCACATGGATAGATTGGTGGTAATACAATTGGGATGTAATAGGCTATTACTGGTTGAGGGAGATTGTTTGTGGCTCTCCATGCGTGACCAAACTCCCTCCCAGAATATTGATGCTTGGCGTCACCAGTGAACGTTGGCTGAACCTGGGTTGCATGGAGGCACACATTGTGTGTTCAAATGTGCCCGAATCAATTCATAACGATCCTGTTGTTGTTGTTGTTGTCATGTATGAAACGCCCATGCGATTGGTCGGTGAGGTTGAAAAATATCACACACATGGATGGAGGGAAGACAGTAAGGCAGTACAGTAACAACGGCCCCCTTGATCACCCGTCTAGAGCAACTAGTCTGCATTTCTAGAGACTTGTATAGCCGTTACACAGCTGGCAACATAAGGAAAGCATTGATATGACATGAGTTAATTGCCATTGTTTCTCTTACGCTCTCTGTATGGAAAGTAAAAACAAAACACTGAAGACCCATTTCTCTATTCAATACATGGATGATATGGATGCACATTCACCATTCTGAGTACTTACAAATCATCCCAGCTTCAAGAATGTCCTGCACAGGACATTCTGCTCAGGTCTTATGACAAAAAGTTCAATTTCTTAGCTTCAATCTGGTGTTCAGGGATCCCCATCAGACCATGTCCCACGACACATGATACACAGCACAGAAGGAACTAGTAGAACAATAAACCCTCACTGGCATTTGGTCAAAAGCACTGACATTAAAAAAAGAACTGACACCAAAAGCAATGTAGAGTATTAGCAGAAGTGTCAAGTGTTTTTTTTAAGAATATATATAAAAATCCTCAAAGCGTCATCCACTCATGCAAACTTCTCTGTAACAATGGCCTCTTCCAGGTATGCGGTTCCATGGCCAAGGCTTTCAGAGCGGTCGCCTCACAACCAGAAGGTTGCTGGTTTGATCCCCGTCTCCTCCTAGCAAAAAGCTGTCCTTGAGCAAGACATCCTAACCCTAACTGCTCCTGATGTGCTGGCTGTCTCCTTGCATGGCTGACTCCGCCGTCGGTGGTTGAATGTGTGTATGAAAGGGTGAATGTGAGGCATGACTTGTAAAGTACTGTAAAGTAGTAGGACTAGTAGGACTGCTCTCTCAATGGTTCCCCTAGAGGAGAGATGGTCCCTCTAGTGGACAGATGTATTCCTAGTGGAATCATGGCACCCCTTAGAAGTGCGACACTTAGCAAATTGGTCCCTCTTGTTGGCAGGTTGACAGTCCCCCTAGTGGACTGAGGGTGTCACTAAGATGGACTTAATGTGGACTGATAGTCCCCCTTGTGGAACGACAGTCCCCCGAGTGGACTGACGGTCCCACTAGTGGAGGTGGCCAGAGGAGCTTCAACCAGATCCCTCTTGGATCTGTACAGACATATCTGTGACCTACTTGGAGTGCAACTTTGGCTCCTGCTGCGATGCAGTTAAAAATAACTCAGATGGGAATCTAGTGCGCGCACACACACGCACACACGCATACAAAACACATATGTGCATGCGTACACACAGACATGCAACAACACACACAAACACATGCACACACGTTACTATAATGGCAACATGCACTGACTTGTTCGGACATGCTGTACCTTGTGTCAGCCATACTCTCACACACACACACACACACACACACACACACAGATCCTTCTTCCCGCCGTCCTATCACTCTCACTGTGTGCTCACTGATGCAGTGAAGCACACGGCGCCCAATGAAGACATTGGGCGGAGACGCCTGTAGCGTGTGGCGGCTTGGCGGGATGCGCACCACGGCGCGGTGACAAGGAAATGGAAATGCCCTTCTGTCCTCTTGTCTCTCTCTCTCTCCATCTCCTGCTGTCCTCTCTCTCTCTCTCTCTCCTTCCGTCCTCTTGTCTCTCTCTCTCTCTCTCTCTCTCTCTCTCTCTCTCTCTCTCTCTCTCTCTCTCTCTTCTCTCTCTCTCTCACCCTCTCTCTTCTGCCGGCCTCGTCGGCACTCTTCCTTTATTGCTCCGCATCTCTCAAACGCTGACCTTGTTGTCTTTGGGAGCATCTGTGAGGGGGAGGGGCGGAGTAGATCAACAGGAGGGGAGACGACAGGTGAAGACATCTCGCCGTACCGCCTCTTCACCGTTAGAGATAGATCAGATCAGATCAGAGCCGCCACCGAGATGTCTACTGGTTTCATCCATCTGTGGTTTAACTAAAGTATAAATATATTTTGTAACAAACGCGATGGGGTATGGAGTTTTGCACAGGACTGATAATAATGAAATCAATGTCGAAACAAAGCAAATGAACACCAAACTTTTTATTCTCTCGTTTTGGGGAAGGGAAGGGAAGGTCTTCCTTACCTTCTTCCACCGTTCTTTTCCCAGAAACAAGGGCCCCTTGTGAGTGGGGGGGGGGGGGGCTTCCCTTTTGTCCCCAGCCAATCAGGTCGTGGATTGGCTGCAGCTGGGCTTTGGGACTGATTGCAGGGACTCCATATATGCATGAGTGGTCAAATAAGAAAAAAACGAAAACATGTGTGAACCAGTGGAACGTCGATGCGGGCCCCTTTGAAACAAGCCCTGTGTGCGGTGTGTGGTGTGCGGTGTGTGGTGTGTGTGTGTGTGTGTGTGTGTGGTGTGTGGTGTGTGGTGTGTGTGTGTGTGTGGTGTGTGGTGTGTGGTGTGTGTTGTGTGGTGTGTGGTGTGTGTGTGTGTGGTGTGTGGTGTGTGGTGTGTGTGTGTGTGGTGTGTGGTGTGTGTGGTGGTGCAATGAGTTGGCTTTGAAGCAGCAGATCAAGCAGTCTGTGTGCGTTTACACGAGGTGCACCGGAGAGAAAGGACAGAGATCTAGAGCACGACCTCAGAGGAAAGACACCTTCTGATCCCCGCTGCTGCTGACAGCTTTCACTGCTGCCCCTTTCTTTCTTTCTTTGTTACTAGCTTCTGTTTTATGAGGTCACTTAAAAGTATGCTCTGGTGCCGAGAGAGGACATGAGTGAGCGTGAGAGAGAGAGAGAGAGAGAGAGAGAGAGAGAGAGAGCGAGAGAGAGAGAGAGAGAGAGAGAGAGAGAGAGAGAGAGAGAGAGAGAGAGAGAGAGAGAGAGAGAGAGAGAGAGAGAGAGAGAGTGAGAGAGAGTAGGCAGTGAATACAGTAAGTCAGATAAGCATTTTGGAAGGAAAGGAATTACCAGTACGGTGTTTATATGTGTATTTGTTTATGTTTTTCAGTGTCTCCTATTGAACAATAAACACACGACAAACTACGTCAGATTGTGGAGCCCATTATTCTGCGCAGGAGATGGAAATGTTGCCCTCCAAAGCGGCTCTGCATGCTGGCATTGAGTTTGTTGCGTCCCCCCCCCCCCACTGAACGCCAAGGATCATTTGGATCTAATATATTAGCATTTACTTAGGGTAATACATTGTTGAGCCATTTTCTTGGCTGAAACACAGCCAGCCCAACATCCCCTCCCTCGTGTACAGCTGGAGGTTTTTTTTGGAGCACCTTATTATTTTGCTGTCACGGCGATACCCAAACCCTAAAACCCTCAGAGGCTCAGGGCAATCCTCTCCCTCTATGCTCCTCAATGACGTGGCTACAGCCTCCTCTACCCCCCCCCCCTCCATCTCCCAGAGGACAAGGACCCCCCCCCCCCCCCCTAGAGGACGAGGACCGAGAGTTTCCCCGTTGCATTTCTTAATGATAATAGAACCGCACCGGCTGCCAAGGTGCTCCGTCCTGGATCACTGAAAGCGGTGTTACCGTGGGCCAATACAGCATTGGCCCGATCCATCCGTACTGACCAATGATCCTGGATCTCTGGTTGTGGTGGGGGAGGATTCTGCGGCAGAATCCGCTAGTCCGTCCTCTCTCCCAGTCAGAAAACAAGGAAAACAGGGGGGGGGGGGGTGGTCTGCTGGGTCTAAGCCAGGGCTATTGCAGTAAGGGCATCTCTGCAGGTTCCAGTTGAAAGTCTCTATCTATGTCTCGGTTATTTTCTATTAAAGTCTACACACACACACACACACACACACACACACACACACACACGCGCGCGCGCACACCGCTTCCCGACTACTGCATAGCGCAGTGGGTCAGGCGAAACACGCTGTGTTTTGAAATATGCAGGCCTCTTCTCCCCGTGTCTGGGAAACATCAGGAGACTTGCTGGTTGTCTGAGCGGAGCTGCAGGCGGGGCTGGCCAGGAGCATGCTGGGATGGCAGTAATGGCCCCCCCTTCCGTACCTCTGGGACAAACTACACACACAATGCTTGTTGTTCAGAACCATGTGGGTCTCAAGACAAGACTACTAGTAGTGGATGGATCATGGGGGACTTCAGGGTCTCTTCTGTAACTTTCGCTGCAGATGTTCCTTGTCACCGCACAGCAGCTGGTACATTTTGTTGCTGTTAGTAGTACGTTCAATACTTCAATACTACATTCAATTGGACACATTTGGATAGATACGGGCAAAGTACAGCGGTGCGCACCATGCAAATACCACTAACTCATTAAACAGTGAAACTATTTTAAACACTGTCTTTGAAGAGTAAGTAAACCCTGTGATCTGAGCATCTGATCAAAGACCGACTCCTAGGGTTCCATAGGAGCGGTCTGAGGGTCATCTGCCAAGGGCTTCACAGGTTTGCAGCCGATGGGAAAATACTCCTTGAGAAAAGTATTTTTGTAGGAAGAAGCAGACTTTAACAACCCGTTTAACAATCGTATACACTTTCGTTCAAAATAACAGAAATGTTCACCACTTGCGACACACTTGAAACACCATCAAGGCAGTTTTCAACTGCCTTTATGAATCCTAAATCTTGAATATATTGTTGAAAAAAAACATGAATGTTGGCATTTCCACCCACACTTTCAAGTGACCTTCCACACATACACACACACACACACACATACACACACACACACACACACACACACACACACACACACACACACACACACACACACACACACACACACACACACACACACACCACACACACTTTTTCACATTTATAATACAGCACAGCAACATCTGACCGACAAGATGTGTGTGGCATTCAAGCTGAAAGTCCTTGAGCATATATCATAGGCACACACACACACACACACACACACACACACAGCAGAAGAACAACAACAGATGGCGAAGTGACCCTAAGGTCCTGTCCCTGTAACAGTTAGCCGACATTTTCGACACAGTTGTCACTTAGACTTAGTCCTAACACACACACACACACACACACACACACACACACACACACACACACACACACACACACACACACCACACACACACACACACACACACACACACACACACACACACACAGCACACAGCAGTGCTTGACAGTGGATCAGGATTGTTTTGCTCTCCACTCCAACTTTGTTCCTTGTTGTTATTTTCACTTCTTAGAGATTCATATATTGTTAATGTATCCCTGAACCATCTGGACTCACCCACATGTGAAAAATACATTCTTAAATGAAGTACTCATGTACAGCATTGTACTTGCTGTACAAGCACCAAGTCTTCCGTTTCACACTGTGTGTATTTTCCAAAACGTGTTTTCAAAGTCAACCTCCCGGTTCAGCTCAAATTTGAACACTACTGATCTTTTTATCTTTTTTTATTGTATATAGTATTTGTTACTGGTTGCAATCGGCCAATAAATCATCTTGTATCTTGTATGTTGTACTATAACATTTTTTATAAATCCTTTTTGGGGCGGAGAGTTCTTTGGTGAAAGGTCTGGGGGACGTGTTATCCCTCATATAGTGTCCTCATAGTGTCCCAAGCTGTTGAAATGTACCCACAAACCAAACAGAAACACCCACAAGAATAAATAATACCACAGACCACCCAGGTTCTATACAGGATGTCAATTCACTACAACGTCCATGGTACATGGTGTAGTGGTACAAGTGTGAGTCCAGCCGGTCGTTACGGGAACTTATTATATGTGAGAGAACGTTCGTAGAGGCAGATAAAAGCTCCGCTAGTTTAGGAGATTCATATTTGATATTTCTCGACCTGTGACTACATGAGTACATGTTCATGTAGTATTCAGCTTTTTGCTCCGCTTCGTAGTAGTTTGGAGGAATAAGTAATTGGTTCTACGCATTTTACACAAGGGCAGTGGTTGTTCTGGTGGGTGGTGAGGCAAGGAGGCCTCAAGTCAAGTCTCAATCTAATATTTCCTGCTGAGGAGCCTCTGACAGGGCTTTGAAGGCAGCATAGACACTGGCTCGTTGGCTTAGAATGTCCCACCATGGCGTTCTCTAGCTCCAGCGCTCCGTCACGTCAGGGCGAGCAACAGCCCCAGCAAGTTATTGTACAAATATGTTATATCGACTTTTTTTTACCCTTTTTGTACTTTTGGACTTTGTGGTTAGCATTAAAAAAAATGTTATTATTGGTGGTAGTGTTGTAACTGACATACGTCAACTGTCCGTATATTTGGCGACGTTGTGACGCATTGCTGCCTTGAGAGTCCATCTCATTTCAGACTCCTTCCGCAGGTAAAGTCCTCGTTTTCAGTTGTCATTGCTGGTGGCCATTGTAAGAACCTTGTGTAGCTCTTCAGGCTAACAACAATGATCCACAGAACACATTTATAAGCAGCTTTTGTTAGGCAACAATTAAAATATTGAAAACTGGCAGATCGTCCCTTTGAGAAGGATAGATAATTCTAGACATACCCAACATACCCCTCAACTCAAGCAGGGCCCTTATTAACCATATTGTTGTACTTCTCCCCTGTTTGAGCAAACAGAAACCAGACGTTGTCATTATGGATGGAGTGACAATGCAATAATTTGAAGTATAGGAAGCTCTCCTCTTTACTGTCTGGCCACGACCACAGGCATTCTTCAACCTCCTTAACCCAAACTCCCCCCCCCCCCCAAGGTGCTTCCAGCCTTGCCCGTTTGTGCATGTCTCCCTATACAATGGGCCCCAGCAGCATCCTCTGGCTGCTGATGAGATCCACGGGACCCAGCTGAGCAGCGGTCTCCAGGTGGCCCGGAGCTGAGGCTGAGGGGGAACCGGGCAGCCACATGTGCTCCGGCATAGCAACTTTGTGGCAGGGGGTTGAATATGACCTGACATTTCCAATAGCTTAGTCTGTTTGGAGACGTTTAGGTTGATATCCCAACTATTTGCCTCTTTAATTGAAGGGCGATGTACAATTCTGATGTTTAGTAACTACATAAATGACATCATGAGTGACATTCAGATTTCCCAGAGGAAATGGTTTCCCAATGGTGATAGTTCCTATTGCTATGCATAGCTCTGTGAGAGAGAGAGCTTTTTCACTTGGTAATGTATAACACATAAACACACACACACACACACACACACACACACACACACACTCAGAGAACCCCAAAATATACCCCATGTATGTAATGCAACCCAGTGCAAGGGAAGGACAGGCAGGAGGAAGTAGAGAGAGCCGGCCTTGGACAGTCTGTCTTATATGTCCATGCTTGATTGAGGCTCTGTCTATAAAAAAACTTGCATTTTTCTTCCCAGAAGGGAAAGTAAATCGGAGGTTTCCCACCATTTTTGCACGTCAGTATGGCAGTGTTACTCTTCATGGGTCTGGAGGAGTGAGGTTGTTGCTATGGTTACTCTTTGTGGGTCTGGAGGAGTGAGGTTGTTGCTATGGTTACTCTTCATGGGTCTGGAGGAGTGAGGTTGTTGCTATGGTTACTCTTTGTGGGTCTGGAGGAGTGATGCTGTTGCTATGGTTACACTTTGTGGATCCGGAGGAGTGATGCTGTTGCTATGGTTACCCATTGTGGATCTGGAGGAGTGATTTGGTTGGTATGGTTACACTTTGTGTATCTGGGTGAGTCATGCTGTTGCTATGGTTACTGTTCATGCATCTGGATGTGCAATGCCATTGCTATGGTTACTATTTGAGGATCTGTAGGAGTAATGCTGTTGCTATGGTTATTCTTTGTGGATCTGGGTGACGGTGCAAGGTCCTTAAACAGCACGCAGATGAGAACTCTTCAACACTGAGAAAATGTGAATGTTGGACATAACCTTCACGGCCTGTTAGCTTTTAGTCACAGGGTGTCCTTGACGGAGGCTGAAAGCAATGATTTCAAATGAGTTTCAATGCAAGTCTGCATAATAACTCGATAAAAGACCGCAGCAACTCCTCAGCGTCACCACCGAGGGGGGATAGCAGAGACTAACTAGGGCTGACACCCACAGCATCCCTCCAATTACTACCCCCGATTAGAGGAGAAATAGAGCATTACAGGTGGAGGAGGGGGGACATTCACACCAAGTGATGGAGAACATAAGGGCGGGGGGGGGAAAGAGAAAGAATAAGACAAAGGGAAAGGGAAGTTGCAATTTTCACTGCTGTTTCCTGCTCCAAGCGAGGCTACCTTCAGTTCAGCCCAACAACACCCCGGCGTTTACCCTTCGGCACCCTTCATCCAATAAAGTCAACTGTTGATCTTATTCCTATTACACACACACACACCAACCCCCCCCCCCCCAACACACACACACACACACACACACACACACACATACACACACACACACACACGCACATACACACACACACACACACACACACACACACATACACGCACACACACACCACCCACACACACACACACACACACACACACACACACACACACACACACACACACACACACACACACACACACACACACACACACACACACACACACACACACACACACACACACACACATATACATACACAAACACACACAAACACACACACACACAAACACACACACAAACACATACACATACACACACACACATATACATACACAAACACACACAAACACACACACACACAAACACACACACAAACACATACACATACACACAAACAGTCAAAGTCACAGTGGTTTGGGGGGTACATCATAAAATATTTGTGTTTGTGTTTGTGTGTATTTCTCTATCTAAGGCCTTAGAAGGACAAATATGTGGATTGTACCACCTTTTTTGAAGGCACAACTCACAAACGTCCCTTTCTTTGTCAGTATTTGCTTGTATTTAACCTTTATTTAACCAGGCAAGTCAATAAGAACACATTCTTATTTACAATGGGGACCTGGCAAGTGACAGAAACCGCTTGAGGGAATAGGGGAAAAGGGGAAGAGGGACTGAACTATAAAATGGTTAAGAATAAAAGTTGATGCATCTGCAAGCTTCAGCTCGGTTCCATGGTTGGTACGATCTGCACAAAATAGACAGAGAGGCATAGGATAATGCTGCAAATCATGTTTAATACTAGCGCTAGGAATCGAAGAATCGTAAAATGAAAGTAGACACAAGCACTGTGATGTTTCAGAGAATATGATGATGGGGAAACATCTATTTGCGTCGCGATCGCACAAGCTTTTCAATCGGTGACTCGAAGAGAGATTCAAAACACTTTATGTAAACAGGGCCGATTATATATATATAGTATATATATATATATATATATAGATTTATAATATGTCTTACATTATCATTGCTAATTTCAAGCATTTTAATGTATTGTAATCATTCAGTCTTCAACCCACACATCAGCTCTGAAAAATCTTTGTACGTCATTAGTAAAGTCATTAGTAAGCCAGAGTAATACACGTCCAATAAGCCAA